>CAJQZJ010033049.1:6357535-6380427 GCA_907164525.1 Lophiomys imhausi
AAAAAAAAAATGTGCTATAGCCTTGTGGAATGCCGAGTTTGTCCTTAACCTGAGCCCATGGCCTCATTTAAAGCAACCAATGAGAACCCTGTAACCATGCATCTGCTTCTGTAAGCCCGCTTCTTGCCACCCCAACCCTATATAATCAACCCTCACCCTAGCCCAGCGCGCTCAGTCACCCGAAGGCTGTAGCGTCCGCAGGCGCCTGTGTAAACAATAAAGTTGCCTCTTGCACTTGCATCCGGTGGTCTCGGTCTCTGTCCTTGGACGCTGGGCCCCAGGGGCGGTGTCCCCGTTTCAGGGGTCTCTCACTATGGCGATGTTCCAGGCCATGTGGAAGGATCTTCTTTATTCTACCCCATAGTGTGTCCTCCTTGTTTACTCCTGGCTTCTCCCCAGCAAGCCTCTTAAAAGATAATTTTGTTCCTCCTGGCTGTGTGTTTCCCTCTGGTTGGATGATGGACGATGGTTCATATTGTTTTGGGGGGCCTGAACCAGTAGTCCTCTCCCCTTGTTTCCCTGCAAAGGTTTACCTCTAATGTCTGTTTTAGATTTGCAATCCCATGACCAGTGTTTACCTCTCCCACAGTGATTACAATATCCTGGAGCCCTTGACCTTCCATTGTTATTAGAAGGCATTCGTTCTCTGTTTTGACCATTACTTGTAGAGTCAAGATGTCTGTCATTTTGAGCTCTGGAAGTTGATTTATTAACTCTTGTCTGACATCAGGGATTGGCACATCTCTCTCTACAGCTGAAGTTAACCTCTGTAAAAAGTCAGTAAAGATTTCTCAAGGACCTTGTGGAATCAATATATGAAATACATTTTTTCCTTTCTCTGAAAAATTTCCCAGGCCCTTAAAGCTGTATTACAGCATTGTTCAATTGCAATATTATCCATATGAATTTGTTCTCTTAAATCAACATATCTACCTTCAGCAAGTATTTGATTGGTTGTGACATTTATTCCCCTTGCCATATTTTGTTCCTACAATGGGGCTTCATGTCTCCACTAATGATAAACATTGTAATTGCTGGCTTCCTTCTAGCACAGCTGATACCAGTCTCCTACAATCTTGAGGAATGACTCTATTGTACATTGCCCAGTTATTAAGCATTTATTTAATGAAAGAGGAATGTGATCCATATAATACAATGCACTCCTAGAATCTTTTTAGATCTAATATATCAATTGGATACCATGTTAATTCCTGATTTGGTTGACCTTCATTAACACCAGGCCTATTTTGATAAATCACTGGAAAAACTGCTGGTGGAGGCCTATGTAGTACCAGGCAGCTCCTCTGGGGGTGGAGCACTTGGCTCCACCTTATCATTGTTTCCAGTTTCTGGGGCCATGAGAGGTGTTCTTGCATACCTAGAAGCAAAGGTGCATGGAGCGGGAGAAGGTCACCAAACTTGTTGTGACCCTCTTTGTTTGTCTGTTTCATCCTGTGGTGCATTTTCCTTTTTATTTACCAACTCTGATAGAGGACTTTTCATTTCCTCAACCTGCGTTTTTAAGTTTTGAAATTGTAAAGTCATGGTCAACCTGTATTTGTAAGTTGTGTAATTGCAAGGCTGTGTGGTATGATTAACCCTTCTGATAAATCAGTAAAGCAAAAAAGGAAAAGCAACATAACATCTGTTCTAATTGAAAATATTCAGTAATAATTGTCATTATGTTGATAATCTCTGTTATACTGTCAAAACCTGTAGTTTACTCTACTGCTTTGAAAATCAGACCACCCATAATGTCTAACTACTGTTGGGCGCCATCTGTAACAGTAAATTTTTATTTATCACACATATAATTATTAATGCTTAACAATTACCTAACAATTGTCTAAGGTTATTCCAATAGACAGATCAGGAATGATTGGGAATACTGAAAAATATGTATTCTGGCAAACAATGGTAAATGATGAGACCAAAATTAAAAATACATATGAATGGTATTGAAATAGAAGGATTGCTTGACACAGAAGCGGATGTCACTGTCCTCTCACAGGAATCTTGGAATTCAAATTGGCCACTTCAAATTGTTCCTACACATTTTATAGGAATTGGTAAATTATCACATGTTAAACAAAGTTTACATTGGATTACATGTGTTGGACCAGAAGGACAAACAGCAAAATTAAGACCTTATGTGACTGAGGTGCCCATAAATTTATGGGGATCTCTTACAACAATGGGGTACTGGAATTAGTATCCCCAGTCTCAAAGATAAACAAGTTATGTCTAGTGTCCAAATATAGGACACCCCAGACATTGAGATTATAGATATTTTTGAGGAAGGAATTGATATAGGTACTCAAAAACAATTACAAACTATGTCTAATGCCCAAATACAGGACACCCCAGTGTAGGGAGTTATTAAATATCTAGAGGTTTCTGATACAGTCTCTTGATTCGGGGCATGAAGATCAACTTGGCTGTGACCAATTAGCTTATCAGCTTGTGGACTAAAAACAGGAAACAGGAAAGACTTAATGGACTAAAAAACAAGGTTGAAGCCAGGAAAAACAGGAAAGACTTAATGGACTAAGAAACAAAACTATTTGGCCTGGCATTGTTTTCAGCTGCTAAGTGGGCAGAGCCCAAATTAAGCTGAAACAGATGGAACAAAGAGAGATCCTATTTAAGGACAAGTGGATGGAGTCAGAGGCTCCCATGCTAGAGATGCTAGCAAGTCCTCACACTAGAAAGGACAAGTATTGTCTGATGGAGAAGGTGCTGGTGGACTGATGGCCAGATCTCCCTGAGGTAGAAAGAAGCTGGTGAGCAGAGAAAGCCTCAGCAAGACAGCAAAAGGCCAAGGACTAAACCCTGTGGCTCAGCTTTTGCCTAGAGGGGTTTGACCTGTCCGAACAGTGGCCTGAAGGAAACTGTGGCCAGCTTTAAAGACTGAGGCAGAGCAGCAGAGTTGCTGATACGAAGGAAGTAAGTTGGCTTACAGACGGCTGAGGTCTCCCAGAGAGAAGAAAACTTCAAGCCTTATTTAAGGTGAAACCACCATAGCCAATTTACCCTGACGAACCTGCGTCTGAGATATTCCAGAATAAAAGCTGCTAAGTGCATTAAAGGGTCTACCACAGAGACTGTGTTCCTGATGACTGAGGACCTGCCCCAGAGACTGTATCCTTCTAAAAGGTTAGGAAAATAGTTGTAATAGTTATCAATAGGTTTAGTGGTTAGGACAAAGGGGTGGAAGGAATTTGTAGGATTAATAGTTAAGTGTTTATATTTTTATAAGTGAATATAGTTATCAATAAATAAATACTTAATAATTTTTAAAAGTTCGGTTTTACCCCAGTGTTGAAAAAAATTGTTTAATTAAATTGTTTAACCAGTATTTATATTTATCTTTAATTGGTCGGTGGTGTTAATCCTTAACCAGCTATTATAAATGAATACACACAGACACCATGTGGATCTTAACAAGCCTAGGCCTGGGTCGTACAATCCTAGCTCATCTAAGCTAACTCATAATTCTATTACCCAAATATGACCCCATATATACATATGTCCCTTTGGACTATTATTCTCCATGCTAAGCCAATGTTCCAGGCCATGTGGAAGGATCTTCTTTAATCTACCCCCATGGTGTGTCTTGCTTGTCTGCTCCTGGCTTTTTCTCTGGCAACCTTCCTCTTCCCAAGATGCTTTGTGTCTATCTGTCAAAGCCCTCAAACCTCAGTCCCACCTATCTCTGTCTTTGCCCAATCTCCAGGCTTCAGTATTTATTTAACCAATCAGAGTCAATTAAGTAACAGACAACAAACAGGACCAGTTAACATTTAGAATGCTTAACACCATCCTATCACCCCAGGTATTGAGTTTCCAAATTTATACTAGGGACCACTGCTGAAATCCCAACAGACCTACCCTTGAAATGGCTATCCAATAAACCTGTATGGCAAGAGCAATGGCCCATAGCAAAAGAAAAATTACAGACATTAGAACAATTAGTACAAGAACAGCTAGAGGCTCATTATATAGAAGAGTCTAACAGCCCATGGAATTCTCCAGTGTTTGTGGTTAAAAAAAAAATCAGGAAAATGGAGACTAGTCACAGATTTAAGAGCTGTAAATACAATAATTCATCCAATGGGTTCTTTGCAGCCTGGTATATCTTTACCCTCTCTATTACCAAAGTCATGGCCTTTATAGTGATTGATTTAAAAGATTGCTTTTTCTCAGTGCCATTACATCAAAATAAGAGGGAAAGATTTGCTTTCTTTGTACCTACTCTTAATAACAGTAGACCAATTCAGAGATATCATTGGAATGTGCTTCCACAGGACATGTTGAATAGTCCAACTTTATGTCAATATTTTGTACAACAACCATTAGAAATAATTCGTAAACAATTTCCTCAATCTATTATCTATCATTATATGGATGATATTTTGTTGGCTGATCCTGATACAGGTACTTTAGAGAATTTATTTAAGGAAACACAGAGAATTCTGCCACTTTGGGGGTTACAAATTGCTCCTGAAAAAATACAAAGAGGAGATTCAATCAACTATTTGGGTTATAAAATAAGTCAACAAAAAATAAGACCACAAAAGGTACAGATCCATAGAGACCAATTGAAAACTCTTAATGATTTTCAGAAATTAATGGGAGCTATAAATTGGCTAAGGCCCATCCTTGGTTTAAGTACTTATGAGTTAAGTAATTTGTTTCAAACATTACAAGGGGATTCAAATCTAAACAGTCCAAGATGTTTAACTGCTGAGGCAGAAAAGGAATTAATGTTGGTATATCAAAGATTGCAAGATGCATATATAGATTGAATTGATCCTAAACTTGATTGCATTTTGGTTATTTTGCCATCAACTCATTCCCCTACAAGACTCATTATGCAATGAGAAGATAGTATTATGGAATGGATTTTCTTACCACATAAACAAAGTGAAAAACTAAAAACATACATAGAAAAAATAACTAAATTAATTATAAAGGGTAGAATAAGACTACATCAACTGTCAGGAATGGACCCGGTTGAAATAGTAGTGCCTCTTTACTAATGCTCAGAATATGTCATTATGGGCAATCAATGAATATTGGCAAAGAGCTTGCAGTAATTATTTGGGAGAAATTAATAACAAATTTCCAAAAAACAAACCTATACAATTTATAAAAAGAACTAACTGGATTCTTCCTCATATTGTAAAGGGAACACCAATTCCTGATCACCAACTTTCTATACTGATGCAAACAAACAGGGAATGGCAGGTTATAAGTCAGATAAAATCAACAAGGTAATAATCAAAAGTTCATATATCTCGGTTCAAAAGACAGAATTGTATGCAATCCTTATGGTATTATTAGATTTTTTTTTCTGAGCCTCTTAACATACTTACTGATTCTCTATGTGCAAAAAAGGGTGGTATTCAATATAGAAACTGCTGAATTTATTCCTGATAGCACAGAATTAACTTCTTTGTTTATACAATTGCAACAGGTCATTAGAAGCAGAAATAACCCATTATATATTACTCATATTCAATCTCATACAGGTTTACCAGGTCCATTGGCACAAGGTAATGAGGAGATGGACCAATTACTAATAGGAAATTTGTTAGAAGCTTCAAAATTTCATGAAAAACATCATGTTAACAGCTAAGGTTTAAAGAGAAAATTCTCTATCACTTGGCAACAAGCCAAAGAAATAATTTTTAAAATGTCTTACATGTTCTTTCTATAATCATACTCCATTACCTGCTGGAAGGAACCCTAGAGGTATTAAAAAGAATGAGATTTGGCAAATGGATGTGTTTCATTTTACAGAATTTGGAAAACAAAGGCACGTACATCATACCATTGATACATATTCAGGATTTCAATTGGCAACTGCTCTAAGTTGAGAAAATGCTGATTGTGTTATTACTCATTTATTAGAAATTATGGCATTTATGGGTATACCAGCACAAATTAAGACTGATAATGCTCCTGCATATGTATCTAATAAAATGAAACAATTCTTTACATATTATAATATAAAACATGTTACTGGCATACCTCACAACCCTATAGGACAAGCAATTGTAGAAAGAGCTAATCATACCTTAAAGGAGATGCTTATTAAACAAAAGGGTGATTTAAGGAATCCCAGGGTCAGACTACATAATGCCCTTCTAACTTTAAATTTTTTGAATGTTGATGAAAAAGGCACCACTGCAGCTGAAAAATACTGGGTTATAGAGAAAACTGAAGAATTAAACCAACCAGTATATTATAAGGATATTTTGACTTTAGAATGGAAACCTGCAATAGTGCTAAGATGGGGATGTGGTTATGCATATGTATCTACTGGTAATGAAAAGATATGGATACCAACAAAACTTACAAAGATCAGATCTGACCAGAGAGACCAAAGAGAACCTCCATGTATCTACAGGTAATGAAAAGATATGGATACCAACAAAACATATAAAGATCAGGTCTGACCAGAAAGACCAAAGACAACCTCCATGTATCTACAGGTAATGAAAAGATATGGATACCAACAAAACATATAAAGATCAGATCTGACCAGAGAGACCAAAGAGAACCTATTAGCTGAGACATAAATGTCTTCACTTGATAAGAGTATTTTAATGTTCATAATATTTTATTCCTTCATTTAGCATGGGTGGAGTTTATGTTCATATATGGTTTTCTCCTTCCTAAACTTAAGGAAAAAATTTATTTTCAGAACCAAAGACTAAGTGACAATAACGACAAGTCAAATAGAGCAAAGGATCCAACCTAACAAACTGCTTCAATTACTAATTTTTCCAAATTATATATACAAATCAATTTTTAAGGGCTGGCCCAAAATGATCAATCAGACAGAGATTAATTAATCAAAGCTACAGCTAGCTTTCCCAAGCATTGGCCATATTTTCAATTTTCAAAAAAATTTCAATCCCAAAAAAATATATTTTCACCTCTTATCCCTAATGTTGGGATAAAAATTTTCTTTTTGTTTTGTTATATGTTATATGTTATGATTGTCATCATCTAGGATGAATCAATATGATGAATGGATGTAAGAATAAATTTATGGGGCTGGAGAGATGGCTCAGCGGTTAAGAGCACTGGCTGCTCTTCCAGAGGTCATGAGTTCAATTCCCAGCAACCACATGGTGGCTCACAACCATCCATAATGAAATCTGGTGCCCTCTTCTGGCCTGCAGATATACCTGCAGACAGAACACTGTATACATAATAAATAAATCTTTAAAAAAAAAAAAGAATAAATTTATTTGGGGCAAGGAAAGGGGATGGATTCAAGGATCTCTTTCTTCTTTTCTTTTCATATCATTAAAAATAATTTAAAATATTTCATAAATTTAGGATTATTTTAAAAATAATCTTAATTTATGTTTATTGATAAGATTTAAGGTTTTTTATATATTTATAAAATTTAAGGTCAATTTAATAATATTTTTCATATATTATTTTGTGTTATGATGTTTATTTTGTTTATGTATTGTACATAAACAATTCATATGATTGTTCTTATTATAAACACATCAGTAATAGATAACTTACCTTATTGTATTTTGATGGTCAAAAGATATAAATATTACCATGTATATATATATATATACATTTATGTTTATTTTGTTTATGAATTGTACATAAACAATTCATGTGATTGTTCTTGATATAGACACATGGCTAAGTTAGGGAAAATTAATTGTTTGGTGAGAGGGGGGAAAGTGTGGTAGGTTTAGTGTTAGCATATAATAGCATAGGGAACTTGGAATAAGGCTGGACTTTAAGATAAAAGACTTACTTCCTAAATGACATGTCCTTGGGAACTCACCAAACCAGGATCTCTTTGATCTTAGGGCTAGGAGCAGGACATGCTCCCTGAGGTGCCCACCCTCTGGAGGTCTCCTGTCAGTTCACAGCCCTCTGGGAAAAACATCTGAATGACATGCCCTGAGGCACCTGCCCACATCTGCAGACCACCTGTGAATTCCTGTCCCTCTGCAAAAAGCTTTTTTGAAAAAGACTGAGCCCAGTGGCATAACTTGAAAAGTGCATGAAAGCTTCTGCTGACAGGTGAAGATATTTAAGCAGGATTCACGTGGACAGAGGGTGGGCTCTCTCTCCTGTTCCTGACTCACTCAACAACATTTTCCTACACTGGCAGAAAAACATACATCACAATCTCATCGGAAAGTTTCACTCTCTGATATTTACTCATTTTTTGATCTGGAGAGGAGATGGATTCTCCCTGAGATTCGGGAGAGCTTAGATGTGGAGCTCCTGGACTTTGGGCCTTTGCAGGCCTTAAGCATCTGAATAGGTGAAGCCACCTGGGAAACTTTCATATGTTAACTGGTCTTAAGACCACAAAGGCAACGAAGAAAATTCAGAGACTTTAAAACTGAAAAATTGTATGAAGACGAGCCATCCATCAGGACTCACACTCAGAGAAAAATTAAACCTTAGGTTAATGTTAAATGCTTGTATTATAGGTACTAAGAAGTTTTAGATGCTAGGTTTCAGAGTTAGGGTTTGGGTTTAGGATTTAGGAATTTTATAGACATATTTGATAAATAAAAATATACTGATACCGGCTCATGTTGGTTTTTTTTTTTCGAGACAGGGTTTCTATGAATATCTCTGGCTGTCCTGGACTCGCTTTGTAGACCAGGCTGGCCTCGAACTCACAAAGATCCACCTGCCTCTGCCTCCCAAGTGCTGGGATTAAAGGCGTGCGCCACCACCGCCCGGCTTTCATGTTGGTTTTTTGTTGTTGTTGTTGTTGGAGACTGAGGCAGTTTTCTGATGCTAAGGTATTGCCTTGAATATTATATTTTGGATGATCCACATTCATAAGCCCTGTGACCACTCCTCTACATGTTTTACATATCCCAGGAATCTTCCTCCCTGGATTATCACTACAGAACAGTTTATCCTTAGGAACTTGTAGGGAGTTAGTAAATATCTAGGGGATCCTGATACAGTCTCTTAATTCAGGGCATGAAGATCAACTTGGCTGTGAGCAATTAGCTTAACAGCTTGTGGAAAAACAGGAAAGACTTAATGGACTAAGAAACAAAGTATTTGGCCTGGCATTGTTTTCAGCTGCTAAGTGGGTGGAGCCCAAATTAAGCTGAAGCAGGTGGAACAAGGAGCAATCCTATTTAAGGGCAAGTGGATGAGCCCCGGGGAGCCCCATCCTAGAGGCCCCCCATGCTAGAGAGCTCTGATGCTAGTGAGTCCTGATGGAGAAAGTACTAGTGAATTGATGGGGTCCTGATGGAGAAAGTACTAGTGAATTGATGGCCGGATCTCCCTGAGGCAGAAAGAAGCTGGTGAGCAGAGAAAGCCTCAACAAGACAGCAAAAGGCCAAGGACTAAACCCTGTGGCTCAGCTTTTGCCTAGAGGGGGTTGACCTGTCTGAACAGTGGCCTAAATGAAACTGTGGCTGGCTTTAAGGACTGAGGCAGAGCGGCAGAGTTGCTGATATGAAGGAAATAATTTGGCCTATAGATGGCTGGGGTCTCCCAGACAGAAGAAAGCCTCAATCCTTATTTAAGGTGAGACTGCCATAGCCAATTTACCCTGACGAATCTACATCTGAGATATTCCAGAAAAAAAGGACTGCTAAGTGTATTAAAGGGTCTACCACAGAGACTGTTCCTGACAACTGAGGACCTGCCCCAGAGACTGTATCCTTCTAAAAGGTTAGGAAAAAGTTGTAATAGTTATCAATAGGTTTAGTGGCTAGGACAAAGGGGTTGTAGAAATTTGTAGGATTAGTAGTAAAATGTTTACATTTGTATAAGTAAATATTGTATTAATAAATATTTGTTTAATAATTTTAAAAAGTTCAGTTAAGGTGGCACCCAACATGGTAGGACATTATAGGTAACTTGGCTTTCAAAACTGTAGAGGAAACTGCAAATTTTGAAACTATGGTAGTTGACAAAAGGACAATGTTTGCAGCTGAATTCTGTCCTATTTTCCAGTTAGACGGCATGTTTTATGTTGTTTGTCTTTTCCCCTTTTATTGGCTTATCATAAAGAAGTCAGCCTCACAATTAGAAAGTTTGCAAATGCATATTAAGGAGCTAAAGAAAAATTTGCCAAAGATGGTAACTGCAATGGAAAACTTGCCAATGGTTGAAACAGGGAAACAGGAGGAGTTGCAACGCATGGTGCAGCCCTTTCCTGTACCTCATACTTTCCTATTTAAGTCTCCAAAGCCATTACATGAAGCAGCAACAGCAGAAGATCAGGCAAATAATGGTGTGAAACCAAGTGCGCCCTCAGAGGAGCCGCTTGGTACTCCACAGGCACCATTAGCTTTTCCAGTAATTTATCAACATAGGCCTGGTATTAATGAAGGTCAACCCAATCCAGAATTAACATGGTATAAAATTGATATGTTGGATTTGAAATGATTCAAAGAGTGTATTGTGTCTTATGGTATCCATTCAGGCTTTGTCAAGCAAATGCTTAATAACTGGGCAATGCACCATGGAGTCATTCCTCAGGATTGGAAAGGACTGGTATTAGCTATGCTGGAAGGTAGCCAACAATTACAATGGTTTTCATGGTGGAGACATGAAGCTACAAAGTTAGCACAACAAAATATGGAAAGGGGAATAAATGTTACAACCGATCAAATACTTGGTGAGGGGCAGTATACTGACTTAAGGGAACAAATTCATATGGATGATACTGCAATTGAACAATGCTGTAATACAGCTTTAAGGGCCTGGGAAATGATTACAGAAAATGGAGAAAGATATATTTCATATATTAAGATTATAAAAGGTCCGGGAGAAATCTTTACTGATTTTTTTTACAAAGGCTGACTTCAGCTGTGGAGAGAGATGTACCTAACCCTGATATCAGACAAGAGTTAATAAATACATTGGCGTTTGAAAATGCTAATGTCCAATGCCAATGAATAATTAGACCATTAAAGGCTCGAGGAGCCCCAATAGACGATTGGATAAGAGAAACAACAGATAATAGTTCTCAAGAATATCAGACTAATATCATAGCACAAGCCATTGCTAGGGGTTTTAATTGATGCTTTAAATGTGGTGAATTTGGTCATTTCCAAAAAGATTGTACAACTACAACTTCCAGAGCTCGAACTGATTTCAGAGCTAAAAATAACAGGCATCATGGTTCTACAGTACGTGGTCATAACAGGGAACAAATGGTTTCTGATAACAATGAAAGGTCAAGGTCTCCAGGTTTTTGCACTAGGTGTGGAAGAGGTAAACACTGGTCCCAAGATTGTAGATCAAAAACAGATGTCACAGGTAACCCCTTGCAGGGAAACTAGGGGAGGGGCCTACTGGTTCAAGGCAGAGAGAAATAAGGAATCAGGAAGAACAAAATTAAATGTGGTCGATCTTTTGCATGCTAATGAAGGCAGTGCAGCTTTAGATCTGGCCACAGACAAGTCCATAACATTATCCAAAACAGATGAATGTTATACATTGACCATAGGCATTTATGGTCCTTTACCATCAGGGACAATTGGTTTAATCTTTGGAAAAAGGGGATTCACTTGTCAAGCATTTTTGGTACATCCAGGTGTTATAGATGGAGATTGTAAAGAAGAAATTAAAATTATGGTATCCATATGGAAAGAGGTGACGATTAAGGCAGGGGTTAAAATTGCTCAGCTGCTGTTGTTTCCATATGCTAAGGGCAAGTCTGCTCCAATACGAAAAACAAGAGCATTTGGGAGTACGGAAAAAGGTGTATTTTGGCAAACAATAGTGAATGACCAAAGACCAAAATTAAAAGTACAAATGAATGAAAATGAAACTGAAGGATTGGTGGACACAGGAGCGGATGTCACTATTCTATCTCACAATTCTTGGAATATAAAATGGCCATTTCAAAAGGTCCCTACACATTTTGTAGGGATTGGTAAAGTATCACATGTTAAACAAAGTGTACAATGGATTTAATGTGTGGGACCGGAAGGGCAAAAAGTGAAATTAAGACCTTATGTGGCTGACATACCTATAAATTTATGGGGAAGAGATCTTCTACAACAATGGGGTACTCAAATTAATATTCCTGCAATCTCAGAAAAAGCAAATGATGAAATGATGAATGTACATGTAGAACGTATTGATATGGGTACTCAGGAAATGAGAAAATGTGGTTACCAATAAAACTTATAAAGATTAGATCTGACCAGGGAGAGCCTCTTAATAGCTGAGACATAAATGTCTTCCTATGGTAAGAACTGTCTGATGTTCATAATATTCGATTCTTTCATTTAGCATGGACAGAGTTCATGCTTCAAATGGACTTACAAAATTAATCTATGCAGCTGGGCAGTGGTGGTGCACTCCTTTAATCCCAGCACTTGGGAGGCAGAGGCAGGCGAATCTCTGTGAGTTTGAGGCCAGCCTAGTCTACAAAGCAAGTCCAGGACAGCCAGGGCTGTTACACAGAGAAACCCTGTCTCGAAAAAACAAAAACAAAAAAACAAAAAAAAATTATTCTATGCCTTTCTCCTCCGTAAATTTAGAGAAAAAATTTGTTTTCAGAGCCAAGGTCTGAATGACAATATCAAGACAAATAGGCCAAATGATTCAGCCTAACGACTGCTTCAGTTACTAATTTTTTTAAAAAAAAATCAACTTTAAAAAGGGCTAGCCCCAAAATGATCGATCATATAGAGATTGAACAACAAAAGCTATAGCTGGCTATCCTGGGAATTGGCCAATATCTCAATTTTTAAAGGGTGCCCCAAAAAAATATTTTCAACTTCATTCCCAGGTGGTGGAATGAAAATTTTTTGTTGTCCTATCATATGTATTGTGGTTGTTGTTTGTGATGAATAGCATAAGATGTATTTGTCATTTGCAATGAATGGATATGATGAATGGAACTGTAAAGGTTGGAGTGGCATGGTCAGATTTTTCCTTAGAATCTTCCCTTTCAGATTCTATTGAGAGATCATCTTGGAAAGCTGTTCTACTTCAGCCAGAGCACTCAGGACATCATGGATTCATATGGTTACAGTGGAAAAAAGAAAAAGAAAAAATAATATATGTGATGGAGTTAGGGATTTCTTTCTTTCTCTATTCCTTGCCTCTCTCTTTAAAAAATTATTTTGTTTATATTGTTAGAAATTTAAGATTCTGTTTATTGATACAAGTTTAAAAATTGTTTTGTATATAATAGAAAATTAAGTTTATTGATAAGGATTTAAAATCATTTTGTTTGCATGTCTTTTGATTGTCAAAAGATGTAAACACAACTATGTATTGTTAGAAGTTTAAGGTTATTTTAACTCGCCGGGCGGTGGTGGCGCACGCCTTTAATCCCAGCACTTGGGAGGCAGAGGCAGGCGGATCTTTGTGAGTTCGAGGCCCGCCTGGTCTACAAAGCGAGTCCAGGACAGCCAGAGATATTCAGAGAAACCCTGTCTTGAAAAAACCAAAAAAAAAAAAAAAAACTAAAAAAAAAAGGTTATTTTAACTCTTACTTCAAGTACATTGATGAAAATTTAAAGTTATTGTTTATGTATTGTACATAGACAATTTATTTACATTGTATATGTAGTTATGATTGTAGATTTATTTTTATTTTACAAGAAAGGTGATATGTAGGGAGATAGTTTAATATAAATTAGATTTAGTAAATATCTAGGTTTCTGATACAGTCTCTTAATCTGGGGCATAAAGATCAACTTGGCTGTGAGCAATTAGCTTATCAGCTTATGGATGAAGTCACGTGAAAGGAGGGGAGTCTCTATGGACTAAAAACAAGGTTGAAGCCAGGTGAAACAAGGAAAGACTTTATGACCTGGCATTGTTTTCAACTGCTAAGTGGGCAGAGCCCAAATTAAGCTGAAGTAGGTGGAACAAGGAGCGATCCTATTTAAGGACAAGTGGATGAGCCCGGGAGAGCTGCGTGCTAGAGAGCCGATGCTATTGAGCTCAGATGCTAGCAAATCCTCACGCTAAAAAGGATAACGAGAAGTTTATGTCCTCTGATGGAGAAAGTGCTGGTAGACCAATGGCCAGATCTCCCTGAGGCAGAAAGAAGCTGGTGAGCAGAGAAAGCCTCAGCAAGACAGCAAAAGGCCAAGGACTAAACCCTGTGGCTCAGCTTTTGCCTAGAGGGGTTTAACCTGTCCGAACAGCAGCCTGAACGGAACTGTAGCCAGCTTTGAAGACTGAGGCAGAGCAGCAGAGTTGCTGATACAAAGGAAGTAAGTTGGCCTTCAGATGTCTGAGGTCTCCCAGAGAGAAGAAAGCCTCAAGCCTTATTTAAGGTGAGACTGCCATAGCCAATTTACCCTGACGAACTTGCATCTAGATATACCAGAAGAAAGACTGCTAAGTGCATTAAAGGGTCTACCCCAGAGACTGGTTTCCTGGCAACTGAGGACCTGCCCCAGAAACTGTAACCTTCTAAAAAGTTATGAAAATAGTTGTAATAGTTATCAATAGGTTTAGTGGTTAGGTCTTAGGGGTCATAGGCATTTATAGGGGTTGTAGGAATTTATAGGAATAGTAGTTAAGTAAGTGTATTTGTTATAAGTGAATATAGTTATTAATAAGTTTAATAATTTAAAAGTATGGTTTCAACTTATAGATAAAAATCAAACAAAGGGAGGGCCTGTTTTTAAAATGTGTCAAAGGCCAGCTTTGGTCTACTAATTATAGATCATTAACAGACAAATTGGGTAATACTTTATCAAAAAACACCCAAGGGGGCTTCTCGTAGGCCCCAATACCAAACAGTGGGAATACTCTTCCAGAAAACAATTAGACACCACTGCTCTGAACTTAAACATTAAAATCTGGATATCAAGGTCAGAGCAACTTCTATAAATAAAAACAAACAAACAAAAAACAGAAAACTCCAGGAAACAAATATATTATGGCAAACTTCTATATATGATTATAGGCCAAAATTAAAGATATTTTTAAATAACGTTAAATTTGAAGGAATGGTCAGCACCAGAACTGATATAACTATATTATAACCAAAACCCTGGCCTCCAAATTGGCACATTGTAGATATCCAGTTTCAAGGAGTTGGAACTTTATACCAGACAATGCAAAGTAAAATATGGCTTAAATGCATAGGGCTAGAGGGTCAGATAGGAAGATTACGGCCATATGTGGCTGATACAGCCATGAATTTATGGAGAAGAGATTTGTTACAATGGGAGGCACAGATAACTATCCCTCCAATTTCAGAGAAAAACCATAGAATAAGAGATGATCCTGATAAAGGGATTAAAAATGTTATCAAGTGAGCCGGGCGGTGGTGGCGCACGCCTTTAATCCCAGCACTTGGGAGGCAGAGGCAGGCGGACCTTTGTGAGTTCGAGGCCAGCCTGGTCTACAAAGCAAGTCCAGGACAGCCAGAGATATTCAGAGAAACCCTGTCTCAAAAAAAAAAGTTATCAAGAACAGTCGTGGACTGTCCAAGTTGTCCATAAACAGGACACAGCACAGACTGACTCTCCAACTTTAATTGAGGGAGCCACTGCTGATAACAATGGTCAGGGCTGGAGAGATGGCTCAGTGGTTAAGAGCACTGGCTGCTTCTCCAATGGACCCAGGTTCAAATCCCAAAACTCTCATGGTAGTTCAAAACTGTCAGTAATGGCTGGGCATGGTGGCGAATGCCTTTAATCTCAGAAGGAGGCAGAGGCAGGTGGACCTCTGTGAGTTCAAGGCCAATTTGGTCTACAGAGTGAGTTCCAGGACAGCCACGGCCACACCGAGAAACCCTGTCTCAAAAATAAATGGCCTTACTGTAACCAAATATTTTTATTTGTCACATTTATATTTATTAATACTTATCAATCACCCATAAAATACCTAAGTCCTATAACCTAAACTCTATAATCTATCAATAAACACTCCAATATTTATCTAAGAACACTCTAATATCTACCTAAAAACATTTAACTAACACTATTTTATCTTTCTTAAAAGGATATTAATAGTCTTAGTGTAGATCCATGCAGGATGGCTTGGTTTACAACAGTCTGAGAATGCAGTCCTTTTCAAAGCTTAGTGTTCATTGGGCCTAATTTTGCCAGTTTGTAAGGCCAGTTTTTCCCCCACCAAATTGTGGCCAGTTTATAAAGTCAGTCTGTTCCAACCGTTAGCTGATTGAAAAAGCAGCCCTCAGTTAAGACTCACCTCCACGGTCTCTTTGGCCTGGGCAAGTTTCAAAGTCAAAAACTTCTCCAAGCAGCTTCTGGATTCTGCTTGCCTCGTTCACTTTTCTGGTGCTCTGGGGCCCCAAGACAGACGCTCCTCTTTGAAGGACTCTGTCTCAGCAGGTTTAGGATATGCCTTTGCCTTGTGCTATAACAGCCTAAATTTCTGTTAATGGCATACCTTGCTGTGCACTTCTTCAGCATGACTTTTCTTCAGTCAGTGAGGGCAGGAGGAAGAGAGCAAGACCTCATGGAGTCCCTGACTTATAAATCATCCCATCTCTCGATCCTCTGTGGAGAGTCCAAAATGTCTCCAGATCTCCCAGCATTCCCATTGCCATGGTAACCGACGTCATCTGCTCAGCTCAGGAATGTTAAACAGTCCTACCTTGTGCCAGTATTCTGCACAACAGTCATTGGAGATAATTCATAAACAATTTCCTCAATCCATAATTTACCATTATATGGATGACATATTACTGGCTGATTCAGGTACAAATACCTTGGAAAGAATGTTTTGTTGAGGGAAGGTCTAATATTGTTTCTGATACATTGAATTCAATGATGAGATCTGGTTACCGCCCTTTCTGAGGCATTCTCTTGATTGGTTAATAAAAGTCGTTTATGGCCAATTAGCTGGGCAGAAGGAGTATAGAAAGGCAGGACTTTCTCAGATCACAGCAGGAATTCCACACACACAGAGACTCTCTTTCTGCCAGGAGACACAGAAGGAGACAGACGTCTGGAGAAGTCTGGAAGGTACTCACAAGCACATGTTGGTTTGGGGTTAACTTAGAGTAGCTAATTGAGAGTCTGCCCAGCTAAGGGCTAAGCGTTAAAATATTAAAAGGTCTTGGTGTGTTTAATTATTGGGGAAAAGACTGCGGCGGCTTATAGGCCCTCAGTCCAAGCAGTCCCGGGCTGTTGGATTCCCAGACTCTCCTTGAGCTCAGGCGAATCTCCCGCCAAGCCGCCAGTAATTCTACTGGCCTAATATAACAACATATTAATTAACAGAGTTTAGGTTATAGGTGGTGTAGGCCACCTTTGGTCCCAGGGCTCTTTCTCCAGGATAAGTTAGTCAACCGGTTAAGGCACTCAGGCCAGGCTGCCTGCTCCTCTCTCAAGCTGCCAGCTACTCCGCCGGCTACTCTGCCGGCTACTCTGCCGGCCTAATATTACAGTTTATACTTACTAATAACTACATTAGTTAATTGATTTGCAGTTTTCAATGTTTGATGAAATAAAGAAAACCTTGTCTTGTTGGGTATTACAAATTGCTCCTGAAAGAATAGAAAGAGAAGATTCTACTAATTATCTAGGATACAAAATATGTCTACAGAATGTTAGATCACAAAAGGTGCAAGTCAGGAGGGACCAATTAAAGACTTTTAATGATTTCCAGAAATTTCTGGGAGATATTAACTGGCTGTGGCCTACAGTTGATTTGGCTACTCAAGAGCTAAGTTATTTATTTCAAACCTTACAAAAATAGTCAGAGAACATTATTAGCTGAAGCCGAAAAAGAATTGGCTCAGGTAGACAGAAAACTACAAAATGCCCATATAGATCATGTTGATCCAGAGATGGCCTGTCTTTTAGTTATCTTGCCTTCTACTCATGTTCCCATATGAATTCTTATGCAGAGGGAAGATTATTTCTTGGAATGGATATTTTTACCACACAAACAGCACATATTTAAATTAAAAACCTAGCCGGGCGGTGGTGGCACACGCCTTTAATCCCAGCACTTGGGAGGCAGAGGCAGGTGGATCTCTGTGAGTTCGAGGCCAGCCTGGTCTACAGAGTGAGTCCAGGACAGTCAGAGCTGTTATACAGAGAAACCCTGTCTCGGAAAACCAAAAAAAAAAAAATTAAAAACCTATATAGAAAAGGTTTCTGAATTAATTCTAAAGGGAAAAATGAAACCTCATTAGCTGGAAGAGCCAGCTGAGATTGTAGTACCTTTTACTAATACAGGGATTGCCTCATTATAGGCAGAAAATGACACTGGCAAAGAGCTTGCAGTAATTTTTGGGAGAAATTAGCAACAAATATCCAAAAAGCAAGTGACTTCAGTTTATAAAGAACAAATTGGATTCTCCTTTTATAATAAAAGGGACACCAATTTTGGGAGCCCCTACATTTTAGACTGATACAAATAAGTCAGGAAAGGCAGGATATAAGTCAGAAAATATAAGTAAAGTGGTTGAGACTCTTATGATTCAGTTCAAAAAATCAGAGTTATATGAAATTCTCATAGTGTTATTGGATTTTCAAGAATCTCTTAATATAATAACTGATTCTCAATATGAAGAAAAAGTTATTCTGCATATAGAAACTCCTGCCAAATTAACTTCACTGTTCGTTCAATTACAACATGTGCTCAGGATTAGAAGGCATCAATTGTATATGACACATATCAGATCCCATGCGGGTCTTCCAGGCCCTCTAGCACAAGGTAATGATGAAATTGATCAGCTATTGAGAGGAAATGTGCTAGAGGCTTCAGAATTTCATTTTTTAAAAATACCATGTTTACAGCAAAGGTTTAAAGAATTTTCTATTACTTGGCAATAAGCCAAGGAAATATCTTACCTGTTCTTTATATAACCAAGCTCTACTACCTGCAGTAAATAACCCTAAAGGTACCCAAAGAAATGAAATTTGACAAATGAATGTGGTTCATGTTGCAGAGTTTGGTAAACTGAAATATGTGCACCATACTATACACACATATTCAGGATTTTAATGGGTAACTGCTTTGAGTTCTGAAAAGGCTGATTCTGTAATTTCACATTTATTAGAAGTTATGGCAATTATGGATATACCTATACAGATTAAGACTGACAATGCTCCAGCATATGTGTCTAATAAAATGAAAACATGTTTTACATATTATAATACAAAGCATATTACAGGTATACCACACAATCCTACAGGACAAGCAGTCTTTGAAAGATCCAATTGTATTTTAAAGGAGATCCCTAACAAACAGAGAGCAGTATCAAAGACCCCCAGAAACAGGTTACATAATGCTTTATTGACTTTAAATTTCTTAAATGCTAATGAACAAAAAAACAACTGTTGAGAGACATTGAATTATAGAAAAAAACTGCTGAATTATATCAGCCTTTTTATTACAAATATGTTCTAACTTCAGAATGGAAAGCATGTTGTGTTGTGATGGGGAAGGAGCTTTACATATGTTCATACAAGAGAAGAAATACTATGGGTTCCATCCAAACTGATAAAAATCAGATTCAACAGAGGGAGAATCCCTGAAGATCTTGATTGCAGTCAAGAAGAAAGAAATCAAAAGGAAAAACAAAGAAGGTATATATGCTGGTCCCTCTGTTCTCTTAAAATGACTGAGACATGAAGAAATGTCTACGTACAGCCAATAGATCTTGTTAGCTACAAAATCCTCAGGATTTATCATGCCATTCTTTTATATGGCATAAATAAATATACTATAGTTTGGTTATGGTCCAAACTAGTTTATAATAAAAGACAGATGTCTTTCATCTACTCATACAAAAAGCAAAGAATCATCTTTAATTGATCTCTGCATGTGGCACATTCTAAACTAATGTTTTTACAGAACTGCGTATTACTTTTGAGAGTTTATATGGTTACAGAACCAAAGGACCAGACACCAATGGAATGGAGACAGGCTTGACAAGATGCACCCTCCAGGATGTTGAGACCCTGAGACGTATCTATTCCAGCATCTGCTTTATCCCATCCCAGATGACCTCAACTCATCCAGTCTTACTGACTGATCCACTCAGGACTCAAATAAGCCTGAACTTTCTCAGGACCAAGAGACTGGACAACAGATGCTACATCTAACTTTCTTAAACATGTTCCCAATTTTCTTGGGCCTCCAAAAAAAAAAAAAAAAACAAAAAAGGAATCCTATACCCCAAGTCAGCAGGAAGTAATCTCAAAAGTGACATCCTATTCCCTTAGGTTGGAATGGGTAGGTTTTGGCTGTTCCATTGGGTAATGGATACTTGTCATTATAAATGGGCTCAGAAAAAGGGGGAAATATAGAAATATCATATAGAAATAATACAGAAAATTGTATATTGATACAAAGTAAGGTTAATTTTGCTTATATTAATATTGATTATTGTATATTGATACAAGTTTAAGGTTTTCATTGGTATACATTTTTATATATTTATACAAAAATTAAGGTTATTTTTGTTACAACATAATATGTTTCAACTCTTCTTTTTGCTTGTTTTGTTTTTTCAAGACAGGGTTTTTCTGTGTATCCCTGGCTGTCCTGGACTCACTCTGTACACCAGGCTATCCTTGAACTCACAGTGATCTTCCTGCCTCTGCCTCCTGAGTACTGGGATTAAAGGTGTGCACCACCACCCCTGACAATTACAGACAGCTGTGATCTGCCATGTGGGTGCTGGGATTTGAACCCAGGTCCTTTGGAAGATCAGCCAGTGCTCTTAACCTCTGAGCCATCTCTCCAGCCCATGTTTCAATTCTTGTATAAGGTATCGGACATTTGCAACTCATTTAAAAATGCAGTATTTACTTCCAGTCTTTTAAAACTACTATTACAGTGGTAGTGCATGCCTTGAATCCCAGCACTCAGGAGGCAGAGGCAGACAGATCTCTGTGAGTTCCAGGATAGCCTGGTCTACAGAGTGAGCTCCAGGACAGCCAGGACTGTTACACAGAGAAACCCTGTCTCGAAAACCTAAAAAACAAAACAAAACAAAAAAACCTCTGCTATTACAAATTGTTTGGAATAATTAAGTGATGCAAATTAATGGTTAGTTACTCATAGTCATGTCAGAAACTAGTCTAGTTTATCACAAAATATACACCATAGGTCAAGCAGATAGTAAATAGCTAAAAACAATCAGTTTTCCTATTCAGATGTGTGATAGATAAATGGATGATAGATAGATAGAGAGATAGATAGATAGATAAATGGATGATAGATATATAGAGAGATAGAGATGATAGAGAGGTAGAGAGATAGATAGAGAGATAGAGAGATAGATAGAGAGATAGAGAGATGATAGATAGATAGATGGTCTTCAAAAACTGTCATGGACCAGCCTTGCCACACAACACAGGGTCTTAGGATGGAACACAGCACAGGCAATCTTCCAGGTCTGGACTGCTCCAGGGGCTGTTGGCCCTGACTGCAAGGGCTGGTGACCCTTGCTGGTAGCTAGCTATGGAAGAGAGAGAGAGAGAGAGAGAGGAGAGGAAGCCTTTTGTTGGTGACTACCAGAGTTAAAATACCCAACTTTTTTCCTTTGGGGCTGCTAGTGGTAAAACAGCCTTTGTTTTGTAATTTACTGCAAGTGCTTGGCCTATTAGCCAGCAGGTCACCCACTGAGTGTTCAATGAACTAAAATACATTTTGACCAATTTATCTCAGAAGTTGATGGTGGCGCGCTGAGGTTTTTACCTGATCCATGAGTTATGTAAAAATAATAAGAAGAAAGGGATGAGAACAGAGGGACTCTCTCACACACACTCACACCAGAAAGAAGAAATGGATGAAGCTAGAATGCAACAAGTTTAATGTGGTGACCATTCTTTTATACCCTGAGCGAGGGCTCTCTACATCAAAGGAAGAATTATCTCATGGTTCAAAGGCATTTATCACAAGGACAGGAAAAATCAGTGCAATAGGAGGGCACTTATCAATCACATATTTAGACACTCAGTTGAGCATTGCTTTTCTATATACAAGTTAAGTTTAAGAGGACAGTATGTTATATCAAACCTGACAAGGTATAAGGAATTACAACAAAACAGTTTGTGTATTTTGTCATTAAGATTTGTACTAAATTTAGGCATTTCTTGATAACCTCATTATCTCTTGAGTTTATGGGGAGTATAGGGTCCTGAATTGGTTTATGGCACACCTGGAGTTTGGTCTTATCATCTCTAGAGTGACAGCTTATCTGAGGTCATAAATCTGTCTCAGGCATGTCTCTAATGAGATACACAATGTTTGGGAAGAGGATTTACTACATACAGCTGTATGTTTTCTATCACCTAACTTCTTTAAGTTCTACAATTGTTTGGACTGAGTCAGGCAGTTTGTAAAGCTCTTATCAGAAATAATAATATCACCTTTGTAGGACTCTGTGTGAAGTCTGGCCAAACAAGAAGAGTGGCAATTAGCAATGAGGGAATCTTCACTCCATGTCAGTAATAACAGGTGAAAGGAAAAGCTGGGTGTTAGCAAGAAGCAACTCTGGGGTGCATCTTTATCGTAGACTTTGCAAAATGCCGGATAGCTTTTTAGGAAGCTTATATATTTAAAGAACCCTTTTCGACACTGTCATTCGAACAAAATGGCAGCCTACAGACTGGGAGAAAATCTTCACCAACCCCACATCTGACAGAGGGCTAATATCCAAAATCTACAAAGAACTCAAGAAATTAAATGCCAAGAAACCAAATAATCCAATCAAAAAATGGGGGACAGAGCTAAATAGAGAATTCACAAAGGAGGAATCCCTAATGGCTGAGAGACACTTGAAGAAATGCTCAACATCTTTAATCATCAGAGAAATGCAACTCAAGACGACTCTGAGATTCCATCTCACACCTGTCAGAATAGCTAAGATCAAAAATTCAAATGATGGCCGGGCGGTGGTGGCGCACGCCTTTAATCCCAGCACTTGGGAG
>CAJQZJ010033049.1:6381653-6411653 GCA_907164525.1 Lophiomys imhausi
GACAGCACATGCTGGCAAGGGTGTGGAGAAAGGGGTACCCTACTCCATTGCTGGTGGGAGTGCAGGCTTGTGCAACCACTATGGAGGTCAGTCTGGCGATATCTTAGAAAACTTGGAATAGCTCTGCCTCAGGACCCAGTCATACCACTTCTGGGTATACACCCAAATGCCTCTTCACGGAATCATAAGGAAGTTTCCTCATCTATGTTTATAGCAGCCTTATTTGTAATAGCTAGAAACTGGAAACAACCCAGATGTCCCTCAACCGAAGAATGGGTTAAAAAACTGTGGTACATCTACACAATGGAATATTATTCAGCTATCAGAAACAATGAAATTATGCAATTTGCAGCCAAATGGATGGAACTAGAAAAGCTCATCCTGAGTGAACTAACCCAGACTCAGAAGGACACATATGGCATCTATTCACTTATAGTAGGATTTTAGCTATATAGTAGAAGGTATCAATACTACAACTAACACACCAAAGGGAACTTGGACATAGACTTCTTATTTTTAATTTTTATTTTTTATTTTTATTTTTATTTTTATTTTGGTTTTTCGAGACAGGGTTTCTCTGAATATCTCTGGCTGTCCTGGACTGCTTTGTAGACCAGGCTGGCCTCGAACTCACAAAGATCCGCCTGCCTCTGCCTCCCAAGTGCTGGGATTAAAGGCGTGCGCCACCACCGCCCGGCTTTATTTTTTATTTATTTTTTATATATGTTATATTTTTTCTATTTTTTAGTCTTTTTATCTATTGTATGCTTATTGATTTGTTTGTTTAGTAATTCTCTCTCCCAGGCAACGAGACATTTTTCACTGATGGTACTGCTTCATAGATCCCCAATGAATGAAGAGGCTCTTGGCCCTCACACGACCTCTCAACTGAGATGAGGGACTGTTATATAAGGACACCTCACCCCAGAGAAATGGGATGGAAGGGTTAGGAGGTAAAGAAAAAAAATGAAATGTGATGTTTTGGCCTTTTACTACTAACTGTCATGAACTGTTTAGGATAATTAAGAAATGCAAACTAAAGCCGGGCGGTGGTGGCGCACGCCTTTAATCCCAGCACCTGGGAGGCAGAGGCAGGCGGATCTTTGTGAGTTCGAGGCCATCCTGGTCTACAAAGTGAGTCCAGGACAGCCAGGGCTACACAGAGAAACCCTGTCTCGAAAAACCAAAAAAAAAAAAAAAAAAAAAAAAAGAAATGCAAACTAATGGTTATGCAAGCCAGTCATTCTGTTAGGTACTATGACAGCCTATTATAGTTACTTGCTAAGCTAATCAGAAATAAACCTGCTAAGAGACAAGCAACATCTGCTTACCCTAATATAAGAGATAGATAGGGCCTCTTCAAAAACCTCAAGAGATCTGCAGAATATGGCATTCAAAGATGTTTTCATAACTTTAGATTTTTTTTATATCAAGACATATCAACTCCTGACAGCACCCCCTATTCTCCTCCAAGTGGAAGATGAGCATCGAAGAATCTCCAGTGGGAGATGATTGAATTAGTTGCAAGCCTATCTCTTGGTAGGAAAAGCCCCTTGCTCCAACTGTAGACAGAATGCTGTCCAAAAAGGACAAAACCTGGAAGCAGGTAAGTCGACAGCCTAGCTCTGCCAAGACAGGGTAGGTAAGTCCTTCATAACCCCTGCTCTACAATCAATGTCTGTCAGAGAAGCGGGGCCAAACGACTGAAGAGCGATGCTGTAATGTATGGAGAGAAAATGGGAACTGTCCAGGCAGCCACTGGTATGCCATTTCTTAGTATGGGAAGCTGCAGACCCTGTACTTCCTATAAAATCAGATATATTTATCCCTCTCAGGTCTCTGAGGTGATTGAAGAACAGACAGATAAAGTCTCATAATTAAATTTTGAGTTGTTTAGGAGTCAAGAGAGTGTTATACATCTAAGAAGATACTTTTAAAATTGTGTTGCAATTAGTATGAATGTTGAGTCAGATATAGAACTTTAAACTCATGGAGATGTTTAGATAGTAGAATGTTAAAGTCAGGTACCAAATACATATGGACTGGTCATTGGGAATGTACGTTAAGCCATATAACCCTCATAACTGTGGCCTAATTACCTCTGTTGTACTGTATTGTATTTATTATTATAAGAGAAAGATCCATTTGTTGGACTGAAAGGAGAAACTGTAGGGGGAAATAAGATATACCTTAAACTTAAAAGAAAAAAAAAAGGGAAGAGGATGGGGGGTTGAGGGTGGGAGGGTGGGACTGGAGGGGGAATAGGGAGGGGACTGTGATTGAGATGTAACTTGAAGAAATAAAAAATAAAGGAAAAAAAAGAAAAAAATAAAGAACCCTTTTCTCAGAGAGCTTCTGACAATGCTTGAACACTGTATGTTAAGGGCCTAAGAATAGCAGATGGACATGAAGGAAGGAGCCTCAAGAACATTTGGCTCCTATCAAAAAACCTCAGAGTGTGGGGACCCAGGAAATGGAGGCTTATGAGAAATGCCTCGTGGCTGAGAAAATGAAAGTAACTTGTGGGAGATATCTAAGATGGCACTGGCTGGAAGATGCCCGGGTGGAGTTGACGCCGAACCATGGGTATAGCTGATTGGGTGAGCAAGACTTCTGTACTCATGATCAGTGTATGATCACCATGTTACCAGGTTTGTGCTATGTGATCTTATAGAATGACCTTTAATGTGATTGACCCACGTAGTCTCACATGGAAACACCCATCTGGTTCTGTATATAAGCCAGAGAACAAACATTAAAAATGGGAAATGCTTAGACATCATCCCTGTCATGTCTGTTTGTCTTCGGAGTGAAGGCTGGAGGTTCAAGCAGGCAGCGCACTCACCTTTCCCTGAGAAACCACTTATGTGGTGATCGCCGTGTCAGGGGATTTCTACATCAGAGACCTATAGAATGTGGCATTTAAAGATATTTTTATTAATTTAAGATTTTTTGACTTGAGATGTGTCAAGTGGTGCTCCTGGCAGCACTCCATTTGACTTGGAAGAAGACGATGAGCATCCAAAAACTCCATCAGGAAATGGCTTCTATCAAGCAAAGAAAATGCCCTATTCCCTCTGCAGAAAGAATGTGTCTGAAATGGGAAAAACTTGGACGCAGGCAAAGTCGACTGCCAACTTTGCCAAGACTGGGTAAGCACGTCCTTCATAATTCCTGCTTCATAAATATGTCTCTCAGATATACTAGGCCGAAGGCTGAAGATTAATGCTCCAATGTTATAGAAAATTTTGGGACTGTCCAGGCAGTCAGCTTGTCTCTGCCATTTCTATTTATTGGAAAGTGCTTGCCTGTACTTCCTGCTTAGTCAGGTAATTTTATTCCTTCTCAAGTCTCTGATGAGATTGAAAACTAAATAGTCATAGTTTTACAACAAAGCTTAAGTTGTTTAGGATTTTAAAAGATGTTTTAGGTCTAAGATGTTTTTAGGATGGTAATGCAAATTAGATAGAAATTGAGTTAGTTACGAAATTCTAAACTCATCAAGATAGGATAGTGGAGTTCTTTCTCCGAAGACTGTCAAATACAAACGGACTGGACATTGGGAATGCAATTCTTACCTGAGAGTTCTTGTAATTGTTCTTATTGTGTATAGTTTTTGTTCTTTTGTTTATGTATGTGGACATTCTATTTGCATGTACACCTGCATGGCTGATCAGACCATCAGATCCCATTATAGATATTGTGAGCCATTATGTAGTTGCTGATAATTGAACTCAGGACCTCTGAAAGAGCAACCAGTGCTCTTAACCGCTGAGTCATCTCTCCAGCCCCTGTATATAGTTTTTTATTGTAAGAGAAAGAGCCTTTATTGGACTAAAAAGGGGAGGTATCAGGGCACACTGTGTGAAGTTATATCTCTGTCCTTCCTCACCTAACTAAAGAATTCTTTGATTGGCTTTAATAAAAATCTGATGGTCAATTTTAGCTGGGGAGGAAGTGGAATGGAGAAGTTCCTGGGAAGGAGGAAGGAACTCTGGGAAGAAGAAAGAAAAAATTGCTTTCACCAGGAGACATGAGAGGAGACCTACGTTGACTATGGGCCTGGAAGGTACAGATAGCCATGTGGTTGGATGGAACTAAGTGGTCAGGTTAACTTAGATAGCTAGTTGAGTCTGCCCATTAAGCCCTAAGCTTTGAAATATTAAAAGGTCTTGGTGTCTTTATATTTATGGCTGAAGGGCCACCAGGGTCCTACAACAATTTCCAAGATACCCATCATCTTTAATAAATGTGCAATCACAGCCGGGCAGTGGTGGCGCACGCCTTTAATCCCAGCACTTGGGAGGCAGAGGCAGGCGGATCTTTGTGAGTTCGAGGCCAGCCTGGTCTACAAAGTGAGTCCAGGACAGCCAGGGCTACACAGAGAAACCCTGTCTCGAAAAACCAAAAAAAAAAAAGAAAAAAAAAATAAATGTGCAATCACAGAATCATCTTTTTCAGAATTCAAGGCAAAAGCCCATTGGAATTCTGAATATGAATCTAAGATGTGGTGTACATTTTTTAGTTTTCCAAAGTCTGCAAAATGAAGCATATGGGCTATTGTATGACATTATCTAAAGTAACATTGGTGAACAGAATCTGTATTTTTTATTACTTTCACTTATTGCTTCAAGTTGCATCTCCATCACAGCCCCCTCCCTCCACCCTTCTGGGTCCCACCCTCCCTCCCTCTACCCCCTCCCACCTATCCTACTCCTCCGGCGTGGGGTGCCCCCACATTTCAGCCCCCCCAGTTCAGTCATGTGAGGGCTAAGCGCTTCCTCTTGCACTGGGGGCCTACATGGTAGCTCCACTAGGGCAAAGTGTTCCACTAACACTTGTTCTTTTCAGTCTTTCAGAATCTGTATTTTTAATTTAGTATATAAACCTTTATCTAGTAATTGATCCTTGACAATATAAATACAATATCCAATCTTACCATATTGGTTTATAGATGAAACCTTTTTATCTAGTATCTCTATGGGCTTCCATTCTGTAATTTTCTTAAGCCTTTGTGGATTTCTCATTTCTGGAACTATCTTTTTTGTTGTTGTAGATTCAAGATTGAATTCCTCTGAAGATTCTTTATTCTGATTTAAAGAATCCTCTAATCTTGGTTCTATGGCCTCCAGCATTTAACTTTCTAGTCTTTTTCTTCTCTACGTCTATTTTCTTCTGATAATTCTTAAAGAGGATATGTAAAATTGTAATCATTACTAAAAAAAATAATTATTTGTATGCTGATAAGTGAAACAAAATCATGTGGGATCCAGATACATTGTGTCATTGCATTTTCCATTTTTTAACACACAAAGAATTTTTTTCTTTTTACTCTCTTTCTCTAGCTCGGAGACTTCCCAAGTATCTTACCAAGTCTGTTGACTTTTCAGTTTCTCTCATCATTTCCAGTTGTCTGTTGATGCCTGCCAAGTCTTTGTGCTGGCTCTTGGCTCCAGTCCCCTCATGTTGGTCCCTCTCTCCACCCAACTCTGAGCAGTTGCAGGCTTCTCCTGCATGCACGCAAATTGGGCTGTGGTTTACCCACAGGCCATCTAGTTCTCTCTAGCATGCTCTTTGACCTTTCTATGGGCCCATTGCCCCATTTGGGAGAAGCAGCACCTGCTGTGCTCTGAGGCTCTGGTATGAGAGAGACCTGGGCCAACTCGGATACCGCCAGCTGAGTTAGCTCACGGGTCTCCTCTTAAAAGAGCCACACACTACCAGGCAGTAGTGGTACACACCTTTAATCTCAGCATTTGGAAGGCAGAGGCAGGTGGATCTTGGTGAATTTGAGACCAGCCTGGTCTACAGAGTGAATTCCAGGACAGCCAAGATTACACAGAGAAACCCTCGAAAAAACAAAAACCAAGCCAAAACAACAAAAGAGCCTTCTGCCTGGCTAAGAAACTGTGTCTGGCTTTGGGAATGCCTTGCCTGTGGGGCCTCACCCTGAGGCTTTGGTTTCCTGCTCTATCTGCTACTCACAGACTGTTCTTTCCAGTAAAAGTTGTGGGAGTGCTTCTGAAAAAGTCTCATAAAAGGGGCATATGAAATCAGCCTAAATGACTTGCACCTGTGAGGTACACCTGGGAGAGCCCATGATCTTCCTGGGAGAGCATGTAATCTTGAACAGGTGTACCTGGGGAGAAGGGTATAAGGTTGGTCAATGACAAAACATCCTGATGCATAATTAGGGAGAGAGTATGAAAAGGCCCAGAAAGCTTGAAATGGGCTTTTTGCTTGGCATTGCTTCTCAATGTTGTTCCACTTCGAAAGACTCTAGACCCAACACTTGCAGCCTAGATTGAGCTGAGGCCAGCATGGGCTGAGGCCAGGTGAAGCCTCGGTTTGGAGTGGAGCTGTGAAAGCCACATTGCCAAAGCTGGGGCCTGAAACCTGTCCAGAGACCGTGGTGCCAAGGCAAGGGGCACCAATGGGTTGCACCTAGCCCAATGGATGTTGAAGAGACCACAGCTTCTAGTTATAGCACTGGCCCAAGTGTGTGAATGGCCTTGCTCAATTCACTCACTATGACAGCGGGCACCCAGGAAGTCTAACATTTGGACTTGCTGGCTGTCATTCTGGCGTCAGCCGAGGTTGGGTGTAGCCCAGGTCATACTGGCTGGAGACCCTTGGAGGAGCTGAGGCCTGCCAACCCTGGGCAGAGACCCGCCGAGCAGCTACCTGAGAAAGCTGAGGCCAGTTGAGGAGGACAAAGCCTTGCCCCTGGAGATTCGGCAGGACTCGACAGGCGACATCAAGGCTGAGGAAAGGCCAAGGAAAGTGGCACCTGCACTGAGCAAGCCCAGGCAAGCAGAAGAGGCCACAGCAAAACCAGACAGGCAAAAGCCTTAACACCAAGGCCAAAGCTACACTCGGTGCTGGACCCTTAAGAGGCTGAGGCGCCACTGTGGTGACTGCTGATTGTGGTGTTCCCACAGGCAGACTTCAACGGTTCTGTGTTCCCATTGGCTGATTGGTACTGATGGCAACTGTTCCTGTGTTCCCATTGGCTGATTGGTACTGATGGCAACTGTTCCTGTGTTCCCATTGGCTGATTGGTTGCCGCAAGGAAGCATACATGAAGTCATCTACATCTTGGTATAGCCTTTATAAAGTGCCTCAAGTCGGTGGGTTGGTGGGTATTTATAGATATTAATAAATAACTTATAAGTTCCACCTACACAATCTCTTTATTGTACTCAAGTAAAAGCTGCCAACTGCTGAAGAGAGAGGCAGGAAAGGTACAGGGGTGAAAATTGGGGATACTTAGGAACAGTTTTCCAGCAAGTCTGTCCAGTGTTCCTATAGGGACAAAGGGTGGGTCAGAGCTAGTCTGGGGTGAGTGGGTGGGGGTGAAGGGAGACAGGGTCACCTCTCACCTCTTCTAATTCCAAATCCTCTTCATCCTCATTGTCCATGTGGCACTGCCCAACCAGGTTTCCCCAAAGTAGTGACTTCTTACAGCTGCCAAAGCAAAGGATGCAGCTGGTGAAGATGACAGAGTGAGGGTTTATCGAGCCAGGACAGGCGCTCAGGGCACCTTCTTCCCAGGCCTACCCAGGACAAGGACCTGGACTCACCTAGGACAATAGCCCTCTAGGGGTAGAAGCTGCCCAGGCTCTTCCTGCAGGAACTCCTTTGCCAGGCAGATGATATGGGCCCTCAGGGGACAGCCGGGGTGGGGACAGCACAGGGGGCCCTCTTCATCCTGTCAGAGGTGGCAGGTGAGGAGACACGGAACTAACTTGAAGTGACAGAGAGCAACACGCAGCATGTGAGAGCTGGGTGTGGTGGTCCACGCCTTTAATCCCAGCTTTCAGGAGGCAGCTGCTGGCAGATCTCTGTGAATTCAAGACCAGCCTTGTCTACAAAGTGAGTCCAGGACAGCCGAGGCTATTAACTCAGAGAAACCCTGTGTTGAAAAACAAAAGCACACACACACACAAAAGGGAGGGGGGAAGCAGGAAGCACACAAAAGAGCTGTGGTTTCAGAAGGTCAGGAAAGTTCTCACAAGGTGGCTGGGTGCCCATTCAGAGGTTCTAACAGACCCCTGGCAGGTACTGATAAGTCAGGAAACAGCTAAAACTACTGCCCTCCTCATTAGACTTGTGTTGGGATGGGCAAAGTCCGGAGTCTCCTACCTGGTTGCCCCTACCTGCAGCATTTCCTCACACAGAGTGCAGCTGGCCTTAGCACCTAGGTCTAGCTGGCGTTCGCTGTCAGCCTCACTTGCAGTGAGTCGTTTCTGGACCAAGGGCTGGGGAGGTGGTGGTCCAAAGACAATGGGCATGTGTGGTGGTGGCACTGGACAGAGTTCACGGCAGAAGTCAGGTCGCAGCCAGCGCAGTGTTAGAGGGAGGCGTACCCACGGAGGAGTTCGGAGCATGTGCGCCAGCACACGCAGGTGGAAGGCAAAGGCAGCCTCGCTGTGCAGGCGTGGCCCCACGTGCGTCAGGCGGCGTGAGGCTTGAGGATGCTGCCAGGCCCATTCAAACTATAGGGAGGAATGTAAGACAAAGTCAGGGTGGTCCTGGGCAAGGTCCTCTAGACACACTCTACATGCCAGTCTAGCCCGCCCTTAAGACACTTTTCTTACCCGAAGGGCGGCCACAGCAGACGGGAAACCGTGCAGGATCAGCACCATGTCCCTTGGGAGGAGAGGGGGCACGGCCAGTGAGTCTTCATCCCACCTCAACCCGGCTAGAAGCTGAATCCCCCCACCAGAGCACTGTCGCGTCGCTCACACCTGGCCATTAGAACGTGAACCTTTCGTGGAAGTGTAAGACCCCTTCCGAACCTCAGTCTCCTCACCAAGTCCTTGACTCCTCTCTTCTGGAAGCTGGAGTCTAGCCCCAGCCTTGCTGACAAGGGCCCCATCTCCTGACCTCAGTCTTTAAAACGATTTTTACTGGTGTATATTAACTGTACAAATAATACACCACATTCTCCTACTTATGTAATTATTTTGACATTACTTATTATAATCATTTTCCTCCCAGCAACCCCCACTCCCACCCCCGCGCCTTTGGTCTTCTTCCTCATTCCAAATAGTTCTCTTCCTACTTTTGTAATTTTTCTTTTTATCTATCTATTTTATTTACTTATTTATTTATTAATTTTAGGTTTTTTGAGACAGGGTTTCTCTGTGTATCCTGGACTGTCCTGACTTACTTTGTAGACCAGGATGGCCTTGAACTCACAGAGATCCACCTGCCTCTGCCTCCCTGAGTGCTGGAATTAAAGGCGTGCGACAGCACACCCAGCAATTACAGACAGCTGTGAACTGCCATGTGGGTGCTGGGATTTGGACCAGGGTCTTTTGGAAGAGCAGCCAGTGCTCTTAACTGCTGAGCCATCTCTCCAGCCCCCGTAATTTTTCTTTAAATTCCAAATGAGAGAAAACTTGAGATATCTATCACTTAACATGATGATGTCCAGTCCCATTCACCTTCTTACAAGTGATAACATTTCACTCATCGTTATGGCTGAGTCAAACTGCATTTTGGAGTTGGAGAGGTGGTTCAGTTATGGGCACTTGCTCTTGCAGAGGACCTGGGCTCAGGAACTGTCTGTAACTCCAATTCCAGAGGGTCCAGTGCCCTCTTCTGACCTCGGCAGGCATTACATGAACATGGTGCGCTTAAGATGAAGGTTTAGTGAAACACTCATAAGATTCAAATAAAAATAAAACGTTTTTAAAAACTACATCTTGTATCTGTCACATTTTCTTTACCCATTCATCCGTTGAAGGGCACTGTGCTGGCCAGTTTTATGTCCACTTGACACAAGGTATAGTCACGAGAGAAGAGGGAGCCTCACATAGGAAAATTCCTCCATAAGATCAGGCTGTAGGTAAGCCTGAAGAGCATTTTCTTAATTCGTGATTAATGTGGGCGGGCCCAGCCCAGCCCATTGTGGGTGGTGCAGCCCCTGCGCTGGTGGTCCTGGGTCCTATGTCCTCTACATCAGCTCTTGTTTGAGTTCCTGTCTTGACTTTCCCCAATGATGAACAGTGATAAAGAAGTGTAACCCAAATAAATGCTTTCCTCCCCAGTAAGCTTTTTTTTTTTTTTTTTTAAAGATTTATTTATTTTGTATACAGTATTCTGTCTGCAGGTATATCTGCAGGCCAGAAGAGGGCACCAGATTTCATTACGGATGGTTGTGAGCCACCATGTGGTTGCTGGGAATTGAACTCATGACCTCTGGAAGAGCAGCCAGTGCTCTTAACCGCTGAGCCATCTCTCCAGCCCCCTCCCAGTAAGCTTTTTGGTCATGGTGTTTCATCACAGCAATAGTAACCCTAAGATAAGAACCTAGGATGATTCCATAATTTAGTTTTTGTATTTTTTTTCTTAAATTTATTATTTTATGTGTATGAGTGTTTTGCTTGTTGTATGTATGTACGTACGTATGTTTGTATTATATGTGAACCATTGAGTGCCTGGTGGGTGCAGAGGTCAGAAGAGGGCGTCCAATATCCTGGTAGTGGAGTTACAAAGCAGCCCTGAGCTTGTGAACTGGTTCCCCTATTAACCATCCCAAGTTTGTTTTTGTTTGTTTTTGTTTTCCCGAGACAGTGTTTCTCTGTGTAGCCCTGACTGTCCCGAACTCATTTCTAGACCAGGCTAGCCTTGAACTCAGAGATCCGCCTGCCTCTGCCTCCCAAATGCTCGGATTAAAAGCGTGCGTCACCACGCCCGGCGCGATCCTAAACCTTAATCTAGACTTCGCTGAGTGTTAATATCCACAAGGTGCCGCCTCCCCGCTACACTCGCCCAGGTGACAGGCGAGAAACTCAGCACCGACCGCCAAAAAAAAAAAAAAAAAAAAAAAAAAACCCTGCCCTGGCGGCCCGCCTCCTATCCGGAACCTTCCGGCAAGACACCGGCGCCCTCTTACCAGGGTCCTCGCCCGCTGGTCCGCCAGGCGCCACCTTTTTTGCGACCGGCATTGTGTTGCCGGACCCGACGAGCAGGATTGACAGTGAATCCCACGTAAACGCGGCCCCGATGCCGAGGGTTCTGGCAGTAGAGCAGGTATACACCGAAGAAGCGCCCGGGTCTTGCTGCATGTCCCATTCGGACTTTCTGGGTTGAAAGTCCAAATTAGGGGTTGGTTTCTGGGACCTCGGACCTCGGAAAGGGCTGGGTAGCCAGGACTACAAAACGTTTGTTTAGGGGAAAAGCTCTGGAGGATGATCGCGCAACGTCCTGGAAACCCGGCAGAGCGTCTTGGTGCGCCGCCTGCTGGCAGAAGGAGGGTGTGCAAACGTGGCCGTACAACCGGCTGCCCTCCAGCCCGGCTTGGATTGGTTAACTGCTTGGGGCGCGGGGGTGGGGGTGCCAGGAGGCGGAAGTGCTGTCCTCAAGGCCGCCCCAGGAAGGGCGGAAGTGAACGGCGTAGAGGAAGTGGCTTCAATGAGGGCGGAAAGCGGGGTACCAGTACGCGAGGCGAGGTTCTGTGCACACCCGGCCGGTTTGTAGCCATGGAACTCAGCGCCGACTTCCTCCGCGAGAAGCTGCTGCGGGATCTGGAGGCAGAGCATGTGGTGAGTGCAGAGCCGGGGGGTCGTAGGCGGAGGAGAAGGGCTCCCAGGTGAGTGCCCCATCATCTGGGTCTTATGCCGGCTAGGAGGTGGAGGACACGACTCTCAACCGTTGCGCGACCAGCTTCCGAGTCCTGGTGGTGTCGGCTAAGTTCGAGGGAAAGCCACTGCTCCAGAGACATCGGTGAGCCCCTGAGGCCCTCGCCCAGCGCGGCATCGGGCTCGGGATGGCAGCCCCAGTTTCCGTCCGCCTGGGTGGGAACTAACTTACTCCCAAAGCCCGAGATGTGGCTTATAACCCCGAGGGTGCCCCTGCTTTTGTGGGTGGTCTTCTGTCCACTCCTTGAACCCTCACTTCCTGGAGACATCTCCAGTCTCCCTGGTTACGCTAGCTTTGGAGCCCACTACCCCTGCCAAGGCTGGTCGTTTTCCAATCCATCTCTCGCCCCAGGCTGGTGAATGAGTGCCTAGTCAAAGAGCTCCCGCACATCCATGCCTTTGAGCAGAAAACTCTGACCCCAGAACAGTGGACCCGAGAGCGGAAGAAATGAGGAGCCCCGGCCTGAACAGCCATTAAATTGTAAATCTGGTCCAGCTGTTTTCAGTGTGCTTTTTGAGAACTCTGGGGTTGAGTCAACGATGTATCTTTTTCCCTGACTCTCCTCCAGCTGTTGTTTTGGCAAATTTGTATGGATTTCGCTGCTGGGCCCTCTAGGTCCCAACCAAAACAAATGAAAGTTCTGTTCTTAAGTGTCTGCCAGGGCTGTCTTGTAAGCCTTCACTGTCTGTCCCTGTGGTCCCTGTACTGTCACCAAGGTCAGCCCTCAAAAAGCAGGGTATTCCTTCTCTGCCAGCCCTCAGGACCAGAAACCCTGGCTTTCTTCCAGTTTATAGGGGGGAAGGGACTTGCCCATGATCACATGCCCTGTTGGAGGGTGAAACACAAGTGGGCAGGCAGGCCTGCTTGTGTGACATCCTCTATATCCACATAACTCCATGATGTGCTGAAGAGGAAAGGGCTGCCAGTGAGGTCCTGGGTATTCTCTCCATTGTATGAATTCAGCCCAGTAATATGATACCCTCTTGGGCCACTCGTATCATCCCAGCTCTGGAGTCTCCCAGCAGTTGGGCCCCAAAAGCTGCTCCCATACTGCTCCCATACTCCCATTTCTGTGTCCTTCAGAAAGCACACATCCATACTGCTAGTTGACAGAGTTCTTGCCTAGCACACGTGAAGCCCTAGGTTCAGTCCTCAGTACCATATAAACCAGGCATCACGATGCACGCCTAGGACAGCACTTGAGAAGTAAAGACAGAAATATCAGGCATTCAAGACCATCCTGGGCTATGTGAGACAGTCATAATACACAAAACAAACACATTACACCTATAGGTAGGGTTTGAGAGATCTATTCCTTCCTGTCTTCCTCAGAAGCCAGGTCCTCTGAAACCCACAGAAATGCTCTGTCTGAGGCAGCAGGAAAACACTGTGAGTGAAGGGGGTTAGAATATGCTGCTAGTCCATTCGCATTATTCTTTATAGCAGAGTACACCAATATCCTAATAAATGCTCTCTCATCTACTGTCTTCCTAGGCCCAGTCACACCAACCTCCTAACAGAAATATACACTTCAAACTTCATAACTAAAACACTCCAGGACTCCAGAACTGCCCTTGGGCAAACCATTGCCCTGTTCCCGTGTTTCAGTCCAGTCAGGCCGTTTCTTTGTTTCTAAGCTTTGTCCATAAGGGCAAAACTTTTGTCTTTGTTTTTGTCAAGTTTTTTTTTCCTTAAGTTTTTTGTTTGTTTGTTGAAGCAGGGTCTCTCCATGTAGCCCTGGCTGCCCTGCAACTCAGAAGTCTCCCTGCCTCTGCTTCCAGAGTGCTGAGACTAAAGGCATATGTCACCATGCCTGGCTGAGACTGAAGGTGTTTGTCACCTCGCCTGGCTTATTGTATTTATGGATTGTGGGTGTGATCCTTTAGGGAAGCCTTGGGACTCATCAGTTCACCAGAGTCAAGGTACCAGAAAATAAAGCCATTTTATTATTTTTGTCTTATTCACCATATGGCCTGAGGGTTGGGGTTGAAGCAGAGTGAATGGCTGGTCCCAGGTGAAGGCTCTGGGGTCCTCTACTTGGCCTGAACAGTTTCCTCCAGCCTGTCCAAGCGCTCTTGTAGCTTTTGCACAGTGGCCTGCAAATTCTTCATCTCTTCCTCAAGCCGTGACACAGTGTCCTAGGAGACCCAGAATTGCATTAGGTTCAGCTTTTCTGTAGCCTCCCTCTGATATCAGCTAACCTTTCCAAGGGTCCCAAGGCTTGGGCCCTTCTGTCCCAGCAGCTGTTACCTGGATTACTACAGGTCTTAAGCTTGCAACCTGGTTTCTAAGGCCTCAGGATCACCCACTCCTTGCCCTCCAAGAATCTCCCTCTCTTAGGAGCTTGGCATCTCCAAACCCCAGACTCTTTCCCTACCAGACACTAAGCACTTCCATGAAGCCTTTCCCTTAACCCATCTTCCTGCACCGCTACTCCAGCTCCCCATCCAGCTCACCGAGCTGGGAGTGCCACTGGCCTCTGGTGTAGCTCTTCGGCGAGCACTGTCCAGGCCCCTGTTGACTCTCAGCTCCCGGCTCTTTGGGGGCACATAGCCATCCTTGAGAGAAATGAGGAGGGGGCCAGCATTCCGACCACCCAGCCACTCCTCAGCTGTGAGGGCAGGGTCAGGCCCTGCAGTGGGTGGATACAGATCCTCCTGGAACAGGTCCGACTGTGGGCAAGGCCAAGGCTGGTCATGAGAGTGTTTATATTCCTGCCCCACCCTACAAGCCCCCATGGTCAGTGCCTGTCCTAGCACTCAGGGAGGAGCATAGGAGTATCACCTTTCTAGGCACCGTCATGGCAATAGGCTCACACTTCCGCTCATGAAGCTTATAGAATCTGTGGAAACAGGAATGTGAGTGGTACCATACAGCATGGCTGGGTGGGTGCTGAAGGTCTGGTTAGGATCATGGAATCAGTCACCTGGCAATCTCACACTTATTCACTTCCAGGCCACGTTTGGGCATGTAGCCCATACCACGTTGAGACTCCTTGGAACTGAACATGGAAAGATAGTGCAGGAATGGAGCCTCAGAAGTGATCTCAAAATACCGGATAGAGCTGTCACCCTGTAGGTGACATGGGCAAAAGAGTCAGTACAGAACAGGCCACCAGCCTTTGTGCTCGCCAAGCCGCTTACACACTTCCCTGCCCCCAGCCTGCGTGACCAAATCACCTTGCCACAGAGGTAGACAATGTTGGTGTCAGGGTCAAAAAAAGGCAGCAGGACTCCACTGCTTGTGTCCAGCTCCTGCAGGGACAGTGGCTCCTCCAGGTGCTTCTGTAGAGACAGGTGGGGTTAGCAACAGGCTGGCCATGTCAAGTCTTCAGTGAACAGTAAGCAGGCAAGGGCCCTCAGACTAAACATGGAAACTCCCCATCTCACAGGTAAACCTAGACCCTGGTCATGAGTAGGGCAGAGTCTCAGCCTTGATGCCCATTTCTCACTCACTGTGTCCCACAGCGCCACCTGCCGCTCACTCATGCGGCTGAAACCAGTGGTTAGAATCTTTCCTTCTGATACAAACACAGCATGAACTGGCCGAGTTCCCTCGTGAGGGCGGTCCTTTTCCTGAGAGGAAAGAAATGTGGTAGGTCAGCTTCCCACAGTCTCACCAAGGGACCAGACCCCAAGTGCGAACAGGGAGAGCAACATTCAAGGGCTGAAGTTTAGGTTTCATGGCAACTTACAGCCACAACGGTGCCTTTGCGAGGCTCAATGATGCGAACACGCTTGTCACGGCAGGAGGTACAGATGAGCCCGCCATCCCGGCTCCAGTCCACACTGTAGATTGTGTCCGGGTGCACATCCGGGCCCAGTGTCAACACAGCTGCCCCAGTGCCCACATCCCACACCAGGATCACATTGTCACAACCTGCACAATTGTCCAGCATTGAATTATGAGCCTTTGCCCTCCTGTCAAGCCCCCTAGCTCTCCCCCTCCTCACCCGTACAGCACCTGCACTGAGCAGTACATTCTGGGCTGTGGGGTGCCAGGCTACGATGCCAACCCGCTTGGTGTGGCCCTCCAGGGTGACGACAGGCTCCCGAAGGGGCATCACCAGGCCCCCATCAGGGATCTCCCACACCTGCAGAAAGAGACAAGTGAGTCTCTGGGGCTTCAAAACCCAGATTCTTCCTGAAGGCCCCTCCTTACCCACAGTCCTACCCAGACTCACCATAACTATGCAGTCCTCAGAACCACTGGCAATGACATTGTCATTGTGTGGGCACCAGGCGATGTCTAACACAGGGGCAGTGTGGCCGCAAACTAGGGGCACATTCTTGTCCACTCGTCCAGTCTGGAGGGCACAGCAGGGCTTCTGATGGAGGTGCTTTGGCCTCCAAACCCAATCCAACCTCCCCACACCCCTGCAAAGGGACACAGAGGAAGGCTGTGGGGTCCCAGGGAGCACTGGGGTGGGGGTTAGGGGGACTTAACCTTTGTCCCAGTCCCAGGAAGGCTAGCACCAAACTGCCTGAGACCCTGGCCAAGATCCTAACCCTCTCTATCTCACTGTCATCTCTGAGCACCATGGCCCAGATGAGCATAGGGTTGGGGTGAGTAAGGGGGGTATAGGATGTGTCCTGTAGATGGGGCCCTGGAGGTCTGTCCCAGTGTCTCTAGACAGCAGCAGAGGTTTGGAAATGGCCTCTTCTGAGGGCCAACTGTTTCCTGTGTAAAGAGCTGTGCAGGGTACAGGCCCAGCTTCAGCCCAGCAACCACTTCCTCTTCTCTTCTGCTTCCATCGGCCCTTTTAAGGTAACAACTTGGGGCCTATCTCCCCTTCCTGTTTCACCCCCTGAAGAGTCCAGGAGTGTACTGAGGCTGAGGGGTAGAGAGCAGGAAAAGGCCTTTGCCTCATTTCCACCTGTGAGCCAGGGCTTACACTCTGTGAGTCCCCAAAGGCTCAGTTCCTCACAGGCCAGACCTGGTGTCCTCAGTCCTGAGCAGAAAACCCCAGGCCAAGACTTGGGAGACCTGCTCCCCTTGTTTTGTCCCCAGAGAACTTAAGGCCCTGTCTCGTTTTACAGATAATACGGAGCCCCAGGAAGGCTTGGCCACACTCAGGACCCCACAGTCTCAGTGGACAGCAGAACCCTCCCTCCTCAGGAGTGCTGCTGTTCTATAAGCTCACCTTGCCTAGGGGCAGCACCAGAAAGGCCCCTCCCCCACTGGCCTCACAGATCAGGGCCATGAACTTGGGGTTGACATCGCAGAAGCCACTGTCCCAGGTAGTCTGCGAGACTCGCACATCCTCATAGCACTGGTCAGCCTTGGCTGGCTGTCCAAACACGTGGCGGAATTTGCTGGAGCGAACCACCTGCCGGCTCATCCTGAGGACACAGATTGTAAACTTTTCTCTGGCCGTACATTGCCAGCCCCAGAGCAACCCTTGGCCTGGCTTTGAGAGTTCCAGAGCCATGTCTGAGGCACCCCAACCCACTACTCTCCATGACTGACAGCCTGCTTATCCCCCTGCTTACCCTCCCCACTTTTCCTTCTGTCAAACTCCCAGGCACTTCAAGCCACACCCTCAGTCCTGCACCATCAGCCCTACCACAGAGCCTGACACGGTGTAGCTCCAAGGGTCTGAATCTTGACTGAGACTGCCTCTTTCCTAGTGGTCCTGACACTCTGGAGGTGTGTTCCCTCCTATTAACCTCTTCCAGATCCTCTATCCCTCACACCCCCACAGCTTCCTAAAGGCCGAGCAGGGTTTCTCCCTGGCCTTCCAGCTCAGGGATGGCTCACAAGAGGATACTCGCCAGCCTGCCTGGAAGGGGATGAGGTGGCAGGGGGGCTTCCCCCGGTTTCTGGCCACAAGAAGCAGCAATGGCTAGGGTCCCAGCATCTTCCCACACCCCTGACTCTTAACCTCAGCTCAGAAAAAGCAGGTGGTCTTCTGAGCCATTCTGCTTCCGTCAAGAGAGGCCCACCGTGACTTCTCTGAGGTCCGCTAAGATGGTTGCCCACCGTGGCTGGGCAGCCAGCCAGTGAAGCCCAGGGGCCGCCTCTATCCTTGTGTTCCAGAGCCTCATCCTTGCACCCAAGCCCTCCACCTTCCTGCTCAGAGAAGGAGCCTTGGCTGCCCTGCGGAGGGCATCCTGCCTAGAGAGAGCCTCTGCCCACCTCGCCAGCCTCGTCCATTTGCCTGCTCTAAGGGGGAGTCCCTTCTTGCCGGGACTCCATCCTCACCCACCCTGGTATTCTCAAGGAGACTCCCAGGTCTACACAGAAAGCAGGTGAAGTGCATGATGAAATCTCCAAGACAAAAAGGGGACATAAGCCCCCAGTGAGCAGTCTGGATTTGGGAAAGGGAAACCCCAATCCAGAGGTGGGGGCGGAAGATGTGCCCCACCCGGTCTCCTCCCCCACCCAGGTACCAAGCCCGGAAACCACGGAAAGGGGAACTTGATCTTTTCTTGTTTTGCACTCAGCCCCTTCCTGTCTCAAAGCTCAGGGCAGCTACTGAGCTCACCCCACCCTGTCCCCCTCCCCACCGCCCAGAAGCTCCCTCCTGGGGGCATAAGTTCTGAGCCCAGCTGCAGCCGCTCCCAGCGTGCCCACCTCCATCTTGGTCACAATGGTCCTTTGCCCTCACCTTGGAGCAATGTGGGACCTACTTGCCCCTTCGTAGTCCTTGGTGCTCGGCCCTCCTGGCAGGGGTCACACATCGGTTCTCTGCCCCCGGCCCCTGACAGCTTGTCCGCCCCCACAGCCCTGCTCCGGTGCTGGCCCCACAGGTGGCCCATGGCAGCGATGCCCAGCCCTTGTGACCAGCCCACCACCGACGCCCAGCCTCACCTGCTGCCGGAAAGCTGAGCGTGACGCCCCCCCCAAGTGGAGGAGGAAGGCGAGGAGGATGGAGGAGCCTCAGGCTGGCCGCCGAGGATGCTCTGTCAAGACAATGAATGAGCAGCGGCGGTGCGCCGGCCTCCTCTGGGTGGCAGCGCCCCTTTGGGCGGAGCTCTTGGAGGCCCGGCCCTTCACTCCCAGGCGGGCGGCGAGGCTGGGATCGGCTCCCCGAGCTGTCAGCTCTAACCCCTGAACAGATGCCGGCGCGAATCAGCTCTCCTTTTAATGTCAAAACGCAAAAATATCCCGTTCCTTCATCCCTCCCCCAGCCACCAGCAGCCTCCTCGAGGTCCTCTTCCTGGCACCAGAGAAAGCTCCAGGACTGTGACCAGCTTGAGGGCCTTCTCTGCCACAGGAGGGACAGCTCTTGTCGCTGCCCTGAAATGGATTCCTGAGTGGCCTTGGGAGTCGTTTCTCCGTTCTAGGGGCTTGGGGCTTCAACAGGGACGCCCTTGCCCTCGGCATCACAGGGTTGAGGCCAGGAAGTTGGGCATTATGGAGCACCGGTTTTGTGCTGGTGCTAGGAAGGCAAGTGCGTTAGGTTCCCCTCTGTACGGCTCTCAACCTGTGGCCGGTGAGAGGCGGTCTGCCACAGTTTCAAGGCCATTGAGTAGACACAGAAGTCTCATATCACACACAGGAGAACTAACGCCCATTCCTGTCCCCTGGGGGGTTGTCGCATGATAAAGGGCAGGGTAAGAGAGGCCTTTGCTAGGATCACTGTTGTGACTCTTGGCTGTCACTCCTGCGTGACCTTGGGCAGGTTAATTTAATCTCAGCCCCAATATTCTTTCTATAACCGGCTCACCTGCCTCATCCAGAGATGATCGCTCCGAGGGTAACTGGATGCACAGCTACAGAGTACAGGTGCTAATTAATGTTAGGCCTTACAGCCAGATGTGATGGCCCACACTTGTAAATCCATCACTAGGGAGAATCCATCACAGAGGCAGAAGGATCACAGTGATAATAAGGCCAGCCTGGTCCACATATAAGTTCCAGACCAGGGCTACATAGTGAGACCCTGTATAAAAAACAAAACAAAACAAAACAAAAGGTGTTGGCTCTTTTCATTATTGTCACTTTCCAGAGCTTGAGCTGTCCTGAGAACATGAGGAAACACTAGTCATGGCTTTGGACAAGGGCAGGGGACTGAGGCACAGTGTTAGCACAGTTCAAGGACACAGGTGTACTAATGGCCATCTGTAGTTTGAGCACTCAGGAAGCTGAGGCAGGAGGCCAACCTGGGCTACATAGCAAGACCCTGTCAGAAGAAACTGTTCTTCAAGGAAGAAGTAGTTCAAAGGAACAAGAAGGGCCTAGCTCCAACTCTTCTGATTAGCCTCTCTAAACCTCCATTTCTGTAGGTGAGGAACAAATAAAGATACCCTGCCTACCTCCCAGCTAAGATGGAGCAAATGAAATGATGTAGGTCGAAGTGTTCTAGGGTTACTCAGTACAGGGTTGTACTGTGCCTGAGGTTCTATGACTGGCCAGGGACTGTACAGTCTCCAGCTAAAGCAATGACGGCCGTGGCTTGAGAATGTAGCTCAGTTGCCAAAGCACTTGCATGGCATGCATGAAGTGATCTCTGTTGCTGTGAAGAGACACCCAGGACCAAGGCAACTCTTACAAAGGAAAGCATTCAGTTAGGAGCTTGCTTACAGTTTTAGTGAGTCCATGATCATTGTGGTGGCAGGCAGACGGGTATCGAGCTGGAGCAGTAGCTGAGAGCTTTAGATTCTGATCCACAGTCAGCAGAGAGAGACAGACAGACAGACTGGGCCTGGTGTGGGCTTTTGAAACCTCAAAGCTCACTCCCAGCGACACACTTCCTCCAACATAGCCACACTTCCTAATCCTTCCCAAACAATTCACCAACTGGGAACCAAGCATTCAAACATATGAACCTATGGAGGCCATTTTCATTCAAACCATCACAGACAAAAATTAAAACTCTAAGCTAGACAGTGGTTATGCACACCTTTAATCCTAGTACTTGGGAGGTGGAGGCAGGCAGCTCACTGAGTTTGAGGCCAGCCTGGTCTATAGAGTGAGTTCCAGCACAGCCAGGGCTACACAGTGAAATTCTATTTCAGGTATTTCGGGGGGTTGGGAAGTAAAAATCTAAAAAAAAAAGCAGGTATGATGGTGCATGCCTATAATCTCAACACTTGGACAGGAGAAGTAGGAGGCTCAGAAAGTCAGGATCATTCTTAGCTACATTAAGCAGTTCAAGACCAGCTTGGGCTATATGAGATCCTGTATCAACTCTCCCTACAAATAATAACAGCTAGTGTTTATTGTTCAGCTACTATATATCAGACTGTTCTAAACATTATAGATTTACATGCTCACTGGGTATGGTGGAACATACCTGCAATTCCAGTACTCTGGAAACTGAGGCAGATTGCCATCCTAGGCTACACAGCAAGACCCTATCTCAAAACCAGCAAACATACAAAAAATACTATATTCACTTAATCCTAATCCCACTCTGAGGATGGCTACAACTTGGAGGTACTCTCCATCTGGCAGGGAATATATAGGGATGCACCACCTTCAGCCCTGAGGGCGTAGTCCTCACACTCAGACAGAGAACAAGCACATGGTGAAACCCATGCCTTCAGGGGCAGCGAGGCTTTCAGGCTAACAGAGAAAGCGAGTCAGCCACATGCTGCTCTTAGATTCCAGGCACAGTCTGCAGCGTGGGGAGGGGAAGACACAGAGCTGTTGTTGAAGACAGACACAGAAACCAGTGGGAGGGAGTTCTCCAAAGAAGATGTCTACGGAACACAAGAATAAGTGTTAGCGCAGTGATAAGTGAGCCCAGCATCTCACTAATATGGGTGTGATGTGGTGGTGGTGGTGGTGGTGGTGTGTGTGTGTGTGTGTGTGTGTGTGTGAGATCAAACCCAGGGCCTTGAACATGCCAGGCAAGCATTCTGCCACTAGACTATACCCCCAGTCCTCATCTGACATAACTTTGGTTTTCTTTCAGGAATGTAGCATTCCATCATAGACCATCTAGGATTCAGCATGTGGACATGATTCTCTGTCTAGTGAAGCCCCTTCTCCCTGGCTTAGCCCTACTGATCTGATCTGTGAGAAGAGACTCATTTTGGGGCAGCATGAGGTGAGAAAAGCCCTCTTTGCACTGAAGAAGTAAACACAACCCTAAGAGAGAGCATCTTGTCACCATGAAGGAACAACTAGTCAGAATAGTCCATGCAGAAAACTGCAAAGGCAAGATACAAAGAGATTCTACGCATCATTGGAGTGTCTGAATCAAGCTGTGCCAGAACGCCTCAACCATTCTGTATAGTTATATATAATTTAGTAAGGTTTTTTCCCCCTACACAAACCAGTAAGTTTGAATTCCGACTGGTCTAGCTGCCCTGGAGGGAGATAGGATCAGAGATCCAAGAAGTCAGATACACACAGTAAAGACAGACAAAAATATAGGAAGTCGGGGCTGGAGAGATGGCTCAGAGGTTAAGAGCACTGACTGCTCTTTCAGAGGTCATGAGTTCAATTCCCAGCAACCACATGGTAGCTCACAACCATCTATAATAAGATCTGGTGCCCTCTTCTGGCCTGTAGGCATAACTGTAGACAGAACACTGTATACATAATAAATAAATCTTTTTTTTTTTTTTTTTTTTTTTTTGGTTTTTCGAGACAGGGTTTCTCTGAATATCTCTGGCTGTCCTGGACTCGCTTTGTAGACCAGGCTGGCCTCGAACTCACAAAGATCCGCCTGCCTCTGCCTCCCAAGTGCTGGGATTAAAGGCGTGCGCCACCACCGCCCGGCTAATAAATAAATCTTAAAGAAAGAAAGGAAGAAAGAAAGAAAGAAAGAAAGAAAGAAAGAAAGAAAGAAAGAAAGAAAGAAAGAAAGAAAGAAATATAGGAAGTCTGGACTTTGTTACCTGTTAGTGGGACACTTTACCCTAGCTGAGCTGCCGTGTTGGGCTCCAGAGCAAGAGGAATCTCTTAGCTCTCATGTGACTGATGAACTGAGGGGGCCTGATATGTGGGGGTCCCCCCTCACCTGAGGAAAAGGATAGGAAGGAGAGAAGGTAAAGGATGGGAGGGTAGGACTGGGAGGGGGCTGTGATTGAGCTGTAATTTGAATTAATAAATAAATGTATTATATATATAGTCCAGACTCCTGCAGGAGGTTCTCAAGGCCTTCTCCAGTCTCTCTGCCTCTGAAGGGTTTGTGGAGCATGACAGGGTCCAGCAACCTGGAGCAACCTCGCAGCTATCTCCTTGTAGCTCCTCACCAAGTGATACTGATTTTCCTAGAAAGTACATACCTTGCTAGTTTTGTGGAATAGGATGACAAATGCATGCCGTATATACTAAAGGTGCCAGAGTCAGAGAAAAGTCTTGTCTTATCTCTCTTATGTGAAACAGGCCTACTTGAGAATAGTGCCAATTCAGAGGACAGTAAAAGTACAAAAGAGACAAGACAGAGTCCTGGGGACTTTATTCCAGACCCACCTGGACCCGGCTATACTAGAAGTAAAGACGTTCCACCCGTGTGAAACAACAAGTTATCTCAGTTCTGTTCTGTTGCTGTGTAAGACGCCAAGGCAACTTAAGAAAGAAAGTGTTTAACGAGGCTTATGGTTTCAGGGGGTCAGAGTCCACGATGGCAAAGCAAGGGCATGAAGACAGGAAGAGCTGAGAGTGCATATCTTTATACACAGCTATGAAGCAGAGAAAGAGGGCACTAGAACTGTAGGAATGCTTTGAAACCTCAAAAGCTGCCCCTAGTGACAGGCCTCCCAAAGTTTCCCAAAAAGACCCATTAATTGGGAACCAAGAATTCAAAAACATGAACCGATGGGGTTCATTCTCATACAAACCACCACAGAGAACTAGTATAACAGTTAAAATTGGAGTAAGAAAACCTGTGTTCTGGGTGGGAGAGATAGCTCAGCAGTTAAGAGCACTTCTGCTTTTGCGTAGGACCCAGGTTTAATCTCAGTGCCCACATAGAGGCTCATAGCTGTTTGTAACTCCAGTTCCAAGCCAGGCTTGGTGGAGCACTTCCTGAATATCAACATTTGAGAGGCAGATGCAGGCAGATCTCTGTGAGTTCGAGGCCAGCCTGGTGTGCATATTGAGTTCCAGGACAGCTAGGGATATATTAAGAGACCCAATTAAAAGAGGAAAAAAAAGGAGGAGGAGAAAATTCCAGTTCCAGGGGATCCAACTCCCTCTCTGGCCTCCATGGACACTACACACATGTAGCTCATAGACATGCAGGCAGGCAAAACACCCATGCACATAAAACAAAAATAAATAAAACTTTAAAAAGAAAAAGAGCCTGTATTTGCTTCAGCCAGGGTACCAAGGAAATTCGAGAATATCTAGCAAATTGCTGCCACTGACACAGCCCCTTTGTGAATTTATTGTTGCTCAACAAATTCTGACATTGTCGACAGATCTCTCTCTGTCTCTCTCTGTGTGTGTCTCTCTCTCTGTCTCTCTCTCTCTCTTCCCTCCCTCTCTTTCTTCTTTTTTTTGGGGGGGTTAAAGATTTATTTATTTATTTTTATGTATATGAGTGCTCTATCTGCATGTACACCTGCAGCCAGAAAAGGGCACCAGATCTCATTATAGATGGTTGTGAGCCACCATGTGGTTGCTGTGAATTGAACTCATGACCTCTGGAAGAGCAGGCAGTGCTCTTAACCGCTGAGCTATCTCTCCAGCCCCTCCCCCCCCCCCGTTTCTTCTTTTTGAGACAGGATCTCACCACATAACTCTGGCTGTCCTGGAGCTCATATGTAGACCAGGCTGGCCTCAAACTTGCAGAGATCTGCCTGCCTCTGCCTCCCAAATGCTGAGATTAAAGGCGTGCACCACCACACCCAGCCTATCTATGCTTCTGTGCTCATTCCTAACAAAAAAAATTTTGAATAGTTCTGTGAGATGGCTCAGTTGGTAAAGATACTTGCTGCCACACCGAACCACCTGAGTGTGACCCCTGGAGTCCACATAGTAGATGGATAGAAATGATTCCTGCAAATTGTTCCCTAACCTCCGTGCACACTGTAGCACATAAGCACACACACACAGAGTGGGAAGGGGAGAGGGGAGGAGGGAGTGAAAAAAATACCTAAGGGCTGGGTGTAACTCAGTGGTGTAGCCATTACCTAACATACACAGGCCCCAGGTTACATCCCTAGAACCACAAGAAAGAAAGGTTAAGCAAATAGGCTAGTGGCTAGGTGCAGTGCATACACCCATAACCCTAACACTGGAGGAACCGAAGCAAGAAGAGTTCAAGGCCAGCCTGAACTACATAGTAAGAATCTGTCAAAAGAAAAGCATAGTAAGTGTCCGTGTGTCAGGAGGACCTGCAGCCCCAAGCCATTTCCCATCTCCTCCCCCTGCTCACACTCAAGTTTTGTGACTGGCTAGCTTCGGCTTTGTCTTCACTTCCTTATCACCTTCTTTCTCCCCACTTGAGGCTTCTGCCTCTGACATGCCACCTGGACATGGCCACCCATAAACCTGTGACTACCATATGAAACACTTCTACTTGGGTATATAATATTATAATCTATTTAGACTCATTTTTGTTCAAATTTTACTTTCAGTGTTAATAGTGAAGTTTGGTAGACCATATAAACAACAGACAGTCTTATTTTATTCTTTTCCACCTTTTCTTTTATTTGGAACTTCTCTATGTGTCTAAATCTAGATACAAAGATTAGAATAAATTATCTGTAAATTCACACACACAAAAAAGAGAGGGGGCTGTAGAGATGGCTCAGCAGTTAAGAGCACTGACTGTTCTTCCAAAGGACCTGGGTTCAATTCCCAGCTCCCACATGGCAGTTCACAGCTGCCTGTAATTGCCGGGTGTGGCAGCACACACCTTTAATCCCAGCACTCGGGAGGCAGAGGCAGTTGTATCTCCACAAGTTCAAGGCCAACCTGGTCTACAAAGTGAGTCCAGGACAGCAAGGGCTACACAGAGAAACCCTGTCTCAAAAAACACAAAACAACAAAAAAATAAAAAAAATAAAGGAGAGAGAGAGAGAATACTTCTTTTTCTCTATGGTTTGGGGGACAAAACTCAGGGCCTGAGCATGTTGGTCAAATGTTTAACTGAGTCACACCCCACCAACACCTCCCGTGTCTCCCTTCACTTGATACTGTGTGCCAAGCCTCCTACAGAGTACTGTTCTTTTTTGTGGTACGCCAGTACCCCACACTATTTCATCCACACCTGTACCCTCATTTACCACCTTTGGTTGATATTTGCAGCCTGTGTCTATGACTCAAATCCCCTGCTCCTGGCCTGTGGCCCTGCCCCTGGCCTGTGGCCCTGCCCCTGGCCTGTGGCCCTTCCCTGGCCCGGTGGCTCTGACTTGGATGTCCCAATAGCACCTCAGGGTACTTCTACCTCAGAGAGAAGAAAGTTTTGACCTTGAATCTCTCCCTTTCACTCCCTCTCTACCAAGGCTACCTGAGTATTTATTGTACTAAGCCCCTGACCAATCTGTTGGCCACTTTACTGTCTTCCTTTTTTTTTTCTTTTCTTTTGAGACAGGGTTTTCTCTGTGTTACAGCTCTAATAGCCCTAACTGTCCTGGATTCACTTTGTAGACCAGGTTGGTCTCAAATTCACAGAGATCCACCTGCCTCTGCCCCCCAAATGCTGGGATTAAAGGCGTGAGTCACTACGCCCAACTGCGGCCTTACCTTCTTCTATAGCCCATTACAACATTGCAAGAACTAGTCCCTAAGAGGCAAATCTAATCATAATAGCTGTTTTTCTTTTTTTGTTTTCAGCTAGGCCTCTATACAGTCTAGACAAGCTTCAAATTCATGATCCCCTTGCCTCAGCCTCCCAACTTCTAAAAGTGCAGGTATGTGCTACCATGTCTGATTTTTTTACTTATGCCTACATTGGAAAATTCCATCAACCTAAGTTGTGTTATGCTCCTGCTTTGAGCATATTTTTAAATTTTATTCATTTCTTGTATTTGAAGTACTCTTCAAAGACATCCTGAGCCTGAACTTTTTTTTCCCACAGCCGTTAACCACTATACAAACTGCAATCAGCCACTGAACAGGGTTTCCCCTTTCTGTAAGTTCCACAGAGCCCTACCTGTTCTCCTGGGTTCTGCTTGTTTACAACCTTAATTAGGTTCACGCGGTGCCCACCACAAAGGGCCTCCACCAACTTGACATGCATTGGTTCATCACAATTGGATGCAAGCACACAGGTTGGGCTTGGCACTTGTCTTAAAGTTTTGGCAGCTTCGTGAGTTCCACCGTGGCTGAGAGCCTTCAACCCTTGTGAGGGAGCACTGATGTCCACTAAGCCCTCCAGCAGCAACACCTTCCTCAGCTGGGGCAGTGGGCTGTAGTGTGTTATACATGAAGCCATGTCTTCAGTGTGCCCATGTTTCCTCCTCCTCAACTCCACCATGTCAGGGGAAAAGTGAAAATAAAATAAATCTTGGAGAAAATAAAAATAAATCTTTAAGATTCTGATGCACTCAAAAAAAATTCTGATAAAGTCCAGCTTGTCTGTTTTTTTCTTCTGTTGTGCCCTTGGTGGCATAAGGGACAAGACATACTCAAACTCAAAGCAGTGAAGACTCAGCCCCAAGTTCTCTTCAGAGAGTTTTACCACTTCAGCTTTCACATATGGAGTTTCGTCTGTTTAGCTGTGGTCTTTCTTAATATGGCATAAAGTCACAACTCTCAACTCACTGTTTAATGTGCGTGTGTGTGTCTGTGTATGTCTGTGTGTGTGTTTGTCTGTGTGTATGTGTGTGTTTCTGTGTGTGTCTGAGTATGTGTGTGTGTCTGTGCGTGTGTGTTTGTGTATGTGTGTGTGTGTATGTCTATATGTCTCTGTGTGTGTCTGCCTGTCTGTGTGTGTGTATATGTGTGTGTGTCTGTGTGTGTGTGTCTGTCTGTGTGTGTGTGTCTGTGTGTATCTGTGTGTGTGTCTGTATCTGTCTGTGTGTGTGTGTGTGTGTGTGTGTGTGTGTGTTGTCCATGAATATTCTAACACATCTATTCAAAGGTGGTTCTTTCCTCCATGGCATTGTCTTGACATTTTTCCAAAGCTATTGACTTTAAAGCTGCAGGTTTCTTCCTGAACGCTCTATTCTAGCCCATCAATCTATAGAGCTAGTCTTAAAATTTTGTTTTGTTTTTGAGACAAGTTCTTAGTAGTCCTGGCTGGCATAGAACTCACTATATCGATGAAGCCTTGAACTCACAGAGATCCGCCTGCCTCTGCCTCCCAGGTGCTGGGATTAAAGGTGTGCCCACCACACCGGGCAAAGGGATCTATTCTTAAGCCAGAGCCACCAGGTATTAACTTCTGGGGCTTGGTAGTAAGTTTTAAAGATGAAACCCATGAGTCTGTCAACTTTATTCCTTTCCAAGATTCTTTTGGTGGCCTGAACATGGCAGTTTACACCTGCAATCCCAGCACGCAGGAAGTGCAGGCAAAGGGATTGCCATGGTTTTGACGCCAGCCTGGGCTACAGAGGCAAGTCATATCTCAAAACAGAGAGGAAGGCCGGGCGTTGGTGGCGCACGCCTTTAATCCCAGCACTTGGGAGGCAGAGGTAGGCGGATCTCTGTGAGTTCGAGGCCAGCCTGGTCTACAAAGTGAGTCTAGGACAGCCAGAGCTGTTATACAGAGAAACCCTGTCTCGAAAAAAACCAAAAAACAAAAAAACAAAAAAACAAAAACAGAGAGGAGATGGGACTGGAGAGATGGTTCAGTGATTAAGAGCACTTGTTACTCTTGCAGAGGACCTAGGTTTGTTTCCCATCCCCCATATGGTAGTTCACAACTGCCTGTAACCCCAACTTCTAGAGAGTCTGACACCCCCCTCTGGTCTTTTAGAGCACTAGGCACACTCTCAGTGTGCATACATGCATGAAGGCACTCATACACATAAGACATAGATACTTTTGTTAAGGAGCAGGAAGAAGAGAGTACTGCAGGAGAGATCTGTGGGGTAAGTTGCTGACAGGGAAGTAAGAGGGCTGAGCTCTAGTCCCAAGAACCTATGGAAGCCAGAGGCATAGCATACACCTCTAATCCCAGAGTTTATGCAGCAGGGTGGAGGCACAGACACGAGAATCCTGGCACATGCTGAGAGGAACAAGAGACAACAAGGTGGAAGGCAAAGACTGACACCCAAGTTGTCCTCCAACTTTCTGCACCCATGGTACAACATAGCGTGAGCATCCTCACATACCTATACAGGCATACATCATAACACCAGATGTTGTTGTTTTGAGACAGGGTTTCTCTGTGTAGCCCTGGCTGTCCTGGACTCACTTTGTAGACCAGGCTGGCCTTAAACTCACAGAGATCCACCTGCCTCTGCTGGGATTGAAGGCGTGTGCCACCATGTCTGGCAATTACAGACAGCTGTGAACTACCATGTGGGTGCTGGGATTTGAACCCGAGTCCTTTGGGAGAGCAGTCAGTGCTCTTAACTGCTGAGCCATCTCTCCAGCCCCCAGATTTGTTTTATTTTTTAGGTTTTTCGAGACAGAGTTTCTCTGTGTAACAGCCCTAGCTTTCCTGGAACTCACTCTGTAGACCAGGCTGGTCTCGAACTAACAGAGATCCGCCTGCCTCTGCCTCCCAAGTGCTGGGATTAAAGGTGTGTGCCACCATGCCAGGCCAGACTTTTTTTTTTAAAGAGAGTCTGGCATGGTGATTATGTTAACTACTTAGTGTTGCTATCATAAAGCACCATGAGCAAAGGCAACTTATAGAAGGAAGGGTTTATTTTGGGTTATGGTTCCCGAGGATTTGAGTTCATCATGGAAGGGAGCAAGCAGCAAGCAGCAGGCATGGCAGCAGATGCACTCGAACACTCAGAGCCCACCCCTAGTGATGCACTTCCTCAAGCAAGACTCCATCTCCCAAAGGTTCCACAAACTCCCCAAAGAACAGCACCAACTGGGGACCAAGTATTCAAATAGGGGACTACAGGGACATCTTCACTCAAACTACCACAGTGGCCCATGCCTTTAGTCTTAACCCCTAGGAGGAATGGGAAGGTTTTTTATGAGTTCAAGGCTAGCCTGATCTTCATAGAGAATTTCAGGCCAACCAGGTCTACATAGTGAGATGTCTTGAAATAAATGAAATGAAATTTTTAAAAAGAAAGAAGGTGAGGAAGAAAATAATATAAGATTACTATGGGATGAGTGAGACATCTCAGTGGGTAAAAACACTTTTCTGTGCAAGTCTGATAACTTGAGTTCAGTTTCTAAAACCCTTATTAGAAGGATAGAGATAGTCCTAAAGCTGTCCAACTCCTCAAAGTTATCTTTGGACTTTCTCCTGTGCATTCCCCCATAACACACACACAAACATAAACACACACACACACATGCTCACACACACTGAAAACTAAAAAAAAAAAAAAAAAAAAAAAACAAAACAGGTTTAAAAGTTGT
>CAJQZJ010033049.1:6414153-6443335 GCA_907164525.1 Lophiomys imhausi
CAGAGGCAGGTGGATCTCTGTGAGTTCAAGGCGAGCCTGGTCTAAAAAGCAAGTCCAGGACAGCCAGGGATGTTACACAGAGAAACCTTGTCTTGAAAAAAAAACAATAAATGTCTGTGTGCACATGTCCATGTGTGAGTGGACACATTGAGGCTCGTATGTGGAGGACAGAGGTCACTACCTTTCATCTTATCTACAACTGGGTCTCTTTGCTGCTACCTGCTGCTCGGAGTGTCAGACTAGCTGGCCTCTGTATTTCAGAGAATTCTGTTGTCTCCACCTCAGTCTTGCTGCAGGAGCGCTGGAATTATGGAATCACTACTGCCCCCAAGTTTACCTGGGTTCACGCTCATGCTCTCTTTCCCGGATAGCTCATGCTTTAGTCACTGAGCCTTCTACCAAGCCTGCAACTACACCTTTTATACTCCCAACAACATACATGATTTTTTTTTAAATCATATTTGTATAGTGTCTGTGATGGAGAACACCATGCATGTATAGAAGTCAAAGGACAACAACTTTTGAGGGTCAGTACCTCTCCAGTTACCAGTATGGGCAATTTAGGTTGAACTCGGATGCTCAGGCTTGGTGTCAGACACACCCACCCACTGAGCCATCTCACTGGTCCCAAGGTTTCTCTCTCTCTCTCTCTCAATTTTTTGAGTCAGGGTTTCTCTGTATAACAGTATTGTCTGTCCTGAAACTCCCTTTGTAGACCAGGCTAGCCTCAAACTCACAGAGATCCACCTGCCTCTGCCTCTCAAGTGTTAGGATTAAAGGGATGAGCCACCATGCCCATTGGTTTCTATTTCTTTACCCTTTCTTGTTATTGTTGTTTTTTGAGATGGTTTCTCTGTGTAGCCCTGGCTGTCCTGGAACTTCTCTGTAGACCAGGCTGGCCTCGAACTCAAAGATCTGCCTGCCTCTGCCTCCTGAGTGCTGGGATTAAATGCATGTCCCACCACCACCATGTCCAGATTCTTTGTATTCTCGCCAACACTTAGGTTTTATAAATTTTCCAATTGTGCTTACCATAGTCATCTAAGGTCAGCAAGGTGAAATATCACTGGAGTTTTCAGTTGCTTTTCTATAATAGTTAATCTTCAGTGGATTCCTTAGGATTTTCTGTGTATATGTACGAAGTCAAGTCATTTGCAAGCATGGTATTAATTCTTCTTTTCATTTCTGTGGGATCAAACCTAGTGTCTCATGCATGCTAGGTAAGTGGTCTACCATTAAGCTATATTTCTAATTCTTGGATACCATTTATTTCATTTTCTTCCTTAGTTTTCATAGATAGAATTTATTTTTCAAACTTCAACAATTTTTTAACATTTATTTATTTCTTCAAGTTACATCTCAATCATAATCCCCTCCCTCCTCCCTGTCCTGGTTCCACCCTCTTCCCCCTCACCCTCCTATCTGCTTTTTTTTTTAAGTTTAAGGTGTATTTTCCCCCCAACAGCTCCCCCTTTTAGTCCAATAAAAGGCTCTTTAAAACAATAAGAACAATTAAGCCACAATTATGAAAATTATAAGGTATAACATACGTTCCCCATGTCCAGTCCATACATATTTGGTAACTGATATTAATATTCTATTATCTATCTATCTCAATGAGTTTAAAGTTCTATACCTAACTCAGTTTCCATCCTAACTTGCATTACCAACTTAAACACATCTTCTTAGACCTTGAACATCCTTTTAATTCCTAAACAACTTAAAATTTAACTTGATACTATAACTCTCTAGTCTTCAACCACATCAGAGACCTGAGAAGGATAAACATATCTGAATAAGCAGGAAGTACAGAGCCAGCAGCTTCCAAAATTAAGAAATGACAGACAACTGGCTGCCTGGACAATCCCCAATTTCTTTCTATAATATTGGAGCATCTATCTTCAGCCTTTTGGCCTGTATCTCTGACAGACATTAATTGTGAAGTGGAAATTATAAAGGACTTGCCTACCCTGTCTTGGCAGAGCTAGGCTGTTGACTTACCTGCTTCCAAGTTTTGTCCTTTTCGGACAGCATTCTGTCTACAGTTGAAGCAAGGGATTTCTCTTGCCCAATGACAAGCTTGCCACTAATGTTACCATCTCTAAATGGAGATTTTTCAATGCTCATCATTTACTTGGAGTAGAATGGGGGGATACTACAACAATTTTTAAAGAATATTTTTTGGGGGGAATGTGTAGAAATAATTTAATTATTACCAGTATTTATATTATAGTTAGTTGGTTGGCAGTGTTAATCCTTAACCTGCCATTGTAAGTAAACACACATAGACACCTCATGGATTTTAACAAGCCTTAACCTGGATAGTGCAGTCTTAACCCATCTAAGCTAGCCTTTGATTTTATCCCCAAATAAAAATCCATAATAAATACATACGTCCCCTGGGTTGTGCCAATATTTCCAGCTATGTGGAATGATGTTCTTCTATCTAACCTATGGCATGACTTCCTCCTTCCTCCCACCTGGCTTCTTCTTCCCATGATCCTTTCTCTGCCCCAAAAACCCATCAACTTTTGCCCCACCTACCTCTCTCTCCACCCAATCATGGCCCTCAGTATTTTTTTTAAAAAGCCAATCAGAAACTGGGTGTGGTGGCACATGCCTTTAATCCCAGCACTTGGGAGGCAGAGGCAGGCGGATCTCTGTGAGTTCAAGGCCAGCCTGGTCTACAAAGTGAGTCCAGGACAGTCAAGGATATACAGAGAAACCAAGTCTTGAAAAACCAAAAAAAAAAAAAAAAAAAGCCAATCAGAAACAACGGTTAGCAAGCCAAGTAACAACATCACTTGGTGTATCCCATACAGCAAGCAGGCCTCTAGGAGCAGTTAATGAACATTTAGAATACATAACAGATCATCCCAACAGGAATGTAATACATGAACACAATGTAACATCCCTCCTACTCCCCCTGGGCACCCCCTATAGATCCCCATTTTTGTGTCCTCCTCTATTGTCCCCAGTAACATACATACTGAGTCCAGTTAGTGCTGCCTTCTGGAATTTGTTGGCTTGATCTTGTGCCAACAAATCCACAAGGTGACCACAACTTCTGTGAGTACAATGGCCACGTGATGTCCAGCAGACAGCATTCACAGCTCCCCTCTCCATCCTCCAACTCTTACATTCTTCTGTAAGATTCTTCTTTCAGGATGTTCCTTGAGTCCCACCTAGGGCTAAGTAGTCAACAGTGATTTATTATCAGCACCTTGATTGTTTATAAAACTCCACATCAACTGTTGCCCACTGTAGGAAGGTGCTTACCAAGGTTGAGAACAGCATGAATTTATGGATATAATCATAAATATTTAGAAAGCAGTTTGATAACATATTCAGCCAAATGACAGTAGTAGGTTCCCTCCATCTAGAGCCTATGAACTACAGGGCCATGGACTTTTGCCCAGGTTTATAGTCAGGCAAGAAATGTCTCCTGTGACAGACACTAAAGATGGTTCAGTGCTTAAGAGCACTTGCTGCTCTTGAGGATCCCAGTTTGGTTTCCAGCACCCATATAGTGGTGCTAGTTTTTAACTCTACTTTCAGAGGATCTGACTCCCTCATTGACCTTTGGAGGTACTTCATGCATATGGTGCACATAAATACATGCAGGCAAGACACTCATACACACACAAAAAAAGAATTATCTTCTGTGAAGTAGGCTTTAAACCCCATCAGAAAGCATTTGGTTGCCCTCATAATGTTTGTGCCACTCTTGCACCAGTAGGCCAGTAGGCATATCTTGTCTGGCAGGTCAGTATTGTAGCACACAGGACTCACCACTGGGTAAGACCACTGATGACTTTTCTCCTCTAGTAGCCTACATAACATTTAACTATCTTTTATTCTCAAACTCAGACAGGGTTAAATCTTTAATCCTATCAACAGCAAAAGCAGCATCTTCATTGAGATCCAGGCTGAAGATTCAAACCCAGTAAAGGTTATCTCTTTTTAAAAAAGACTGAAGGCAAGGCGTGGTGGCACACGCGCCACCTTTAGTCCTACACTTGGGAGGTAGAGGCAGGTGGATCTCTGAGTTCAAGGCCAGCATAGTTTACAAAGGCGTTCCAAGCCAGCCAGGGCTACATAGTGAGATCTTGTCTCAATAAACAAACAAATAAATAATTGAAGGGCCAGAGAGATGGTTCACTGGTTAAGAACTCTTGCAAAGGACCAGACTTTTGCTCCATGTTTGGTGGCTCACAAATACCTGTAACTTTAGCTCCAGGGAATCCAACACCCTCTGCTGGCCTCAGTGGGAACCTACACACATGCACACACCACACGCACAAAAATAAAATAGATATTTTTAAAGGAGTGAGAAAATATATCCATCTGCCAAAGTGTCTTTATAAAGACATGGCATTCTCCAGTGTTGGCAGAAAAATAATTCCCTAAGTTTTTTATGGATTCCAGTCCATAGCAAAGCAGAACTGTGGGTCGGATCTCCAGAACCACAAAGATGGATAGTTTGGCAGTGTATGCTACCTTAAAGATCCTACCTAGGTACAGCCCTAGAGGAAACCCAACCACTCCTTATTTCAAAACAAAACAAACCCTCCCCTCTCTCTTTTTTTGTGCTCAACCTCTACAACTTATTGGGGAAAAAGATTCAAAGACTAAATAAAATTGTAAAACATTTTTTTTTAGTTGCCATGGGGCTGGCAAGATGAGTTAGCTCGTGAAGGAGCTAGGCCTGCAAAGCAGGAGCCCCATGGTTTGATCCCTGGAGCCCATATAAAGGTGGAAGGAGAGAACCAGCTGCACACAGCTGTCCTTCTGACACTCTCATCCTGGCATGCATACCAGTATACATGCTGCATGTACATACACAATAATTATAAACAAATTATAAAATTGTCAAAGGGGATGGAGAGATGGCTCAGTGGTTAAGAACACTGGCTGTTCTTCTAGAGGACCCAGGTTCAATTCCCAGCACCCACATGGCCGCTCACAACTGTCTAGAACTCCAGTTTCAGGGGATCCAATATGCTCACACAGACATACAAGCAGGCAAAACATCAATGCACATAAAATAAAATTAAAAAAAATTAATTGTCAAAAGAGAACTATTTAAAGAACAGCAGAATGGAGATCAGATTCTCCAGCATTTGTGAAGGTCCCCTCTCATCCCCTTTACTACAGTCAGCAAGCACATCTCCAACTTTGGGGCCAGATTTCTAGAAACTTGCAAGACCCTCTCAAGCTTCTCCCAGGGAGGGGCCTGAGGACCCCTTGAAAGACAGCCAAGGTCTGTCCACAATAAGGACCAGTAACTTATAATTTATACAGGAATCTATCATGTAACAATAAGTACCAACAGACATATAAATATTTTTTTTTGGTTTTTTCGAGACAGGGTTTCTCTGTATAACAGCTCTGGCTGTCCTGGACTCGCTTATGTAGACCAGGCTGGCCTCGAACTCTCAGAGATCCACCTGCCTCTGCCTCCCAAGTGCTGGGATTAAAGGTGTGCGCCACCACCGCCCGGCTTAAATATTTTTTAAGAGTTATTTGTTTGTGCTCGCTTCGGCAGCACATATACTAAAAATTGGAACGATACAGAGAAGAGTTATTTGTTTATGTATTTTTCTGAGTGTTCTGTCTGCATGAGGACCTGCATGCTGGAAGAGGGCATTGAATCCCATTATAGATGTTGTGAGCCACAATGTGGTTGCTGAGAATTGAACTCAGGACCCCTGGAAGAGCAGCTAGTGCTCTTAACCACTGAGCCATTCTCCAGACCAAGGTATCTATTTTGTCTGACCAAAAGTCCAACTCTCTCTTCTAATCCAAAGCTATAGAGTACCACATGCTTGACTTCATCTGCCTTTTGAGAGGTGCATTTCCCCCCTTTTGTTGAAGATAAGATTTTTTTTCTCATATAATATATTCTGATTTTGGTTTCCCTTCCCTCTACTTCTCCCAGTTCCTACCCATTCCCCTCCTATCCAGATCTATGTCCTTTCTGTCTCCTGTTTGAAAACAAACAAGATGGTGGTGGCGCACACCTTTGATCTCGGCGCTCAGGAGGCAAAGGCAGGCAGATCTCTGTGAGTTCCTGTGGTGGGATTAGTAATAGCATTTAATGGCGTAGGGATCTTGGACTAGCAAAAGCCTGGACTTTAAGGTAAAAGATTTATGTCCGACATGACAGGTCCTTGGGAACCCATCAAGGATGGATGACTTTTTTGATCATAAGACTTTGCTTGGGGGCGTGCCCTGCGGCACCAGCAGAGATCCATGACAATAGATCTCTCCTCCTTGTCTGGCAGAGAAACTCACATCACAGTCCCTCCTGGAGGCTTCACCCTCTTGAATGGACGGTTGCAGATCTAGGGACAGATTCTCCCTGGTGTTCTGGAGCATCTAGGCCGTTAGTTCTCTCCCCTTGGAGCCCAGGGGCTTCTGATTGGACAGAACACTGAAGCAAGACCCTTGCAGGCCTAAAGCATCTGGATGGTGAGCCTAAGAAACTTTTCATCTGATAAATAATTGGACTCTAAGACCGCAAAGGCAATTCCTCCTTGATAAACTGTCTTAGGATCTGACATATGAAATTCAGAGACTTTAAGACTGAAAATAAAGATAAAGACCAGCCATCCATAAGAATTCACACCCAGAGGAAAACATCCTTTTTAAGAAACTTTAGGTTGAAAAAGATATACCTTAAACTAAAAAAAAAAAAAAGTGTAGAGGATGGGGGAGTTGAGGGGGAAGAGGGTGGAAGGGTGGGACTGGAGGGGGGAGTTGGGAGGGGATTGTGATTGAGATGTAACTTGAAGAAATAAAAAATAAATTATAAAAAAAGAAACTTTAGGTTAATGTTAAATGGTTGTTTTGTAGATATTAAGAAGTTTTAGGTGCTAGGTTTTAGAGTTAGGATTTGGGTTTGAGGACTTAGGAACTTTATAGGCAATTGTTAGGTAATTGTTAAATATTAATAAATAAATCTTGATAAATAAAAATTTACTGTTACAAGTTCTAGACTAGCCTGGTCTACAAAGACAGTCCAAGACAGCCAGGACTACAGAGAGAAACCCTGTCTTGAAACACCAAGGGAAAAAAAAGAGAGGAAGGAAGAAAGAAGAAAGAAAGAAAACAGGTTTCTAAGGGAATATATAATAAATATAATATAATTAATATAAAACAAAAAACTAGCCAGGTGTGGTGGTGCACACCTATAATCCCAGCACTCAGGGGGCAGAGGTAGGCAGATATCTGTGAGTTTGAGACAAGCCTGGTCTACAGAGTGAGTTCCAGGATAACCAGGGCTACACAGAAAAACCCTGTCTTGAAAAACTTAAAAAAAACAAACAAAAAAACCAAACAACAAAAAAACACATCAGAATAGGACAAAACAAGCAGGAGGAAAGGTGTCCAAGAAAAGGCACAAGAAACAGACGTAGGTACAGATACCCACTCATTAACACACTCAGGAATCCCAAGAAAACACTAAACTAGAATCCACAATATATACGCAAAGGAACTGTAGGGTAAAAAGAGAGAAGAAAAAATATAAATAAAATTTAAATTTAAGAATAAGATAATTGCCGGGCGGTGGTGGCGCCTGCCTATAATCCCAGCACTTGGGAGGCAGAGGCAGGCGGATCTCTGTGAGTTTGAGGCCAGCCTGGTCTACAAAGTGAGTCCAGGACAGCCAGGGCTACACAGAGAAACCTTGTCTCGAAAAACAAAACAACAACAACAAAAAAGATAACTTTCTTAAAAAAGGAAAAGCCCTGACTTTATGAGACCAGGACCCTCCAAAGATGCCATTGGGTTCATTTTCTGTTGGCCATCTACTGCTGGGCCTGGGGCCTGGCCTTAAGAGTAGTTTGTTTTCTTAGTGAGACTTCCTCAGGGCAAGCTAAATTTTCATTTGCAAGCAGTTATCAATTGGAGATTGCTCCTGGGTTAGGGATGGGAGCAAGTGTCCATTTCTCCTTCAGCTCTAGGGTCCCATCTGGTACAGACCCATGTGGACCCTATTGCATGGTGCCTCAGTCTCTGTGAGTTCATATAAGCTTTGATAATGTTGATTTAGAAGGCCTTATTTTCTGGTGTCCCCCATTCCCTTTTCTTAACTCTCTACCTCCTCTTCCACAGGGTACCCTGAGCCCTGAGGGGAGGGATTTAAAAGAGCCATTTCATTTAGGGCTGAGTGTTCTAAGGTCTCTCATTTGTTTGTTTTTCTTTTTGTTTTTGTGTTTTTGTTTTCTTGTTTTTTCAAGACAGGGTTTCTCAACCTCTGACTGTCCTGAACTCTGTGGACCAGACCAGGCTGGCCTTGAACTCACAGAGATCTGCCTGCCTCTGCCTCCTTCAGAGGTCTTTCTCCTTCAGTCTAAATCTAGTTCTTTTTCCTTCAGAGGTGTTCTCTTTCTAGGCTTCTCCTCTAGGTTCTTTTGGACTTTTTAGCTTAGGGCTTTTGGCTGGGACGTTGGTGGAAAAGGAACGTCAGCTGGGTGCTTTCTCTGCCTCTCTGTGCTAGCAGGTTTTCATCCCACCATCTGGCTCCTGAAAAGCCATTGGTAAAACTGCACGACTGGGATATTTTAGTTTTCAAAGCAACAGTTGTTGGCTGCTATTGTTTGCTGATGGTCACAGTTTGTTAAGTAATTATGCACAAAGAGGAAACAAGAAGAAAAAGGAAGTAAATATCATGTTGGCAAAAATCAAACTTGCCCCAAGGAACTCAACACTACTTCCTGCTGATTAGGGTGTTTTCCTACATATCCATGAACATGGGAGATCTTTCCCTCGTCTGATATCTTCTTCAATTTCTTCCTTCAATGTCTTAAAGTTTTAATCATATAAATCTTTCACTTAGAGTTACCCCAAGATATTCATAAGCTATTGTGAAAGGTATCTGGTTTTTGTGAGTTAATTTGTATCCAGCTTCTTTGTTTTATTTTGTTGTTTTTTGACACAGGGTTTCTCTGTGAAGCCTTGGCTGTCCTGGAACTCACTCTGCAGACCAGGCTGGGTATCCAGCTTCTTTGTTGAAAGTATCAACAGTGAACTTTTCGGGTCACTTATGGATATTATCACATCATCTGCAAATACTTTGACTTCTTGCTTTCCAATCTGTATCCCCTTCATCTCCTTCACTTGTCTTATTGCTCTAGTCAAGACTTCAAATACTATATTGACTAGGTATGGAGAGTGAACAACTTGTCTTGTTCCTAATTTTAGTGGAATTGATTTGAGTTTCTCTCCATTTAAGTTAATGTTGGCTACAGGCTTGCTGTAATATATTGAAATATGTTCCTTGAATCTTTAATCTGTCCAGGACTTGAAGGAATACTAGGTTTTGCCAAAGGCCTTTTCTGCATCTAATGCAATTTTTGTCAGTTTATCAGTTTGTTTATATGGTGGATTACATTTATTGCTTTATGTATGTTGAATCATTCCTGCATCTTTAGGATGAAGCCTATATGATCGCGGTGGATGATCTTTTTTTTTTTTTTTAAAGATTTATTTATTATGTATACAGTGTTCTGTCTGCAGGTATATCTGCAGGCCAGAAGAGGGCACCAGATTTCATTATGGATGGTTGTGAGTCACCATGTGGTTGCAGGGAATTGAACTCATGACCTCTGGAAGAGCAGCCAGTGCTCCTAACCGCTGAGCCATCTCTCCAGCCCAAGGATGATCTTTTTGATGTGGTATTTGGATTCAGTTTGCAAATATTTTATTGAGTATGTTTTGTATCTATGTATAAGGGAAATTGGCCTGTAATTCTCTTTTGAGTCTTTATATGGTTGGGGTATCAGGGTAATTGTGGCCTTGTAAAATAAATTGGGCAATGTTCCTTCTGTTTCTGTTTTGTAAAATAATTTGAGGAAATTTGTCATTAACACTCCTTTGAAAGTCTGGTAGAATTCTGTGCTAAGACCATCTGGCCTGGATCTTTGTTTGGTATACTTTTGGTTACTGCTATTTCCCCAGGGGTTGTAGGTCTGTTTAAATTGCTTATCTTATTTTGATTTAACATAGGTAGATGGTATGTAGCAAAAAATTATCCATTTCTTTAAAAAATTTTAATTTGGTGGAGTAGAGATTTTTAAAGTATGTCCTTATGATTCTCTGGATTTTCTCAGTGTTTGTTCTCATCTCTAGTTTGTTAATTTGGGTCTTCTCTCTCCACCTTTTAGTTAACTTGGATAAGGGTTTGTCACTCTTATTGATTTTCTCAAAGAACCAACTCTTGTTTCATTGATTCTTTATACTTTGTGTGTATGTTTCTATTTTATCAATTTCAACCCTGTGTTTGATTATTTTTTTGCCTTCTATTCCTTCTATGATTTCTTCTTCTTCTCCTTCTCCTTCTTGACTGCTGCACAATGTTTATTAACAAAAGAGACAACCATACTGTAACAGTAAAATTTTATTTATCAAACATATTTATTAATACTTAACAATTACTTAATATTTACCTATAAAGTTTCCAAATCCTAAAGCCCAAACCCTAACTCTAAAACCTAATCTAAAACACTCTAATAACTATATTACAAACACTCAACACTAACCTAAAGTTTCTTTTTTTAATAAATAAATTTATTTATTTGTTGCTTCAGGTTACATCTCCATCGTATTGTCCTCTTCCCCCCCCCCTTCCCAGCCCCACCCTCCCCTAAAGTTTCTTAAAAGGATATTTTCTCCGATTAATTCTCTGGGCATGGATCTGAACAGGTGGTTGATTTCCTCCAAGTCTTTCAGTCTTATAGTCTGTGAGTCTCATTTGTCAGATCTTAGGGCAGTTTATAAATTTAATCTGTTTCAACCATTGAAGTGGAATGGCACTTATATCAGGTAAGAATTGTCTCTGCAGTCTTAGAGCCCAATTATTTGCAAGATGAAAAGTTTCCTAGGCTCACATTCAGATGCTTTGGGCCTCCAGGTGTCTCGCTTCAGTACTCATCCAATCCGATGCCTCAGGCTCTGAGGGGAGATAACTGCCCCACCTAGATGCTCCAGAGTACCAGGGAGAATCTGTCCCCAGACCTGCGACTGGTCGGTGCAAGATGGTGAATCCTCCAGGCAAGATGATGATGCGGACTGCAATGAAGTTTCTCTGCCAGATGAGGAGGAAGGCAGGTGAGGCAGGAGGAGTGGCCATCCACTGACTCTTGACTTAAATCTCTTCACCTGTCGTAATGAATTGGCAGCGTGATTTTCGGCAGAAGTTTTCCAGCGCTTCCAAGTCATGCCCTTGGGCAATGTGTCCCTCCATCTTTCCCTGCAGAGGGGGGTCGAGGAGCAGCAAGAGGTCAGGAGATTGCGTGATTGGTCATGAAAATTTGGAGTTCTTTTTGAGTGTCAATGCCATGGTTCCTGACAGGCTTTTCAGGGATGCCCCTGTCCAAAGTCCCATGACTCCCAAGGACACGCCAAGTCCAGACGTAAATCTTTTACCTGAGAGTCCAGGCTTTTGCTATTCCAAGATCCCTATGCTGCTAAATGCTATCACTAACCCCACCACACCATACTCATCCATTGACAGGTATATTTAGGAAACTTAGCACTAACAAAACGGACCCTCCCAGTACCCCTCTTCTCTAGGACCCACTTCAAACTTAGTTTGGTCCCTTTAGAATAATTTGGGCTTCTAGTATTTTTTAGCTGGAAACCATATGCATGTACTATCTGGGCTCTCTGTTTTTTATGTCCTCATCCCACCTGTGCCTGTGGGCTGAGGATGAAAATCTGCAAGACTCATGATTTCTTTTTGTTTTAGAACTTTCTGGTGTGCTGTCAAGTTTCCAGTATGAGATCTCTTTGTGTGTGTGTGTTATTTAATTATTTATTCATTTTTTATGTTTGTTGGTGTTTTGTCTACATACATATATGTATGTGAAGGTTGTGATCCTCTGGAACTGGAGTTACAGACAGTTGTGAGCTGCCATGGGTGCTGGGAATTGAACCTGAGTCCTCTGAAAGGACAGTCAGTGTTGTTAACCACTGAGCCGTCTCTCCAGCCTGTTTGTTTGTTTTATATGAACTGGGGTACACTTGTGTTTGGTCCATAGATGTTAATAATTGCAATGTCCTCCTGGGGGATTTTTCCTTTGATGAGTATGTAGTAACCTTTCCTATCTCTTGTGATTAGTTTTGATTTGAAGTCTTATTTTGTCAGATATCAAAATGGCTACATCAGCTTGCTTCTCAGGTCCATTTACCTGGAAAATCTTTTTCCATCCTTTTTCCCAGGTAATGTCTATCCTTGACAGTAAGGTGTGCTTCTTATATAGAGCAGAAGGATAGATCCTGTTTTCACATCCATTCTGTTAGTCTGTGTCCCTTTTTTTTCTTTCTTTCTTTCTTTTGTTTTGTTTTTGTTTTTGTTTTTCAAGACACTGTCCTGGACTCACTTTGTAGACTAGATTTGCCTCAAATTCACAGAGATCCACCTCCTCTGCCTCCGAGTTTTGAGATTAAAGGGGAAACACACACACCACCACCACCTGGCTTAGTTTGGGTCTTTTTATTGGGGAACTGAGACCATTGATGTTAGAGATATTGGTGAGCAATATTTGTTGATTCCTGTTATTTTGTTCTAGTGGTGGTGGTGTGTGTGTTTCCCCTCTTTTGATTATCTGGTGTGGGATTATTTATTCCTGAGTTTTCCTTGGTGCGGTTAATCTTTTTAGATTGAAGTTTTTGTTCTAGAGCTTTCTGTAGGATTGGATTTGTAGATAGCTATTGCTTAAATTTGGTTTTAGCATGGAATGTCTTATTTTATCCATCTTTTGTGACTGAATGTTTTGCTGGGTATCATATTCTGGGATGGCATCTGTGGTCCCTTAAAGTTTGTAGAATGTCTATCCAAACAATCCAAAGTCCTTCTGGCTTTTGGAGTCTCCATTGAGAAGTCGGGTCATTTTATTTGGTTGGTTGGTTGGGTTTTTTGTTTGTTTAGTTTGGTCTGGTTTTTTGTTTTTTCTGTTTTTTGAGACAGGGTTTCATTGTGTAGTCCTGGGTGTCCTGGAACTTGCTTTGTAGAGCAGGCTGACCTTGAACTCAGAGATCTACCTGCGTCTGCCTCTCAAGTGCTGGGATTAAAGCCATATGCCACCACCGCCTGGCAGAAATCAGGTTATTCTAATAGGTCTGCCTTTATATGTTACTTGTTCTTTTTCCTTTCAGCTTTTAATATTCTTTGTTTTATAAATTTAGTGTTTTGATTATTATGTGGTGAGAGGACTGTCTTTTCTGGTCCAGTCTGTTTGGTGTTCTGTATGCTTCTTGTACCTTGATAGGCATCTCTTTCTTTAGGTTAGGAAATTTTTCTTCTATTTTGTTAAAAATATTTTCTGTGCCTTTGACCTGGATTTCTTCTCCTTCCTCTATTCCTATTACCCTTAGGTTTGGTTTTTTCACAGTGTCCAAGATTCCCTGGATGTTTTGGGCCAGGATTTTTTTAAATTTAACACTTTCTTTGACTGAGGTATCCATTTCTTCTATTCCATCTTCAATGCCTGAGAATTCTCTCTTTCATCTCTTATATCCTGTTAGCGAGACTTGCCTCTGAGGTTCCTTTTCAAGTGCCTACAGTTTTCATTTCCAGATTTCCTTCAGTTTTAATTTTCTTTATTGATTCTTTTCCCTCTTTCAGGTCTTCAACTTTTTTATTTATTTCCTTCCACTGTTTGTGTTTTCATAATTTCTTTAAGTGATTTATAATTTTTTCTTTAAGGATCTCTATCATATTCATATAGACCATTTTAAGGTCTTTGTCTTGTGTTTCAGCCATATTAGAACATTCAGGGCCCACTGTGGTAGGACTGCTGGGCTCTAGTGGAGACATATTGTCTGGCTCTTATTGATTGTGTTTTTATGCTGGTGTCTAGGCATATGGTTTTGGGAAGATTGTAATTCTAAGTGCTGATAATTGGTCTTGTCTTTTTTGGGTGAGTGTTTGTTCTTTGGTTTCTTTTGTGCTCTCTGGTTTTTAGAAGGTTGTAGTGTTTGTGTGTTGCTAGTAGGGAATTCTTTTGGATTCCTGGTAGGTGTAGCTAGTGGGGTTTCTGGGTAAAATGTGTTTCTGGATATTTGGGAGCTGAAGATGGGCTAGGAGAGGTGGCCAAGGGGTCCACAGGAGAGAGGAAAGCAGGGTGTTTCACCAGGATCTGCTTAGTCCCCTGGCAATGGGGACAGAGAGTGAGGAGAGGCCACAGAGCAGGGGTGAGACTGGGGGGATTGGATTTGGAGGGATGGTGGGAGACGTGAAGATCTGCAGTTGCTTACCTGCTTTCCTGGCCTGGGTGCAGTGGGTGCTTTCCAGTGAGGCCAGCTCTGCCTTGGCGAGGGCCCTTACTTCATCTTGCCTGCAGGGCTCAATCCCAGAGCCAGTTACTGTACACCTGGCTGCACAAAGCCTTCCGAGTTTACGTAGGGTACTTAAGAGGGAAACCCAAAGGGGCTCAAGCCTTTAAACCCAGCACTCCATAGGCAGAGGCAGACAGATCTCTATGAGCTTGAGGCCAACATAGTTTATATAGCAAGTTCTGGCCAGTCAGGGTACCCCGTGTCCCGTTACTGTACACTGTGCTCTCCCTGAAGGTGCGTCTTCAAGGTTTGTTTGTTTGTTTAGAGATTTTTCTGTGTAGCCCTGACTGTCCTGGAAATCACTCTGTAGACCACCTGGCCTGGAACTCAGAGATCTGTCTGCCTCTGCCACCTTCGCCCAGCTGCTTCTTCAAGCATTTGCTGCTAAAGCCCACAAGCTGTAGGTCATGAGTCTAAACCAGCCCATCACCCTGTCCCTTTGGATTGGGACCAGCTGCTTACTCTCAGAGACAAGGAGGGTGGCAGGTTCATCCCATCTGGCAGGGCTGACCACTGACTGCCTCACGGTCTTCAGCTTCAGGTCATCTGCCCTAGGGTTATGGACACTTTGCTTCCTGCTGGAGCTTGAGAAAGAGAAGGAGCAGGTCTTCTGGCCTATTATCCAAGAGCTTAGGAAGGAAAGCACCCACCTGCACTGCCTGGGACCCACCATGGTTGTGCACATTGCCCCAGCCAGCACCTGGGGGATAATGCGTGCTAAGGTTGCAAGCAAGAGGCTAGGAACAGAAAGTCAGTATGCATGTGTGGTACACTTCCCTGGCAGCCTAAATAGAATTTTCAGTATAGTACAGCAAGATCATCCTTGTCTTGTTCCTGATACGTTGAATGAAGATGACCCTCACAGGCTCAGATATTTTAATGCTTAGACCCGTTAGTGGAACAGTTTAGGGAGGATTAGGAGGTGTGGCCTTATTGTAGGAGGTGTGGCTTAGAGGCAGTGTGTCACTGGAGGAGAGCTTTGAGGTCTCATAACAGTCAATTCACTCTGAGTCTCTCGCTGCCTCATGACTGTCTTGAAACTTGAGCTCTCAGCTAAGCTACTGCTCCAGTTAGTGCCATACCTGCCTGCCTGTGACCACACTCCTTGCCATTATAGTCACAAACTCACCCTCTGAAACTATAAGCCCCAAATAAACTCTTTCTTCTAAGTTGCCTTGATGTCTTATCACAGCAATAAAAGTAAGACGCTTTTCAACAGTTTTCATTTTTAAGTTTGCGTACCCTCAAGGAGTTTCTGGCTCATTCAATGGTTTTCTTTTTTTTTTTTTTTGGTTTTTCGAGACAGGGTTTCTCTGAATATCTCTGGCTGTCCTGGACTCACTTTGTAGACCAGGCTGGCCTGCCTCGAACTCACAAAGATCCGCCTGCCTCTGCCTCCCAAGTGCTGGGATTAAAGGCGTGCGCCACCACCGCCCGGCCCATTCAATGGTTTTCTGACAACAAGGTCTCACTATGTAGCCCTGACTGGCCTGGCACTCACAGAGATCCACTTGTCTCTGCCTCTTGAGTGACACTATGGCCACACTGTTTTTAAATGTTTTAAAATGTATTCTTTTTATTATTAATGTTACTGGAGGTACCATACACTAGAGAAGGTCAGAGGGCAATGTTTTAAAATCTGTTCTGTCCTTTCACATTTACCTGGGTTCTAGGGATCAAACTCCAGTCACCAAGCTTGGACAGCAAGTGAGTCATCTCACAGGCTTTTGTGTTTTTCATTATAAAGGATGTTAGGTTTTTAAAAGGCTTTCTTGCATCTATCAAGAATTTAAAGCGATTTTATTGTATTAACGTTGTATGCATGACCTGTATGTATGTAAGTGCAAGTGCTCACATGCTGCAGCACATATGTGTGAAACCGTACTTTTTAATTTATTAAACACTTATTTATTAATAACTATTTTCACTTATAACAAATATAAACACTTACTTAACTACTGTTCCTATAAATGCCTACAACCCCTATGACCTACCCACTAAACCTATTGATAACTATTACAACTATTTTCATAACCTTTTAGAAGGATACAGTCTCTGGGGCAGGTCCTCAGTCGTCAGGAACACAGTCTCTGGGGTAGACCCTTTAATGTCCTTAGCAGTCTTTCTTCCGGAATATCTCCGAAGTAGATCCGTCAGGGTAAATTGGCTATGGCAGTCTCACCTTAAATAAGGCTTGAGGCTTTCTTCTCTCTGGGAGACCTCAGCCATCTGTAGGCCAACTTATTTCTTTCGTATCAGCAACTCTGCCACTTTGCCTCAGTCTTTAAAGCTGGCTACAGTTCCGTTCAGGCTACTGTTTGGACAGGTTAAAACCCTCTAGGCAAAAGCTGAGCCACAGGGTTTAGTCCTTGGCCTTTTGCTGTCTTGCTGAGGCTTTCTCTGCCCACCAGCTTCTTTCTGCCACAGGGAGATCTGGCCATCAGTCCACCAGCACTTTCTCCATCAGAGGATACAAATACTTGTTATCCTTTTTAGCGTGAGGACTCGCTAGCATTGGAGCTCCCTAGCATCGTCTCTCTAGCATGGAGCCCCTAGCACACCCCTCCCGGGCTCATCCACTTGTCCTTAAATAGGATCGCTCCTTGTTCACCTACTTCAGCTTAATTTGGGCTCTGCCCACTTAGCAGTTGAAAACAATGCCAGGTCATAAAGTCTTTTCTTGTTTCACCTGGCTTCAACCTTGTTTTTCAGTCCATAGAGAATCCCCTTGTTTCATGTGACTTCATCCATAAGCTGATAAGCTAATTGCTCACAGCCAAGTTGATCTTCATGCCCCGGAGACTGTATCAGAAACCTAGATATTTACTAAATCTAATTTATATTAATCTATCTCCCTACATATGTGAAGCTCAGAAGACAACTGCATGGGGTCAGCCCTTCGTTTCATCAGCAGTGGGATCCAGGGATTAAACTCAGGCCAGACTTGCTCGGCATATACCGAAAGTACCATCACTCACTAAGCCAAGTCCCCAGCCCCTCTGTTAAGGTTTTATGCAGATTTTCCTCCCTTCTTCTAATAACCTAGTGTATTGTTTTGCTTTTAGATATTAAGCCAGCTTTGCATTCCTGGGAAAGCCCCCCTGGCTATGGTGTACTGCTCTTTTATGTTATAGGATTCTGTTTGCTACTGTCCTGAGGAACTTTGACTCTATTTCTAAGACACTGATATGTTGTTTTCTGTCTATTTTTCTTGCCTCACAGAAAGAACTGGGAAGGTCTCTGGCTTCTGCCTTTTCCTTGAGTTTATTAATAACAGATATGATTCATCCCTAAACATTTGCTCAGATTCACCAGTGGGGTAGGCTAGACCTCAGTGTGGGCAGGCTAGACCTCAGTGGGTTTGTGTGGGGATATTTTCTCATTATCAGTTCAGTCTCTTACTTGTGATAGGTCTATTCACATTTTCTCTTCTAGAGATTTGATAAGGAATTTTTGTTTGTTTTTGTTTCCCTAGGTCTTCCCTAATTTTATCTGTTATCAGATTTATTGGTGTACAAGTGATCATTGTATTCCTTTAAATCCCTTCTACTTCTGTAAGGCTAGTAGTAATGTGCCCAAGGTCTCTAATTAGAAATCAGTTTGTAGCCGGGCGGTGGTGGCCCACGCCTTTAATCCCAGCACTTGGGAGGCAGAGGCAGGCGGATCTTTGCAAGTTCGAGGCCAGCCTGGTCTACAAAGCGAGTCCAGGACAACCAGAGCTGTTAAACAGAGAAACCCTGTCTCGAAAAACCAAAAAAAAAAAAAAAAAGAAATCAGTTTGTAGCTGGGCGGTGGTGGTGCATGCCTTTAATCCCAGCACTTGGGATGCAGAGGCAGGCAGATCTCTGTGAGTTAGAGGCCAGCCTGGTCTACAAAGCAAGTCCAGGACAGCCAGGGCTGTTACACAGAGAAACCCTGTCTCGAAAAACCAAAAAAAAAAAAAAAAGAAAAGAAAAGAAAAGAAATCAGTTTGCCAGGTGTGGAAGCATCTTTCATCACAGCACTAGGAGGCAGATCTCTGTAAGTTCAAGGCCAGCCTGGTTTACATAGCAAATTCCAGGCCTGCCAGGGCTATAGTGAGACCCCATCTTCGAGAGAAACTTAGCTTTAATAAATGGTCATAGAAATAAATCTGAAATAAATCACTTGGGGGCTGGAGAGATGGCTCAGAATTTAAGAGGATTGGCAGCTCTTCCAGAGGACCCAGGTTCAATTCCCAGCACCCACATGACAGCTCACAACTGTCTGTAACTCCAGTTTCAGGAGATCAAACACCCTCACACAGACAGACATGCAAAGCACCAATGCACATATAAATAAATAAATAAGGACTTAAAAAAGGATTTTAAAAAATTACTTGAACCCAATAAAAGATTTTCAAGCTGAGTATTGTGGCACACACCTTTAATCCCAGCACTTGGGAGGCAGAAGCAGGCAGATCTCTGTGAATTTGAGGCAAGCCTGGTCTACAAAGTGAGTTCCAGGACAGTTACACAGAGAAACTCTGACTCGAAGAACCAAAAAAGAAAAAGAAAAAAGAAAATTTCAGAGGCCAGGCAGTAGATTTTAAGTCTCTCTCTCTTTAAATAGGCTCATGTTATATGTTGTCCAAGCTACCCTGCTCTGCCCTTCCGTCTCAGCCTCCCAAATGCCAGTACCATGGACACATGCTACTATACCCAGATCTAAATGTCATTTTTTACTGACAAAAGTTATGTCAAACTATAATAACTGAAAATTAACTCCTATGTCTTAGCAGGTATTTCACATATAGACTATCTAAAATAGGTAAATCTATAGAAACAAAAATTAGCTTGGTGAGCTAGCAAGATGGCTTGGTGTGATCCCTGAGACCCACATGGTAGAAGGAGAGAACCAACTCCCAAAGTTGTCCTCTGCCCTCCACACACATCCTGTGGGGCATGAGAGTGCACACATAAACACACACTCTCACACACACACACACACACAAGAAGTAACTTTTTAAAGAACCATTTTATTTTTATTTTGTTTTGGTTCTGGTTTTTGTTTTGGGGGGTGTTTTTGTTTTGTTTTGTTTTGTTTTTGAGACAGGGTTTTGAAAAACTGGCTCTTCTGGAACTCAGAGATCTACCTGCCTCTGCTTCCCAAGTGTCAGGATTAAAGCTGTGCACCACCACCACATGGTCTTAACTTTCTGTGTGTATGTGTGTTGGGGAGGAGGTTGAACATAGTCCAGAAGAGGGTGTCGGATCCCCTAGGCTGGAATTACAAGCAGTTTTAAGGCACCCAGTGTGGATGCTGGTATCTGAACTCTGGCCATCTGCAAGAGCAGCAAATACTTTTAACAACTGAGCCATCTCTCTAGTCCTGTGAACCATATTATAATAATTATGAGGATTTATTTAATACAGCTGGCATGAGCTAATGCTCTCTCACTCACATTACTGTCAGCTGAGCCTGGCATATAATGGAGTTTGTGAGACTTCCCACTCCTGTTCTTTCTCCTTTGTTCCTTCAAAGTGTAAAAAGGCAAACAGCTTTTTTTTTTTTTTTTTTGAGACAGAGTCTCATCTAGCACAGGCTGACTTCAAACTCACCACATAGCCAAGGAAGACCTTGAACTTATGATCCTCTTGCCTCCATGTCTCGTGTTAGAATTAAGGCATGTGTCATTTTTGCTGGCTGCTGATGTAATTTTTTATCTTCTCTGCTAGTTAAAAAAATAGTTTAAAAAAAGATAGTTGAAAAAAATCAAAAGCAATACTTCTGGAAGTTTCTATACCTAAATATAACTTTGAAATGTCTTCATGTTCCACAGCACTGTTTTGAAATGTTTGTATTGGTCTTGCCAACATTCCTAGACCTGATTTTCTTTTGAGGTTTCTACTCCAAAGACTGAGCTGAGGGAGCAGTCAGTTCCTACAGGTCTGGCCTCACCTCTTAGGAGCCAGGACCAGCATGTTGTGTGAACATCAATCAGTTCATGGTCCCCCTTGTCGTGGTGGGGCCTGCAGGCAGGGCAACCAGAACTCCTTGTTAACCAGTGAAGGCCCAACCACAAGTAATTGTGTCCTCTGTTCTACCAACTTCAGCCTTTCAATAAATGAGCTTTCAGGTAAGCTGTCTCCGATCTGTTGTCCATTACTTCTTGTCTCTGTGAGAAATACTTGAGCCTGGGGCGGGGGGGGGGCACTTAATAGAAGAAAGTATGGCTCACTGTTTCTGTTCACGGTCAGCTAGCACGATTGCTTCTAGACCTACGAAGAAACAGAATTAAGCTGCTCACTGTACAGCAGCCAGGTAACAGAAAGCAAAGGAAGGGGCCCAAATAAGACCTACTCTTCCAGGGCACCAGGATCTGCTTCCTCCAGCTAGACCCCACCTCCTAATAACGCAATCAACTATGAAGTCACTGATCATTTCGCTGTTGAGTTTAGCAGTCTGAGGATCCAAACGCTGCCCAATAGGTCATATGGCTCAGGATCGCATCCTCATCGCACAATCCTTTGAAGACATGAGGGACATTTTTATGCAAACAGCGACAGGTAGCAGGTTCCATGTTGCTGTTGCCAGCATGGTTGAGCCTGAGATAATAGTTTCCTTTTCCTTGAAATTCACATCTGATATTCAAACATCGGGCACAGTCTTGGCACTACCTACATTTTTCACCCACGGTGACTAGTGTGATCATGTGACATCACCAACACCAACTGAGGATCTTATCAGGAAACAGCACAAACTGCCACATCTTGTCTATATTTGTCTTTTTCAGCACTGGAATCTGTAAACATTTCACTGCGACACCCAGAAGCTGACTAGCATCTTAACTGTTGTTATTCCTACCAACAGAAACCCTGAAATCCTAGCCCTCTGGCCTCTGATCTGCCACCCCTAACTGGCCCCGTCCAAGCTCATTAACCTTAACTCCTTCATTTCAGGACACTCACTGACCTAGGAGTGAGCCTTTAAAGCCAGGCAGCAGGCAGATAGTGGTAAGTCATTTACTAGAGCAGGGAGCAAAATCTTAAGCTGGTGGGGAGTTAGGGGTGGGGAGAAGTAAATAGATTTTCTTTCTTTTTTCAAGACAGACAGGGTTTCTCTGTGAAGCCCTGGTTGTCCAGGAGCTCTCTCCATAGATCAGTCTAGACTAGAACTCAAAGATCCACCTACCTCTGTCTCCTGGGTGCTGAGATTAAAAGGTTAATGGTGTGCACCAACACACCCCGCTACTAATTTTATTTGATTTTATTTTAGGTTCTGTTTCTTTTTTTTTTTTTTTTGAGACAGGGTTTCTTTGTGTAGCCCTGGATATCCTGGAATTTACTCTGTAGACCAGGCTGGCCTTGAACTCACAGAGATCTGCCTGCCTCTGCCTCCTAAATGCTAGGATTAAAGGTGTGTGCCACCACGCCCAGCCTCAGTCTACTTTCTTATAGAATCTAGAACCACCAGTGCAGGAATGGCCCCACCCATAATGGGCTGGGTCCTCCCCAATTAATCACGAATTAAGAAAATACCTTACAGGCCTGCCTATAATACAATCTTATGGAGGCATTTTTTTGTTTTGTTTTGTTTTTCGAGACAGGGTTTCTCTGTGTATCCTTGGCTGTCCTGGACTCACTTTGTAGACCAGGCTGGCCTCGAACTCACAAAGATCTGCCTGCCTCTGCCTCCCAAGTGCTGGGATTAAAGGCGTGGGCCACCACCGCCCGGCTGGAGGCATTTTCTTAATTGAGTTTCTCTAGCTTCTCTCTCCTCTCAGGAGGTTGTACTAATATATTTAGAAATATATATATATATGTGTATATATATACACACACATATATATATTCATATATATATACACATATATATTCTATGTATATATATATATATATATATATATACAAAGAAAAAGAGGCCATGAAATTGAGAGAGAACAAGAGGGAGGGAGTGCGTGAAAGGTGTTAAAAAGAGGAAAGGGAAAGGGGAAAATGATATAATCATATTTTAATTTCAAAATTAGTAACAAAAGTTAAATAAAAATTTAAATACACTAAAAAATTGAAAAAGACAGAGTCTTACTTCATAGTCTAGGTTGGCCCAAAACTCATGATCCTGCTTTAGACTCCCAAGTCCTGGGACTGAATATGTGTGCTACTGCATCCAGTTGAAAACTTTCAACCCAGCCGGGCGGTGGTGGCACACGCCTTTAATCCCAGCACTCAGGAGTCAGAGGCAGGCGGATCATTGTGAGTTCGAAGCCAACCTGGTCTACAAAGTGAGTCCAGGACAGCCAGAGCTGTTACACAGAGAAACCCTGTCTTGAAAAACCAAAAAAACAAAAACAAAACAGAAAACTTTCAACCTGCCTCAGCAGTCTCATGCCAAGTTTGAGGAGGTACCCAAGTCACCAGACAATGAAAGAAAAGCATCTGATGTAAAAACTCATGTGTACAACTTGACAAAACCCCGGGCTCTCCCCCATGTCTCCCTAGCGGGGTAGCATCTCTACCTCTCTTCTGTTTGGAATACTAGAGTCCCAGCACTCAGGAGGCAGAGGCAGGAGGATCCCTGTGAGTTCAAGGCCAGCCTGGTCTACAGAGTGAGTCCAGGACTGCCAGAGATACACAGAGAAACCCTGTCTTGAAAAACCAAAAAAAAAAAAGAATAGAGCTTCATTGAGCTCCCCACGCCAGAGGCTGGGAAGTCTGATATCGGGGTGCAGCTATCTAATGACAGTAATATTCTGCATCTGATATCAGGGTGCAGCTATCTAATGACAGTCATATTCTGCATCACACTAGGCTTTAGAAGAAGAAAGCTTTGCACAGTGACACACTCCTTCAGTCCTGGCACTGAGGCAGAATCAAACAGATCTCTGGTAGTTTCAGGCCAGCCTATATGGTGAGGCCCTGTCTCAAAGGGAAGGGAAAGAAGGAGGAAGGGAAGGCTGTGACGGATGCTCTCAGCTGTGTTCTGGGAGCTGAAAGATGGACTCGGACATTACCCTTCCTGAGAAGTGGGCTCAGATTGAGACTTCTTTCCATTGTCCTCGTACATTTCACACCCAGTTCTATAATAATAGAAGAAAACAGGAATTAGCTTCCAGATGGAATCACTCAACATAGTGAGTGAAACAGACCCAGAACAAGAACTTCAGGATCCTATGGGCTGGTACCCCACAGGCTTCCAAAGGGGTCATAACCGAGAATGGGAGAGATCCCACTTCAGTCCCTGTCCCTCACCCCCACCATTGTGTGCGTATTGTACCAGGATCTGGTCAAGCATAGTGTAAGCCTTTAATTCCATCCCTCAGGAGGCAGAGGCAGAGGCGGGTAGATCTCTGTGAGTTCCAGAACAGCCCAGGCTACATAGTAAGACCTTATCTCAAAACAGAAACAAACAAAAGAGAGAGAGAAAGACTAATTACAATCCTATCTGGGCCAGTGAACTGGGCACCAAATGCTGCCTGCCATGCACAGTTTGCTCAATAATTCCTGTTCTTTCTCCACTGTTTTGGCCCCTAATATTCATAGAGACCTCAGCCAGTGATAACCAATGTTCCTTATGATTAGATAAGCTCATGCTCAGGGACTGATTTTCTTGTGTTGCCTCAAATGAGGGAGTCTTTGTCTCAAGGGAAGGTAGCTAACTGTATTATGTGTCGGTCCATTTTGACAGCACTCAGACCCCTGCCATCCCCATCATGTCCTGCAGCCTCATAAGCCAAACTGTGAGGCTCTTTCAGTTGTGTATAAAGTCTTTCCCAATCCAAGCAGTTCAGAGGCCCAGTGTTCCCTGAGTATCACAGTTCCAGTGCTGGGCTGTGGCTAGGGCTTCTGTTTGTTGGGTTTGGATCTTCCCTTCCTCCGTATTGAAGACTAGACCTGAAGGGGATTTTCCATAACTTCCACCTCATCTTCTCCCTCCTTGCTATCTGATTCTTTCCTGTTTCCCACCTTTCCTACCAAATCCAGGGGAGTACTGGATAGTATTTCACGTCTCTTTCTCATGATCATTGGCTTGCAGAGGGTGCCTTAGCTGCAGGTCTAAGCATTCACAGCCGGTACATGTGGTCCCATCTTGTGGATGCTGCTTTCAGCCATTGTGAAATGCTGTCTAGTCCATCAGCAATGTGGGAGTGTCCCTGTCTAGTCCATCAGCAATGTGGGAGTGTCCCTGTCTAGTCCATCAGCAATGTGGGAGTGTCCCTATACTGCCACGGAAGATTCATTCATTAAGGAGGCATGCAGTCCATACCACAGACAAGATGGCTAACCGAGGATCCCCACAGATATACCTCACCTTCAGAGAAGCAGGCTTGGTTACATGACTCACCACCCACAGCAGAGGCAATGTACTTGTCACTACACCAAGAAAGCAAGCCATTCCAGACCAGATGGGGAAGGACAGCCACATGGAGACTGTCCCCACAGATGTCCTATCCTCAGGCAGCCCAGTTCCCTCTTATACCAACCACATCAAGGCCAACACAACTGCTCCTCCCAAACTTACCTTTACCTCTATCCCGTCCCTGTTCAGACATCAGGGTTGTGTAGCTTTTCCTAGGATGTCTTTTTCTATTTACCACTGCTGGGGTAACAGCAATCCAAGGAAACATTTCTACTCCAGTCTAAACTGGAAGAGCCAATCATTTTAATTAGAGTAACATGCTGAATTGCAGGCAACTTCCCAGCAGCTAGTTACCAGAAAAGGGTCTCTTCTCCCCCAGCAATTGTTAACTGATTTTATATCCTCAGGGAGAGAAGGGGCCTCCTGAGCCTGCTGTGCCCTTGAGTCCAGAGAGCTAATGAACCCCATCCCCCCCCATCATGAGGGAGTGTTCACAGGCCCACTCCTGGGAGGGCCTGGCGCAGATGCTCATAGATGCTTTGATCTGAACATGCCAACAGCTGCGTCATGCCAGAAGACAGAGTTCCACAGCATACCAAAGTGACTCAGTGCCTGGAGAAGAATGTAGACATAGTGTGCATGTGTACCATATAGCTGTGTGTGTGTCAGAGGAACAAAGAGTCACAGACTGAACTTTCACATGACAATGGATGCACATGAGGGCCTATGTGGAACTATTACACACACAGAGAGAGAGAGAGAGAGAGAGAGAGACAGAGAGAGACAGAGAGAGACAGAGAGAGACAGAGAGAGAGAGAGTCAGATAATGCCTCAAACTAAAAAACAAAAATGCTACACATAGGACTAATAACAAAAGCTGAAGGAGCTGAACTAGCTATTTCTAGAGAACTAGAATAACTGTCTAGGGAACCTCAGTTTGTTTTTTTTTTTTTCATATAAACCACACAGATTTTTTTTAACCTGTATTTTGTTAAATTTTATTTTATTTTGTTTTGGTTTTCTTTTTTTTTTTTTTTGAGAGAGGGTTTCTCCATGTAACCCTGGCTGTCCTGGAACTAGATCTATAGACCAGGCTGGCCTCAAACTTACACAGATATATCTGCCTCCGGAGTGCTGGTATTAAAGGTGTATGCCACCACTGCAAGGAATACATTTTTACCTTCTCAAGAATTGCAAATAAAAATAAGCCGGGTGGTGGTGGTGTTTACCTTTAATCCCAGCACTTGGGAGGCAGAGGCAGGTGGATCTCTGTGAGTTTGAGGCCAGCCTGGTCTACAAAGTGAGGTCCAGGACAGCCAGGGCTACACAGAGAAACCTTGTTCCAGAAAAAAATAAAAATAAAAATCTAAGGGCAGCCGGGCGGTGGTGGCGCACGCCTTTAATCCCAGCACTTGGGAGGCAGAGGCAGGCGGATCTTTGCGAGTTCAAGGCCAGCCTGGTCTACAAAGTGAGTCCAGGACAGCCAGGGCTACACAGAGAAACCTTGTCTCGAAAAACCAAAAAAAAAAAAAAATCTAAGGGCTCTCAGACTTGTGCTTAGGTTCTGGTGACATGGCTAAACCAAGAAGGTTGGGAAATGTGGAGGCCACTATGGTGCCCCTTTCCAGAAAATGGAGAAAATTGAAATCGGCACACCAAATACAGTTGGCTCCTTCTGTGGCAAAACTAAGATGAAGAGACGAGCCGTTGGCAACTCACTGTGGTTTCTGCATGGACACAGTGGCTGGCAGGGCCTGGACCTTCTAGAATCACAGTCGAGTCTGTTGTCAGAAGACTGAGGAAACTGAAGACTAGCCGGGGTACTACCACGTGAGACATGCCTGACTTGCAATAAATGGGTTAATTTATGTAAAAAAAATCTGAGGGATGGAGAGATGGCCCAGCAGTCATGAGTGGTGCTGGGTTCCCAGCAAACATCAGGCAGCCCACAGACACCTCTGATTCCAGCTCTGAGAATTCTGAAACCTCTGGCCTCCAGGAACAGCTGCACTCACATGTACATACACACGGACATTTGGCTTAATAGTGCAGTACTTGTCTAATATACGCAAGGTCCTACACTTTAATTTTTTTTTATTATTATAGTTCACGGGTATGGGCATTGTGCCTGTACATGTATGTGTATGTATATGCACAATGTGCATGGCTGGTCTGTAGAGGCCAGAAAATGGCATGTGATCTTCCGGAACTGGAATTACAAATGGTGTGAGCCACATGTGGGTGCTGGGAACCAAACCTGGGTCCTCTGAAGGGGTAGCCAGTGCTCGGAACTGCTGAGCTATTCCTCCAGACATGATATGTCTCCTTCCCTTTATTTACTTTTCTTTTCTTTTTTTGAGACAGGGTCTTACTATGTGGCCTCAAACTCACAGTAATTCTCCTGCCTTAGCCTCCCAGCTGCTATTACTACAGTTGGGAACCACCACACGCAGCATGAAATTTAAAAATCATGTCTCTGTTTTTTTTACAAAGAGATATGTTAAACCAGGAGTGATGGCATACACCTTTAATCTCAGTACTTGAGAGGTAGAGGCAAGTATATAACTCTGTGAGTTTGAGACCACCCTGGAAGCCATGTAGAGAGAACCTACCTCAAAAAAAACAAAGAACAACAACAACAAAAAAAAACCAAAAGATGTTTTCCCAGGGCACATGCTTATAGTTTTAGCACTTTGGAGGCTAAGACAGGAGAACATCAAGTTTGAGGCCAGCCTGAGCCACATAGTCTTTTTTTGTTTTGTTTTGTTTTTTGTTTTTTTGAGACAGGGTTTCTCTGTGTATCCCTGGCTGTCCTGGAACTCACTTTGTAGACCAGGCTGGCCTTGAACTCACAGAGATCCACCTGCCTCTGCCTCCTGAGCGCTGGGATTAAAGTCCACCATGCCTGGCTACATAGCCTTAATTATCAAAAGAAGGTGGTTGAAAAAGATCCCTGACAAATAACTTGGAGGCTTTTCAATGATTTATGCTGCATCTTTATAATAAATGATTTGTGAAGCTGTGGCAATCAAAGTATGGTCATGATTTTTATGACTTAAAGCAGTAACTATTTCGTTCAGCTTGTAATTCAGTGGGTGGGCACAGTGCCATAGGCCTATCACTCAGGAAAAAAAGCAGGTGGATTGTAAGTTCGAGGCTGGCCTATGCAAGTAAGTTAGTCCAGTGGAGGGCACATGGCTACACACCGTATCAAGAAGGGGAGGAAGCCGGGCGGTGGTGGCGCACGCCTTTAATCCCAGCACTTGGGAGGCAGAGGCAGGCGGATCTCTGTGAGTTCGAGGCCAGCCTGGTCTACAAAAGCAAGTCCAGGACAGCCAGAGCTGTTATACAGAGAAACCCTGTCTCGAAAAACCAAAAAAAAAAAAAAAAAAAAGAAGGGGAGGAAGAGAACGGGAGGAAGAAACAGTGAGAGCAGCAAGAGGCCCTGTGCGGCTGCTGACACAGCCATGCAAGTGGGGATTCTCACCGGCTCTATGGATGACAGTCCCTCCCTTAAGCTGTCCTCTTACTGTTGCTCTGGGCTTCTGAGACTGGGAGTGGGAGGAAGGGTGCAGGGTTATCCACTCTACACATTCTAAATTCCACTCACAGAACCAAGGAGCATCACAAAACCAAAGTATTGTTTTATGCCACAAACTGTAGGGACTTTGCTTGTTTCGCCTCGACTTTTGTTTCTCTATGTAGACCGCACAGTATCCTCCTCCCTCAGCTTATAAGAGTGTAGAGATTGAAGGTATGCATTGGTTTGTTTGTTTTTGAGACAAGGTCTCCCTATATAGCCTAGGCTATGCACAAACTTGGACCCTTCTTGCCTCGGCCTCCCCAGTGCCAGGATTCAGGCATGCCCCAGCACACACGCTCTATGATGAGCTTTGAACAGTAACAGATAACTGAGCTAAGCACTATGGAAAAGTGTGTAGTTTTGTATTGGTGCACTTAGAGTAAACCAGAGAATGTCTGTGACTATTAGAACACTACATCCATGAAAGGACACTAAGTTAATTATGCAACTGCAATACATGTAGTAGGTATTGTCCCTGTTCCAATACTGAACTAATATATATAGTTTCAAGACTATCCAATGAGAAAAACAAAACGTCTTTCTCTCATCCTTTTGGATTTTGATGAAGATGCCACAGGAAGAGGAATTCAAGGGATTAAAGGAGCAGGCAGGAAATTCTCTGGTTAAAAAGAGGCTGGGCATGATGGCACCCACCTCTAATCCCAGCAGCAGTGAAGAAGAAGTGGGAGGATCACAAGTTCAAGACCAGCCCAGGCTGCATAGCAAGACCTTGCTTTAAAAGGAGGGCCAGAGAGTTATTTCAACAGGTAAAGGCATTTGTGGACAATCTTGATGACCCGAGTTCAGTATCTGGGGTAGAAGGAGAGAACTGGCTCTACAAGTTGTCCTTTGACCTCAACACACACACACACACACACACACACACACACACGCACGCACGCACGCACGCACGCACGCACGCACGCACGCACGCAC
>CAJQZJ010033049.1:6443345-6511008 GCA_907164525.1 Lophiomys imhausi
CACGCACGCACGCACGCACGCACGCACGCACGCACGCACGCACGCACGCACGCACGCGCGCACAGCTGCTATAAGTTGTACGGACAGCATTAGGATGGTTGCAAGTGGACTGAGCTCAGATTACAAAACCAGCAGCAAAAAGGTTACGGCTATATTTGGAAGAAGGAAGAGACGACCCAGTGCTTGGGGCGGGTGGTGTAATGCCAGCAGATGACTGGGAGGAAACAGAACTTTGAAAATTGCATCTTGTTTTCTTTTCAACCAGAAGAAGGATCTCAGGGTTAAAATGACTTAAAGTTGCAATTAGGGGCTGAGGTTGTGCAATGGCAAAGCAAGGAAGCTCTGCTTGATCTCCAGCAGAAAGAAAAAAGAAGAAAAGCAAACTAATTAACAAAACAAGAGATAATAGTCAAAAAGAAATAGAATATTTAAAGAAGGGGAATGAGGCATTGACTCCATCAAAACGTTCCAGACCACAGGCTTGGAGCCGGCTCTCCCTCTGGATTCTGCACACAGAAGCTGTGTGCAGCCTTGCCCCCCCCCCATTATAGACAAACTTTGAGAGATCTGAAAAAAACAAAAATTCTAAAGATGATCAATGGTTTTCTACCTTGCGCTTATAAACTAAATGATTTAGCCATGACTTTTTGGTATCAGTCTCCTGGTGGTCTGTTAGCGGTGCGTGGCAGGAACAGCAGGACGTTGCATGAGGTAAACCGACTTCACTTCCCTTTCTCCCAGCACCACGGTTGCAGCAGAGGGCTTTGGTTGCTTTCTGCCTTGCTCTTGGGTGGAGATACAGTCTTTTGGGAAATGCAGATGACGTAGGAAACATGAACACAGGCACATGTCTGGTGGCTTCCCAGCAGTTTGAACATTGGCCAAGTGTGGTGATGCAGACCTGTAATCCCAGCGCCTGAGAGGCGTAGACAAGGGCTTCACATTCAGAGCTATCCTGGACTACACTGAGAGACCTGGTTTCAAAACCAACCAAATAAACTGGGCCTGCTGCCACAGGCCTGTAATTCTAGCTACTCAGGAAGCTGAGGAAAGGGGAACAGAGCTTCAAGGCCAGCCTGGACTCAGGGCTATTCAAGAGTATCCTAGGTGACTTATCAGGGCCTGTCTCACAAAACAGTGAGGATCAGGAGTCCAAAGTCATCCTCAGAGACATAACCGAGTTCAAGACTAGTCTGAGCTATTTGCCTTGAAACATAAGTAAACAAGCAAACAAAATCAAAATTTGTAAGTAGCAGAGCATTGCCTAGCATGCATAGGGTTCAAATTTCTAGGACTAGAAAAACATCAACACTTGTAGAGAGATAGAGTAATAGATTTAGTAAATATCTAGGTTTCTGATACAGTCTCTTAATCTGGGGCATGAAGATCAACTTGGCTGTGAGCAATTATCTTATCAGCTTATGGATGAAGTCAGGTGAAATGAGGGGAGTCTCTATGGACTGAAAAACAAGGTTAAAGCCGGGTGAAACCAGGAAAGACTTTATGACCTGGCATTGTTTTCAGCTGCTAAGTGGGCAGAGCCCAAATTAAGCTGAAGCAGGTGAAACAAGGAGCGATCCTATTTAAGGATGGAGCCAGAGGCCCACCAGGAGGAGAGTTCCAAGAGTCCTGCTGGAGAAAGTGCTGGTAAACTGATGGCCAGATCTCCCTGAGGCAGAAAGAAGCTGGTGAGCAGAGAACGCCTCAGCAAGATAGCAAAAGGCCAAGGACTAAACCCCGTGGCTCAGCTTTTGCCTAGAGGGGTTTGACCTGTCCAAACAGTGGCCTGAACGGAACTGTGGCCAGCTTTAAAGACTGATGTAGAACGGCAAAGTTGCTGATATGAAAGAAATAAGTTGGCCTACAGACGGCTGAGGTCTCCCAGAGAGAAGAAAGCCTCAAGCCTTATTTAAGGTGAGACTGCCATAGCCAATTTACCCTGATGGATCTACTTCTGAGATATTCCTGAAAAAGACTGCTAAGTGCATTAAAGAGTCTACCCCAGAGACTGTGCTCCTGACGACTGAGGACCTGCCCCAGAGACTGTATCCTTCTAAAAGGTTATGAAAATAGTTGTAATAGTTATCAATAGTTTTAGTGGTTAGGTCTTAGGGGTTATAGGCATTCATAGGGGTTGTAGAAATGTATAGAAATAGTAATTAAGTAAGTGTATTTGTTATAAGTGAATATAGTTATTAATAAGTGTTTAATAATTAAAAAGTATGGTTTCAAACACTAACAATAATCTGGCAGGGAATGGTGGCCCATGCCTTTAATCCCAACTCTTGGCAAAGGCATGAGAATCTGAGTTTGAGGCAAGCCTGGTCTACATAGTGAGTTCAAGGCTAGCCAGAACTATATATAGAGTCCCTGTCTTAATTTGTTTTTTTCTAAACTAAGCTTTATAGTGTCATCAAAAATATAGGAGTAAAGACCTATGGGGATTCATTCCTTAATAAAAGTAATGGGAAAAAAGCTGAAAGTCAACTTTCAACTTTCAACAATTTGAAGAACCCTTATTTAAAAAGGACAGCTGAGCTGGGGCGGTGGTGGCGCACGCCTTTAATCCCAGCACTTGGGAGGCAGAGGCAGGTGGATCTTTGCGAGTTCGAGGCCAGCCAGGTCTACAGAGTGAGTCCAGGACAGCCAGGGCTACACAGAGAAACTGTCTCAAAAAATAAATAAATAGATAAATATGTGACAGGTGATTATTGGTATAGTAGTTTTATTCTATAAGTCACTACAAACACTAAATTGACAAATGCTGAACCAGGCCTAGTGGCACATGCCTGAGGGGGTTGAAGCAGGGGGACCAAAAGTTCAAGGACTACCTCCAGCAAGTGAGTTCCAAGCCAGCATGAGCTACATAAAGAGACCTTGTCTGAAAATAAAAAGTTCTGAGTGTGCATGAGGCTAGGTTTAATTCCCAATATCCTCCCCTCCCCGCCAACACACATAGGACCAGTGAGATGGCTCATAAGGCTTGAGGATCTGAATTTGTTGATCCCCAGAGCCCACAAGATAGAAAGAATTGACTTCTGAGAGTTGTTCTCTGACTTCCACACACACTTGGTGGCATGTGTGCAATGCATGTACACGCTCACACACTAAAGTTTTTTTTTAATTAAAGCTGAACATTGCTGTTAGGGAAAAATCACACTGTTAAGGAAAATATACAGTACTGATTCATTAACATTGAACTCATAATTAACAATGACACAACTCATGCCTGAGTGCAACTCATGGATTTTTCTCCATAACATAAATGTAAAGTTCTTCGAGCTGAGGAATGTTAGGCAGCACCTCATCACCACAGCTAGGAGCATTTTAAGTGATGTTAACACCAATAAAGACCACAGAACATGGCATTAAATTAAAGTATAGGCACAGTGCTGCACTTAGGAGATGAAGCAAAAGGATCTGAAATTTGAGGCTAGCCTGGGCTACAAGAGACCTTGCCTCCGATGAACCAATAGTTAAGCACAGTTGTGCATGCCTATAATCTGAGCTACTCAAGAGGCTTCTAAAACAGAAGGGTTCTTAAATTTGGGTCTAGCCTGGGCAACTTAGCAAGACCCTCTCTCAAAAAAATAGAATAGTTGGGACTAGAAGGATAGCTCAGTGGGTAAAATAACCTGCTGCCAAGCCTGATGACTTGAGTTCAATTTCTAGGAAATTGGTTCTAGGTAAGAACCAACTCCTGAAAGTTATTCTCAGACCCAACACACACACGTAATTAAAATAATTAAACAAACAGGTAACTCAATAGTAGATTGTTTACTTACTGTGTGTGAGATCCTGGATTAAGTCACAGATAAAGAAAAAAAAGACCATAAAAAAATCTGATAATGGCCTGGCATGGTGGCCCATGCCTTTTATTCCAGCACTGAGGAGGTAGAGGCAGGTGGATCTCTGTAAGTTCAAGGCCAGCCTAGTCTGCAAAATGAGTTCAGGACAGCCAAGGATACACAGAGAAACCCTGTCTTGAAAAACCAAAAAAAAAAAAGAACTAAAAAGTTCAAGAGAAAACCACACTTTGAGATGAATGAAGATGAATATACTTCCTACCAAAGCCTATGGGCTGTGGAGCCAAGTGGGCATCACACAGCTGTAATTCTGGCACTTGGAAGGCATAGGCAGAAGTTTCACAGTTGGAGGCCAGCCAGCGCCACATCACAAAGATGACATTAATTTCACACAGCTAGTATAAAGTGAGTAAGATCAGGCATCATTTTGCTCTCTGACTTAGTCATGGCCTACCTGGTACAGAAACACTCGGTATGGTCGTTGAACGAGAATGGTCTCCATAGGCTCATATATTTAACTCCTTGGTTCCCAGCTGGTGGACTGTTTAGGAAGTATGAGACTGAGTGGCCTCGTTGAAGAAGGTTTCAAAAGCCCGCACCAGGCCCTGTCTCTCTCTACCTGCAGATCAGGGTGTATCTCTCAGCTCCTTCTGCAGCACTGTGGCTGCCTGTCTGCCCCCATGCTTCCTGCCATGAGGATAATGGACTAACCCTCTGAAACTGCAAGCCAGCCCCAATTAAATGCTTTCCATTGTAAGAGTTGCTTATGGTCATGGTGTCCCCTTCACAGCAATAAAACAGTGACTAAGACATTCAGTAAGGTATGATTTTATTGTAGTGTATGTGTGTTTTCTTGAGACAGAATCTTGTTCTATAGCTCAAGTTGGCCTGAAACTTACTATGTAACTCAGGTTGGCCCTATATACTCCATCCTCTTGCCTTAGCTCACAAAGGACTAGGTATATGGCTGTGCACCACCATGCTTGGAAGTCAATACATGCTGAAACAGTAGCTGGCTGCTTCTGCAGCTGACAGGGAGTGAATTTAAAGACACAGACAAAAAAGAGATTTTGCAAGAGATTCAGGAGTTTAGGTTACGTAAAAAGTTCAAGGCCAGCCTGGGCAACTAAGACTCTGCCAAAAACAAACAAACAAAAGAACCAAGGGATCTCTTGGTCTCCACATATGTTATCATTATAAGGCATTACCCCACCAATGAGCCTATAATGACAGACTGTGATGAGCTTCCTGGAAGAAAACACCAAAAGCAAGACATTCAAGCAGCTCAGGTTGGAGATCTGGGAGAGGCATTTATAGGAGTGAATAAAATATTAGACCAGTCAGGCAGTGGTGACGCATGCCTTTAATCCTAGCACTAGGGAGAAAGAGGCAAGTGGATTTCTGTAGGTTCAAGGCCAGCCTGGTCTACAGAGAGAGTTCCAGGACAGCCAGAGATGCACAGAGAAACCCTGTCTGGAAAAATAAATGGCCCAATATGAAGGAAGGATACTTCTGCTACACCACAACATCTGAAAAATGGGATTTTAGCTATGTATCATGTCATGTAGCTTGTCTTTGCTACTTCATGGCTTTCTCTTTTTCCCACCCTTTATCCTGAGAGAAGGATAAACAGGAGAGAGAGAGAGAGAGAGAGAGAGAGGTCTCTGAATCTAAATTCTTTCTTCTTTGAGGACAACTACTAACCGCAACCACCCCCCCCCGAACCACCAACAACCACCGACCCCTCCTCTTGGGGTCCCTAGGATTTATACACCCTCTGTAAGGGTCTCAGAATTCAAACATCACATGATCAAAGAAACTACCTTCAGCTGGCAAAACCACACCTCTGCTAGAGCACAAGGAAAAACCATAGTCAGCTGCTGTGAAGCAGCCCCAAGTCCCCATGCTGGGATTAAAACAAAAACATATTTTTATAATATTTCTGTGTTTTTTAAAAGAAACCAAAATTCCAGAATTGTCACTACAATGGCACATGCCTATAATCCAAGAACTTGGGAGGTAGAGGCAGGTGGATCATCCTTGGCTACAAGTGAGTTTGAGGCCAGCCTGGGCTATGTAAGATCTTTTCTCAGAAAACCAAAAATGCAGGGTAAGGGGGAGTCATTTCCTTTGGTGATATAGTCATTAGTAGATAACCCCACCACCGCCTCCTGCTCCTGCAAGCAGTCTTTGTTTGTTTTTCAAGACAGGGTTTCTCTGTATAACAGCTCTGGCTGTCCTGGAACTCACTCTGTAGACCAGGCTGGCCTCGAACTCACAGAGATCCACCTGCCTCTGCCTCCCAAGTGCTGGAATTAAAGGCGTGTGCCACCACCTCCCAGTCTCCTCCAGGCAATCTTAATTAAACTTACTGGGTAACAGAACTAGTAAACAAAAGGCATGAAAACAGAAGGTGGGGTGCTGAGAAAGAGAAGGCATTCAGTGGGGGTTAACTGTGATGAAGATATTAAAATATACTCTATACATGCACTGAGCTGTTAAAGAACAGTTTTAGAACAAACAAAAATTTTAAAAATAATAAAACACCTGCCCCTAGAGGCATTTCAGAGTGGCAGCTGTGTCACATGTGCATCAGTAGGTAGCACAGAGGAGAGAGGCTATGTCTACATTCAGTGTTCTGACCTATGAACATCTGAATGAATAGTAACCTAACATTCCTGGAAAAAAAGCAAGCCAGAGACCAACACCAATTAGGTACCATGGGGCCTGAGCAGGTAGCTAGCTTGTGACGACCACCAGTCCAGCACCAGGCAAGCACCAGATGGGCTTGTGGGACAGAAAGCTAACCAGAGACTAGAAGAACCCTGCCTGGCCCTAGATATGAGGGTTGTAGGTGAGCTATCCCTGCCTTTTGTCTGCTTTGTGGTGGTTTTGATGAGGGAGAAAGCCCCTCCACTCTATGATGCTCTTGCCACAGGTAGCAGGTGGGAGAGTTGGCCCTGATGGGGCCATGAGAGCAGGAGAGCTGGTCCAGCCCCTTACCTACTGCAGCACTTGGGAGAGCAGGCCCTGTACCTTACCTGGATAGCATAGTAGAACTGGTCCTGAATGTAGGGGTTGCAGGCCCAGAACCAGGGCTTTGAGTTGGCCCACGCCAACAAATAACTCATGGATGAACTGCTGGAGTGCATGAAGAGGCCAATTCCACAAATGGAAAACTATAGGATCTCTGTGACTCAGGGCAACAACAGGATATCTGAGAGAAGAGACTCAGTGAGGTTCCAGTATTGACAAAGTAGCAGAAGCCAGAGGCCTCATACCAGACCAAGGAGTCATTGTAATGGACATTTGCAAGCATAAAAGTGTGGACAAAAAGGGAATATTGTGGGACATACTGAGACAAATTACAGCTTCCACACAATAAGATTTTTTTATGTTGGGAGAGGTTGCAAGGTGGATGGTATTTCTGAAGGGAGGTGGGAAATGATAGGGAACAGAGTGCATGATATGAAATTCACAAAATAAAAAGAACAATAAAAAGAAAAAAATAAAATAAATAGAACAGGGCTGGAGACATGGCTCAGAGGTTAAGAACACTGGCTTTTCTTCCAGAGGTCCTGAGTTCAATTCCCAGCAACTACATGGTTGGCTCATAACCATCTATAATGAGATCTGGTGTCCTCTTCTGAACTGTAGACATACATGCAGACAGAACACTGTATACATAATAAATAAATTAAAATATTTCATTAAACAAATAATAATAATAGGACTAGAGAGATGGCTCAGTGCTTAAGAGCACTGACTGCTCTTCCAAAGGTACTGAGTTCAATTCCCAGCAACCACATGGTAGCTCACAGTCATCTATAATGTGATCTGATGCCCTTTTCTGGCGTGCAGGTGTACATGCAGATAGAGCACTCATACATCTGTGGTGGAGTTAGTGATAGCATTTAGCAGCATAGGGATCTTGGAATAGCAAAAGCCTGGACTCTCAGGTAAAAGATTTACATCCAGACATGGCGTGTCCTTAGGAGTCATGGGACTTTGGGCAGGGGTGTTCCCTGAAAAGCCCACCAGGAACCATAGCAAAGGCACTGTCAAAAAGAACTCCAGATTTTCACGACACATCACACAATCTCCTGACCTCCTGCTCCTCCTTGACCCCCCTCTGCAGGGGGGGACACATTGCCCAAGAGCATGACTTGGAAGCGCTGGAAAACTTCTGCCGAAAATCATGCTGCCAATTCATTATGACAGGTGAAGAGATTTAAGTCAAGATTCACATGGACCGAGGTCACTCCTCCTGCTTCACCTGCCTTCCTCCTCGGCTGGCAGAGAAATTTTATCACAGTCCTCATCACTGTCTTGCTGGGAGGCTTCACCATCTTGCACCAACCTATCGTGGATTGGGGACTGATTCTCCCTGGTACTCTGGAGCTTCTAAGTGGGGAGTTGTCTCCCCTCAGAGCCTGGGAGCATCGGATTGCACGGAGCACTGGAGCAAGACAGTTGGAGACCCAAAGCCTATGAATGTGAGCCTAGGAAACTTTTCATCTTGTAAATAATTGGGCTCTAAGACTGCAGAGACAACTCTTGCTTGATGTAAGGGCCACCCTACTTCAATGGTCAAAACAGATTAAATTTATAAACTGCCTTAAGATCTGACGAACGAGATTCATAGACTTTAAGACTGAAAGATTTGGTGAAAACCACCCATCCAAACGGATCCACGTCCAGAGAATTAATCTGAGAAAATATCCTTTTGAGAAACCTTAGGTTAATGTTAGGTGTTTGTATTATAGGTATTAGGGTGTTTAAATATTAGGTCTTAGAGTTAGGGTTCAGGCTTTAGGATTTAGAAAATTGATAGGTAAATATTAAGTAATTGTTAAGTATTAATAAATATATGTTTGATAAATAAAAAAATTACTCTTACATCTAATAAATAAATCTTTTAAAAAATAATAATAATAAAGCAAACCAGTATTTTCATTCTTTCTCACTCATTCAGTTCTGAACTGAACATAGGCCTAGCATATACTAGGTAAATTCTCTACCACTGAGCTATATTCCCAGTCCTAAAATGTTTGTTATTAATTTGAGTGTGTGTGTGTGTGTGTGTGTGTGTGTGTGTGTGTGTGTTTACACCAGAGGCTTTTGTGTTATGCCCCTGCACATTCATGGAGTCAGAGGACAATTTCAGGAGCCAGTTCTCTCTCCACCATAGGTTCTAGGGTCAATCTCAGGTCGTCTGGCAAGAACTTCTACACACTGAGTTCTAGCTTATCTTTTTTTTTGTTTTTGTTTTTTAGAGACAAGGTTTCTCTGTGTTTACCTGACTGTCATGGACTCACTTTGTAGATCAGACTATACTTGAACTCACAGAGATCCACCTGCCTCTGCCTCCTGAGTGCTGGGATTAAGGGCATCCGCCACTATGCCCAGCAATTACAGACAGCTATGAACTGCCATGTGGGTGCTGGGATTTGAACCCAGGTGGATGGGGTGGTGTTAAACATTCTAAATGTTGATTGGTCCTGCTTGCTGTATGTCACTTACTTTGTCTCTGATTGTTTAAATAAAAATCCACATGGTTTCTGTGTGGATTTTAACAAGCCTAGGCCTGGGTTGTGCAATCCTTGCCCATCTAAGCTAGCTCATAATTCTATTACCCAAATATAACCCCATATATACATACATCCCTTTGGACTATTATTCTCCACACTAAGCTGATGTTCTAGGCCACGTAGAAGGATCTTCTTTAATCTACCCCATGCTTTGTCTTCCTTGTTAGCTCCTGGCTTTTCTCCAGCAACCTTCTTCTTCCCAATCTGCTCTCTATCTCTCTCTAAAAGCCCGAGCACCTTAGTCCTGTCTACCTCCGTCTTTGCCCAATCTCCAGGCCTCAGCATTTATTTAAACAATCAGAGACAAAGTAAGTGACATACAGCAAGCAGGACCAATCAACATTTAGAATGTTTAACACCACCCCATCCACCTGGGTTAAGGATTAACACCGCCAACCAATTAAAGATAATATAAATACTGGGTTAACAATTTAGTTAGCTATGTTCTTTTTCAACACTGGGTCCTTTGGAAGAACAGCCAGTGCTCTTAACCACTGAGCCATCTCTCCAGCCCTCTAGCTTATCTTTCATGCTGCATTTTAACAACATTACAGCTGAGGTTCCCATGCAACAATTAATTATTTATAAGGTATGACAGCTTGTTGCCAGGCTGGAGAGATGACTCAGTGGTTATGAACAGTGGTGGCACATACCTTTAATCCCAGCACTCAGAAGGTAGAGGCAGGCAAATCTCTGAGTTTGAGGCCAGCCTGGTCTACAGAGTAAGTTCCAGGACAGCCAGGGCTACACAGAAAAACCCTGTCTTAAAGAAACAAAAAAATGAAAGAAAAGAAAGGAAAGGAAAGGAAAAAAGAAAAGGCAGAGGCATGTGGATCTCTGTGAGTTTGAGGCCAGCCTGATCTACAAAGAGTGGCCAGGACAGCCAGAGCTGTTACACAGAGAAGCCTTGTCTTGAAAAAATAGAAAAGAAAAAGAACATGTACTGCTCTTGCAGAGGACCTGAGTTTGATTTCATGAACCCATGGGGAAGGGGTTGTATCTGCCTATAACTCTAGCTTCTGGTGGAGCCAATAACTCTAGCCTCCATGGGCACTGTATTCACATGCACATACACACAAAAAGACACATATACACAGTTAAAAATAAACTAAGAAGGCCAAGCATGGTGGCCAACATCTTTAATCCCAGCACTTGGGAAGCAGAGGCAGGCAAATCTCTGTGAATTCAAGGCCAGCCTGGTCTACAGAGAGTTCCAGAACAGTCAGGGATACACAGAAAACCCTGTCTTCAAACCCAAATACATAAAATAAGAGGACCTGAATTGTTGTTTTAAAAAAAAAAAACTAAAATATCCCGTCATTCAATTTTACCAATGAAGACTCAGGAGTCAGATGCTGGGATGAAAAATTGCTAGCTCACAGAGGCAGAGAAAGCACCCAGCTGACGTTTCAATTCCACCAAAGTCCCAGCCAAAAGCCCTAAGCTAAAAAGCCCAGAAGAACCTACAGGAAGAAGTCTAGAAGGAGAAAACCCCGAAGGAGAAAGCCCAAAGGAAGAAGAATTTAAAGGAAGAACTCCAAAGGAGAAAACCTCTGAAGGAACCCAAACTCCTTCTCCACACTGTCTTTTTTTTTTTTTTTTGTTTTATTTTTTCGAGACAGGATTTCTCTGTGTAGCCCTGGCTGTCCTGGACTCACTTTGTAGACCAGGCTGGCCTCAAACTCACAAAGATCCACCTGCCTCTGCCTCCCAAGTGCTGGGATTAAAGGCGTGCGCCACCACCGCCCGGCTTCTCCACACTGTCTTAAATACCCTCCACTCAATGTCCCTCCTTTCTGTTTAATCCCTGTGAGCTGGTTTCTTGCTCTGCCTCTTGACCTAGGGTTAACTTTATTTAATCTTGTGTACATAAAACTCTTGGATTAAAGGTGTGTTCTTAGAGCTGAACCACACCATAAGTACTTGTTTACAATAAACAAAAAGTTCTTGAATTAAAGGCTGAGCCATCCCATAATTACAAACAGATTTTTCAGTTCACAGACTTGGGGCTTACAATGTGATCAAACACTCTGCAACACTGAATTTGATTCCCAGAACCAATGTCGGGTGGCTCACGACTCCCTGTGACCCCAGCTTCAGGGGCTCCAGGGCCCTCTCTGACTTCCGAGGGCACCAGGCATGCACATGGAACATATACATACATACACAGAGACAAAACACTCTTTCTTGGTTACTTTACTATTCTTGCAATAGACCTAAATGACCAACGCAACTTATAAAAAAGCAAGCCTTAATTTGGGGCTTATGGTTTCAGAGGGTTAGAGTCCATGGCCATAATGGCAGGAAGTATGGCAGCAATCAGGCAGGCATGACTCTGGAACAATATTTGAGAGCTCATATCTTGAGACACAACCAGGAGGAGTGGTTGGAGGGAGGAGGAGAGACAGATGCAGAGCCCAGTGTGTCTTTTGAAACCTCAAAGCCATCACCCAGTGACATACCTCATTCAACAAGGACACACCTCCTAATCCTCTCAGTTTTACCAACTGGGGACCAATTATTAAAATATATGAGTCTATGGGGACCATTCCTCTTCAGACCCACTACTCTTAACCATGAGAGGCAGGAGAACACAATTCCCAAGTCCTTTCGTTCTCTGTAGTTCAATGTCTGCTTTTTCCCAGCTAAATCTCAATATTATTTACTTCATTTGACTGATGTGAGGATTGTAGGAGATGATATACATGAAGATGACTGGTGAAGAATAGATTTTCAGTCTACCTTAATTATTTTGAGACAGAGTCTCCATGTAGTCCTGTCTTGGAACTCGCTATGTAGACCAGCCTTTCCTGTAACTCACAGAGAACTGCCTGCCTCTGTCTCCCAAGTGGTAAGATTAAAGGTGTACATACTTTAGTTAAATATTGATCTGTAAAGTAGTCTTGAGAAATCCCAAAATCCGAGTCCAATTCTTAAAGGGAAATTCCAACCTCAGCCACGAGGGGGAGAGCGCAATCGTGCTCCCTTACCCAGGGGCCTGAGGCTGGTGGTATGCCCCGCCCATCTCTCCAGCCTCTCCCATGCACTGGGAAATTCTCTAGATCCGGAAACCCGACTTAAAACGGAACTCTATGGTGCTATATTCTCCTGCTGTAGCATTATGATCTGACAAAAGTCCCTCCAGAGCTCTCACTCACTGCTTCCTGAGGAGAATCCAAACTGCCTAAAGCTGAGGACTTCATCAGTCTGGCTTGCTTCCTTAGGGCTATTCTGGACCTCCCGGGATCCTTTTTCTGTAGCTTCCAGACAAGCCAAGCTCCTGCCTCTATCCCAAGACATATGCCACTCCTTTTCCTCGACTTCCTTCCGACATCACCACCTTCTGCAACCTCACTTATTTTTCAGTGACTAAAAGCCACCTCCTTTAATCCCAGCCTCTCGGGAGGCAGAGGCAGGAGGATCTCCGTGAGTTTAAAGCCAGCCTGGTCTACAAAAACAAAATATAAATAATAAAAGGCCACCACCTAGATTCTCCTGAAAGTGACCTTGCTCCTCCCCTTGAGCTTTGGGGGTTTATTTCTGATACATTTTCTCCTTATATAACCCAAACTGGTCTTGAACCTGCCTCGGTCTCCTAAATGCTGGGTTTATAGGCATTTGCCACCACAGCTGGCATAATAGATTAGGTTGTAATCCAGCCAATCTGCCTGCAGCAAGTTCCTGCTCTTCAGCGGGAGCCCACGCTGTACAGCAATCTTCCATCAGCCACGGTGCCAGGCCCAGAGTGTAACTCATAGTGTCATTAAGTCTACCAAAATAATAATCAAAGAAGTCATGGATCGGTACCTCTTAACACTTCAGTGACTGAGGGGCTCTGGGGAATCAACAGCTCAGCCTCATTGATCTGAACTAGAGTGTTTGGCCCATAGGTCTAACTCTCAACACTCATAATTAGTTCCATTGTGTCTTGATCCGGACCATGTACAAGCCCTTTCTCCCAACACCTTGCACAGAAAGAAGAAAAGGCACTGTGTGTTTTCGAAGCTTTCGAATCACACGGCTTTGGAAAATGGGGTAGGATGGCAGCCTTTGAGGGCCCCTTCCGTGTGACCTGATTCTGAGACAGTATGGTATCTGAGACAGTCTCTGTGTGAAAAGATATCGTATTGTCCTATTGTTGTGGTTTCTTCTTGACTCCTTAGCTCATTTAATTCTCAGACTCCCCATTTGTGAAATGATTGGCTCATTTAGAGGGGAGCTAGAGAGATGGCTCAGCAGTTAAGGGCACTGGCTGCTCTTCCAGAGGTCCTGAATTCAATTCCCAGCAACTACATAGTGGCTCACAAATATCTGTAATGGAATCTAATTCCCTTTTCTTGTGTGCATGGAAATAGAGCACTCATATGCATAATATAAAGAAATAAATCTTTTTTATTAAAAAGCAGGGCGGAGGCTGGGAGAGATGGCTCAGCAGTTGGAAGGATGTAATGGTCATCTAGAGGGCCTGAGTTACCACCACCCACATCAGGTGGCTCACAACCACCTGTGTGTAGCTCCAGGCTATCTGATACCTTCCAGCACCTATACTCATGTACACAGGGGTACACACACTTAATAATTTTTTTTCCAAGACAGAGTTTCCTTGTGTAGCCCTGGCTGTCCTGGAATTGCTCTGTAGAGCAGTCTGGCCTCAGAACACCTCCCAAGTGCTGGAATTAAAGGAGTGCAACCACACTTTAAAAAGGTCACTGTTGCAGGGCGGTGGTGGCACACAGCTTTAATCCCAGCACTCGGTAGGCAGAGGCAGGTGGATCTCTGTGAGTTCAAGGCCAGCCTAGTCTACACAGCTCATTGTAGGACAGCCAGGAATACACAGAGAATCCCTGTCTCAGAAAACAACAACAAAGTCACTGTAGCAGGCTTAGCCTCAGAAAGTTCTTGAAGCATGTTATCCAGCGTGAATCAGTGGCTGTTGACTCTGTGTCAACAGTCACGCCTGTGTATGAAGTTCACCACACAGACTACTGGGCCTTTGAAACAAACGTGGCTAGTGCCACTGGGAGCTTCATTGTTTGAGACAGTGTCTCACTCTGTAGCTCAGGCTCAAAGTCTCCACCCTCCTCTTCAGCCCCCAGAGTGTTGGCATTACAGATGTGTGTCACCACACCCAACAGTTCTCTCTTTAGCAGCCCCCAAGTGACCAAAGGATGAGAGTATCCGGGCAGAGAGCAGACGCAGAGTGGGGAGGGGCAGGAAACTAGTCCAGGGTGACCAGCCTCAAAACATCTCTGAATCCTGTGGCTGTGAGAAACACTGCCTGGGACCACTTCCCAAGTGAAATACATCAATTGAAACAGATCCAGGCAGGCATGGGGTTGGGAATGCTCAGAGCTCAGATGACTTCTAGGGGATGTTTGTTGAGTGTCATACTTAGAGTCACTATTACCATGGTGAAACATCATGAACAAAAGCAAGTTGGGGAGGAAAGGTTTTTTTTTTTTTTTTTTTGGCTTATACTTCCACACTATAGTCTACTACTGAAGGAAGTCAGGACAGGAACTCAAACAAGGCAGGCACCTGGAGGCAGGAGCTGGTGCAGAGGCCATGGAGGGGCGCTGCTTACTGCCTTGCTCCTCATGGCTTGCTCAGCCCACTTTCTTATAGAACTCAGGAACACCAGCGCAGGGACGGCACCACCCACAATGGGCTGGGCCCTCCCCCATTAATCACTAATTAAGAAAGCACCCTACAGCTGGCTATGGAATGGAGGCATTTTCTCAATTGAAATTCCCTCCTCTCAGAAGATTCTAGCTTGTGTCAAGTTGACATAAACTAGCAGCACACTGAGTTACCGAAGACAGAAGAGGGAAAAGAAAAACTAAGTAAACTCTTAAACTCTGCCAGCCTCTTTGGGAGCAGGGCTGGGGGAATTGATGGAGGCAGGGGTATGCCAGTAATACTATGTTAACTTCATGGCAGTTTAGGGAGGTGAGGACCAGTGACAAGTGACAGTTGGCATGAGTCATACTGGAGCACCTGCAGGGTTGTAGAGCCAAGTGGTCCATTGGTTGCTCAGGGGTCAGGGAAGATCCCACTCCTGCAGGTGTTGCCAGTTCCTGGGGTGCCTGCTTCTGGGTGCTGCAACTTTCCATATGCAATGACCCCACTACCACTCTAGCCTTGCCAAGCATACAGATACCACCAGACCTCAGGCCCCAACCCAGAATTTTAGACTTAGCTGGGTATGATGTTACAGGCCTATAATCCCAGCACCTGCCCACATGTGCACATACAACACAGACACATAAACACATAAACAGAACAAAATTTTTTTAAATGTTTAGCATTTGTGTGCCAGGCCCTGGAGGTACAACTACTGGTAATTCCAGCTCCAGAGGGTTCTGACTCCTCCAGCCTCCTTGGACACCTGCATTCATGTGAACATACCTACACACAGACACACACATAATTTTAATAATTGTATTTTATTTATTTTGTGTGGGAATACATGTGTAACCATATTCTTGTCATAGCATGCTTGTGTTGGGTAGAGGATAACCTGCAGGAACTGATTCTCTCCTATTGTGTGGGTCCTAGGGATCCAACTCAGATCTTGTGTGGCAGGCATCTTTACCTATCCAACCATCTTACCAGATCCAGGGTTTTCGTCGTTTTTGTTATTTGGCTTCTGTGTCTGTCTCTCAATCTCTCTCTCTCTCTCTCTCTCTCTCTCTCTCTCTCTGTGTGTGTGTGTGTGTGTGTGTGTGTGTGTGTGTGTGTGAGAGAGAGAGAGAGAGAGAGAGAAGCTGATAGTGCATTTTAATTGATTTAGTCACCTTTGTTCACAACTTCCATCTTTCCCCTGCTTCTTGAATGAGGCGGGCTGTGTTTGCCTGTCCTGTGAGAAAGGATACCTCAAAGCACACCTAACCCCACCTGCAGGCCTGCCTCTCTCTTCACACTGGAGTTGGGACTGAGTTCACAGCTTTCTAATGCTGCCACCTACCATCTTTCAGGTTGCTTCCTCATTATAAAATATGATATGCTCCCCCAACACCGAAGGGTGGTCCATCAGACGTGGGCACTTTGTACCAAGTCTGACAACCTGAGTTGGATACCTGGGACCCACATGGTAGAAGGAATCAGATGTCCTCTGCCCTCCACACGGGATCTGTGACATACTCATGCCCCAACACACAAAATAAACGAATAAGAAATTATAGAAGCTGGGCATGGTGATGCATGTATTTAACCCGTAAAGACCCTGTCTAAAAAAGAAAAACAAGAAAAGGATGGAGATGTGGTTCAGTAGTAGGGTGCTTGTTTAGCATTCTGAGTTCCTAAGTTCAACCTGCATGATGGCTCAGGACTAAAGGCAGGAGGATGTGTTCATGGCCAACACACCACACAGTGACTTTGGAGCTAGCCTGGATTACTACTGTCTCAACAAAACAAAAAGGTAAGAGGCAGGTCTCCAAAGGTTAACCGTGAAACATAGGTGTACTCCCTTAGCATTCCTAAGGGCCACTGGACCCTGGGCAGCAGTACTACTCTCTCAGTGGCCAAGGCGGCGAAAGCACAGCACACCTAGGAGGGAAAGTCGAGCACGCGCCCAGGAGACCACGTGACGCCGCGGGCCCGCGCAGGCTCGCCCGGCTGGCGTGGGGGCGGGGCGCACGGGGGCGGGGGCGGAGCCTGGCGCGCGGCCCCGCGGGTGACAGGGAGGGCGGGAGGGGCGGGGCCGCGGGCGGGGCCGTGGGGGGAGGCGGGAGGAGTGGAGATGGCGGCTGCGGCGGCGGCTCCGGGGGGCGGGGGCGGGGAGCCCCGGGGAGCCGCTGGGGTCGCCCCTGGGGTCCCGGGAGAGGTGGAGGTGGTGAAGGGGCAACCGTTCGACGTGGGCCCACGCTACACGCAGCTGCAGTACATCGGCGAAGGCGCGTACGGCATGGTCAGGTGAGGGGGCGTCCGGGGGAAGGGGCTTCAGAGCCGGGACAGCAGGTGCGTGCCTGGGACGTAGGGGCCCGGGGAGTGTCGCAGGGAAGGATCGTGCAGTGACTTCTGGGAGACCAGGCGCTACTTTCTCCGGCGAGGGGGGGGGTTGTAGTCTTTGAAGCCACCTTGTATTGTTAAGGGAGGGACACCTGGGGGACCCTAGAAACACAAGGTGGAGCTAAGAGGGTGAGTATGCTTGGTGAAGGGGGAGTGAAGGACCCTTAAGCAGGCAGTGGGAGCCTTGGTCCCCCATGGTGAGGCTGTTAGAGAGTTTGGGAGAGAAGAGCAAAGCTCAGGGTGGGGCAGACCTTTGCATCCCTGCCTGTGGTAAGGCCAGGGACCCAAAGCAGGATGAGGGGTCCGGAGAGCCTGCCTTGTTTTGTGGGATACGGGTTTGTGAGTTCCCACTGCCCCACTGTGTGCTCTGGGCCTTTGTTCATGTGGGAACAAGCCTGTGACCCAGGTACCTCACAGGGAGACCTACCCATCCTTATCTCTTTTCTCCTGTCCTAGTACTGAATCTTCTAGGTTTCATCTACACCCTCCACTCACCTCCTATCCCCTGGACTTGTCTGCCATTGAGAGAGCCCAGCTTGGGAAAGTGGGGGAGGGGGAAGGCAACTAGACTAGAAGAGGGTCCGGGAGAAAGGAAGTCAGTGAGTGGCCACTCTCTTCCTCTGTTTGTGAAGTCACTGAAAGGCTGCCTGGCTAGTCCCCAGCTTTCCCCCCTGGAGATTCCAGGCCTTCACAGCAGGAAGGAGCCAGCATTGTTTACGACTTGGCCAGAGCCCTCTCCCATCCCTGCCAAGGCCTGGGTGGGGCCACTAGGCCTAGATTCCCCCTTTGTAAGGCTACATCTCTCTGGCCCTCTCAGCTCAGCTTATGACCACGTGCGCAAGACTAGAGTGGCCATCAAGAAGATCAGCCCCTTCGAGCATCAAACCTACTGCCAGCGCACACTGAGGGAAATCCAGATCTTGCTGCGATTCCGCCATGAGAACGTCATTGGCATCCGAGACATCCTCAGAGCACCCACCCTGGAAGCCATGAGGGATGTGTATCCTCACCTTAGCCACAAACCCCAGAGCTAGGCTAGGGAACTTGGGTTGCTTTCTGTTTCCATCTTTCATATCACCCTCCAAAAAACCCAGCAAAATAACTTTTTAGCCAAGAGCCTAAGAGTATAAGAGCACTGGCAGGCCTTAGGTGGATCCTGGTCTGTTGCAGCCAAGTGAAGTGGCCTTGAACACATCCTTTTCTGCTCTGTGTCCCAGTATGGTGTGTGTGTGTGGAGGGGGGAATGCTGGGCAAAATGATCTCTATGGGAGCTTTGTCTTCTGACATCTGCAGTTCTGTGACATAACCCAGTCTGTGCCCACAGCCCATTCTTGCTTAACAGACTCACAATTCTTTTTCTGGAGACCTCACACTGGTCAGAAACAGGGAAGAAAACTAGTATTGGGCATGCCTAGTGCTTTAATGACTCTAATCCAACCTTCTAACTTCCCTGTGAGATGAGCTTTACCATTTCAATTTTAAAGAGAAGAAACCGAGGACGCTCATATGAAGTTTTGCAGGGCCTTCTGGGAGATGGGCAATACTTTCTCTAAGATTGGGAGAGAAGAAGTTAGAGGCTTTCAAACCACCTATTTTGTTAAGGGAGGGGCACCTGGGGACCCTAAAGTCATAGAGTGGAGCCAAGCCTTTGCACTCCTGCCCCTGACTTAGCCAGGGGTTCAAGAGTGGATGAGGGGTCCAGAGAGTCTGCTTATAAGAAAGCCTAAATTCAGAGCTGTTTCTGTTTGTTGCTTCCTCTTCTCCCCCAGTTGGCTTTCTTGGAGCCTCCCCACTTTTTTGAGAGCCTCACCCTGATTACCTGTGGACTTGAACCTTGCCCAGGGAAGGCACTCCAGCCTTGTTGCCCTTGCTTGGTACCACTTGCGGAGTTCCAATATCTAGTCCATTGTCCACATCTACTTCCTGCTTGGCTCCATTGTTAGCAGTCTGTAGCACTCATGGCCTCTTCCCGCCCTGTCCCTCCCAATCCCAGGATTTGTTCTGCAATATCTGCAACTCTGACCACATGAAATCTCCATATTCCTGGCTTGCTATGTGACCTTAAACAGGTCACTGTAGACTAACATTTATGAAGCAGCAGGGTTTTTGTCCTTGTGTGTATGTCTGCATGAGCTTGTTCTCTCTCGTCTTTTTGAAAAAGGGTCTCACTGTGTAGATCAGGTAGCCCTGAACTCACAGAAATCCAACTACCATTGCCTCCTGAGTACCACCAGGCCCAGCTCATGTGTCCTCTGTAGAAAACAGTTCAGACTTACTTGGCCTCAGGCTAACTTTGTAGACCAGGCTGGCCTTAAACTTCTTGGTAATATTCTTGCCCCTGCCTCTCAAGTGCTAAAATTACATCAGTGAGTTACCTCGCCCAGCTCCTGACGAGCCAGATGACATTTGTTTACGTTTAATCTTTGTTTTATCTTCAACTATAAAAGGACTTTTAGTTCTCCACCTTCTGGTATATGGTCAAGCCCTCTGTAGGAGCGTGCTGCTAGGGAATGTCTTCTCACTTTTCTGGCACAAACCATCCCTATAAGGCACGCATTTATTTTTAAGCAAACAGTTACTGTATGCCAGATGGTGTTCATGCATTATCTCACTTAACCCACTCAGTGGCCACATGGCTCTGCCCATGGAGTAACAACAGCGCTTGTTTGCTGAGCACTGTGTGTGCACCCTATGCTCACAGCACCCTCTGAAGAGCAGTACTCTCCCTGCCTGTCAGATCAGGAAACGGGCATGAACAGCTTAAGGACATAGAGCTATTGAAGTGGAATGGGCATTTCAGACATGAATGGGTTAACTTAGAACTGCTCTTTCGAAGTTCTACTACAATTTATCAGCACCCTCATTTGCCCAGGAGGGAAACTGAGGGCCCAGAATGGATGTGCCTTGTCACCAGCGTCAGCTCCAGGCTTTGTGGAGCTCTTGAGGGCCAAAGGGCCCTAGCTGAAAGGAGTATGTGACCCTGCTCGTCAGAGCCTGTTTTCCTTAACAAAGTGTCTCCTGCTCCCCCAACCTGGGGGTCTGTGGAGTCATCCTCAGTTACATTGTTCAGGACCTCATGGAGACAGACCTGTACAAGCTACTTAAGAGCCAGCAGCTGAGCAACGACCACATCTGCTACTTCCTGTACCAGATCCTCCGGGGTCTCAAGTATATACATTCAGCCAATGTGCTCCACCGGGATCTGAAGCCCTCCAATCTGCTCATCAACACCACCTGCGACCTTAAGGTCAGAAGTTAAATGCCTGCCTCTCTTTCCCTAGGCTGGGGCTTCTGGGTGACCAACAGAGAAGCAGCCTTGGAGCATGGCTAGCAAGAACAGCAGAGGCACTTCCTGGGCTGTGGAGGCCTTAGGCACCTAGTTCAGTGGCTTGGGTTTGATTTCAGATCTGTGATTTTGGCCTGGCCCGGATTGCTGACCCTGAGCATGACCATACTGGCTTTCTGACCGAGTATGTGGCCACGCGCTGGTACCGAGCCCCAGAGATCATGCTTAACTCCAAGGTAGGAGAGCTGCCCACTTCTGCAAGGAACTCCTAGGGCCATTCCTGTGCCTTGGCACAATCCCTCTGGCCCTTAGGCTCTAGCAAGATACAGAAATTAGAGTTTTCCAGTGCCTCTGCCTTCTACTCTACCATTTGCTGTGTTAGATCTAACTTGGATATAGTACTTGGCCCAAATACCAGGAACGGCCCTGAGAAGGCTGGCCGGGATGCTCAGCACATTCTCCTCCCCAGGGCTATACCAAATCCATCGACATCTGGTCTGTGGGCTGCATTTTGGCTGAGATGCTCTCCAACCGGCCCATCTTCCCCGGCAAGCACTACCTGGACCAGCTCAACCACATTCTAGGTAAGAGGGCCTGGCTGGCTGAGAGGGATGGGAGTTAGCTTGTCAGAGGTGACATTCCTGGAGGGTGAGAATTGGGTACCATATGTGGAGCCTCCCCAGAATCTCAAGGTATTTCTGTAAGGTATTCTCATTTGAAAGTTGGGGAAAGCAAGGCTAAGCCCCACACCTAAGGAAGACTGCAGCCAGGATTTGAGCCCAAGGTTCCCTGGTTCTCGGCTCTTTGGTCTTGGAGTAGATGAGGAGGTATGGTTGCAGGTGCCTGGATTGGGCTCCTGTTCCTGCTTCCTGACCTGTTCCCAGAAAGAGGACCTAACTTCTCACCAAGACTACTGGTTTATCTACAGGTATCCTGGGTTCCCCATCCCAGGAGGACCTTAACTGTATCATCAACATGAAGGCCCGAAACTACCTACAGTCTCTGCCCTCTAAAACCAAGGTGGCTTGGGCCAAGCTTTTCCCCAAATCTGATTCCAAAGGTGAGTGAGACAAAGGACCTCAGTAGACTGAACCTCAGGGGCAAAGAAGGGTGTATGACCCCAATACCTGCCTCAGTAGGATAGGCCCCTGGGCACTGGACAAGGGATGCCCATGGAACTCCTTCAACCTTCCTCTTGACTGTTGCCTTTCCTTAGCACTTGACCTGCTGGACCGGATGTTAACCTTCAACCCCAACAAGCGCATCACAGTAGAGGAAGCACTGGCTCACCCCTACCTGGAGCAGTACTATGACCCAACAGATGAGGTGGGCTAGCCACCACTGGCTGGGAGGGGAATTATTCTCCCAAGTGCCTGGCTTGTGCCTTACTGTCTTTTCCCCATAGCCAGTGGCTGAGGAGCCCTTCACCTTTGACATGGAGCTAGATGATCTCCCCAAGGAGAGGCTGAAGGAGCTGATCTTCCAAGAGACAGCCCGCTTCCAGCCAGGGGCACCAGAGGCCCCCTAACAAGATCAGACATCCCTGTACCCTGGGACCTGGTGAGTGGCTCACACTGCCCCTACACAGCCACAACCTGATCAGTCTAGGTGGCCTCATCACCCACATGTGTGGTAGTAACAGAAGGGCCTGCTAGTCATTTGTGGCCATCCAATCCTTTGTGGACCTCTCCATTTCCTTCCACTCCCATCCATTTCCCACTTGTCACCAGCATCCACTGGAGACCAACAAAGGTGAGGTATCCCACTCCTTAGGAGGAGCCACGCCAGGCCTTGGGGGAAGAGTGTACCATAATGGCTTTGAGAGGAGCCTACAGTCACAGTAGCAGTTAGTGATGATTGCTGTTATCAACTGCACATAAGGAAGCCAGGACCCACAGGGCCTGTGGAGCAGAGACACTGGGGCACAGCTCCGGGGGTCTTCTCACCCAGCTGATGGGTCTTTTCTATTTCCTTCAGGTCCTGCTCCATCCTGTTCCTTCTCTGCAGATTGTCAGAAAATGAATTTTGCTCAACCCAAACCCCGGCAGCCCAGGCTGGACCAAGGGTGGGCCTGGCCACCTTCTCTCACTTTGCTGAGGTCTCCTGCTTCAGGCAGGCTCCTCCCACTCCAGTCCCCTACCCCATCTCCCCAGGGCCTGAGTGGTGAGGAGCCCCAAAGCTGATCTCTGCCGCTCTGCCTTTATCTACTCCTGCTAGCCCCAGCTCGTAGACCATTCTGGAATGGAAGGGCTATGACTGCCCTAGGACCTATGCTACAGAGGGGTGGGAGGGCACTGATTAGGGCCTCAGCCTAAGCTCTGCCCTACTCAACTTGTTGGAACCCCACCTCATTTTCCCTGAAGGAACATCCCTAAGTCTCAAGGGCTAGTTTCCCTGAGGAGCCAGGCCTAAGCCAGACCCTCTCCCTCTCAAAGCTGCCATGTGTAACGCCCTTGCTGCTTCTGTGTGTGGGTGATTGGAAGTAGAGGTGGGGCCCATGGAGAGCTGGTGCCCCTCCTAACCTCCCCGTGCCTGTATCTAATATATAAATACAGAGATGTGTATATGGATGACCCTGCCTCTGTCTGTGTATGCCGACGAGACCCCCTGCATACTGCTCTCACCCCTACCTCCATGTGTGACTTTACATGGCCCTGGCGGTCTTTAGCCCCAGGTGGCCAGAGATAAGGATAGATTCTAAGGAGCGCCAGTCTCCTGGGAAGGGGTCAGTTTCCCTTTAGTCACTGTCTTTCCTAACAGCTTCCTGTTTAACTGGTTGAGGTAATTTGGGGTGACACAGGGGCACCCTACACACCCCCAAATTCCTGGGAAGTGGCAAAGGTAGTAACTTACAGATTCTGGCTACAGGCACCCATGGGAGGCCAGGAGGCCTAAAAAATAGGGGAGGGGTGCTTAATTCCCCCCACACACATGATCAAGAACAGAAGGTGGTGCTGGGATCTGCTGAAGGTCTGTGGCCATGAAGCCCAGGGCCTTACGCCTCAGTTCCTGTGCCTGCCCCAGCTCTGGACCATACTGCAGTCTGGCCATGTTCCAGCAGCACCCAGCAGGCTCAGCAGATCCAGGGGCGTGGCACAGCCTGCACTGGCTCAGCAGGCAGGCTCGGCCCCAGGCAGCAGAGCCTCTGGGACTGGGAAGGCTGTGTTTGTAGCTGACACCTGCTGTGGAGGCTATGGTCCCCCTCCTGTACTTTGCTCTGCCCTTCCTGGGCTGCTATGTCATGCTCTCCGTCTTCTTCCTGCGCCGACCTCATCTGCTGCACACACCCTGCGCCCCAGCCTTCCCTATCCGCCTGGCTGCCCATCGTGGAGGTGAGCTGAGTCCTGGAGGTGGGAAGGTTTGGAAGCCATTTGGGGTGGAGTGAGCCTAACAAGACAGGTGCCATGGTGGGCAACACACAGTAAAGGTGTGAGTAGATGTTAAAGACAAAGGTAAGGAGAGTCACAGGGGTGGGTGGGGGGAATGGAGGGTGTGGAATAGGGAAGGAGAGACCAGTTCGACTTGGCTGACTGGAAGAGAGGAAGCCTAAAGCAAGTGGGAAACCATCAGGAAGAAAGGTAGGCAGGAAGGTCAGGCCAGGTCCCACCCAGACTGCTTCCCACAGGGTCTGGAGAGCGACTTGAGAACACCATGGAGGCCGTGGAGAAGTGAGTCCGACCACCCCAGTAGGGTACATGGAAGGTTGTGGCTGGTGCTCTGCAAGGGCAACCAGGGGTGCTAGTTACTCACTTCCTAATCTGGGTGTGAGGAAGCCCCTGGAATTGTACAGGTGGGGGTCACATGTCCCATCATAAATTCTGTCCCAATGTCTCCCCTCCACTACATGCCCTGGTCCTTCCCTTACCCTCTTCCCCCACCAACCTTTGCTCCCATAGTTCTATGGCCCAGCGAGCAGATCTTTTGGAGTTTGACTGCCAGCTAACACAGGATGGCGTGGTGGTAGTGTCACATGACAAGAACCTGTCCCGCCAGTCAGGCCTAAATAAGGATGTGAACACCCTAGACTTTGAGGTGAGCTTTGCAGCCCCTCTAACTGAGAGTCACCATACTTGCACACATGAATCCTGATGACATTTCTCTGTCCACAGGAACTGCCCCTCTATAAAACAGAACTGGAGATTTACTTCTTTCCAGGTAGGACATGTATAGCCAGCCTTGCACTACCTAGCCATGTACTCATACTCTCCCTAAGTCCTCCCTCTAGCCCATTTACCCTACTCTGACCCCAGTTTTTGTGACCCCCTCGCTCAGGCCATTATGCTCACGGGTCAGATCGGCACATGATTCGCTTAGAGGATGCATTCCAGAAATTTCCAAGGACGCCCATGAGCTTGGAGATTAAAGAAAATAATGAAGAGCTCATCCACAAGGTAGTACTGTAGCGTGGCAGGCGAAGGCAGGCCCAAGAGAGGCCTGGCTCTTACTTCCCTTGCTTCCCTTGTCCTACCCTAGGTAGCCGACCTGGCTAGGCGCTTTGACCGAAGCAAGATCACTATCTGGGCTTCAGAGAAGAACGCGGTGATGAAGAGGTGCAAGGCTGCCGTGAGTCCCTCTTTCTCTGCTATGGGGCTAGAAGCCACCCCGGCTCAAGGAGCCTATCCTTAAGTTCCCCAAGAGCGGATTTGAAAAAGTAGGAAGGTGTGACTATGTGCACTGGCATGGTGTCCCTATGAGGCCACGAATTGTTTGTTACTGTGACAAACTCTAGGCAATGACTCATTCATTGTTCAAGCAATGGCTCATGGCTCAGGGTTTCAGAGATTTTAACTCATATCATTTTGGCTCTATAGGAGAGGTCGAGGGCATGAGAAACAGCCACTCATTAATAACAGCTTAGGAGCAGAGACAGTGTCTGGACTGGCTTCTTCCTTCTTCCCTTGTGTTTTATCCAGACTCCTAGCCTCCAAGATGGTGCTCCCTACATTCAGGGTGGACTTCCTTCCTTAGGTAATCCTGTGGAAACAGCCTCAGGCATGCCCACATGTGTGTTTCACTTTGGTACTACTCCAAGGTACTACTTTGGGTTTTTTTGTTTCTTTGTTTGTTTTTGTTTTTTTGAGACAGGGTTTCTCGATTTGTAGACTAGGCTTGTCTCAAACTCAGTGAGATCTGCCTGCCTCTGCCTCCCTGAGTGCTAGGACTAAAGGCATGCGCCACCACGATGGGTTGGTACCACTTCTTAATGCAATCAAGTTGACAGACTTAACTATTACACTGTTCAAGTTGGGACTCTGATGTCCAGCCCTGATCCCTTCAGCCCATATGGCCTCTCTGCTGTCTCAGGTACAGACAATTGTGCCTGCCTTCTCACTTCTCCCTTTGCCATCCAGAACCCTGAGATGCCAATGGCCTTCACGATATTTCGATCATTCTCCATACTGCTGCTCTACTACCTGGGACTGCTGCCTTTTGTCTCCATCCCTGAGAAGTTTTTCTTCTGCTTCCTGCCCACCATTATCAACAGGTACCAGTGGTGAGATGGGCCTTAAAACCACCCTGCTCAGGCCACGTTGCCCAGGATTTGTGTGGAAACGACTCAGGATCTCCAATTCTCAGAGTCCCCAAAGTTCTTTAAATATTTTATTTTCTGTGTGGGTATACATGTGACTACCACATGTGCAGTTACCTACAGAGTCCAGAGGGTGTCAGACTCCTAAGAATTAGGGTTACAGGTGGTTGTGAACCACTAAAGGTGGTTCTCTGAAAGAACAGCAAGTTCTTTCTTTTTTTTTTTTATTTTTACAAGACAGGGTTTCTCTGTGTAACAGCTCTGGCTGTCCCGGAACTCTGTAGACCAGGCTGGCCTTGAACTCACAGATCTGCCTTCCTCTGCCTCCCAAGTGCTGAGATTAAAGGCGTGTGCCACCACACCCAGCCATTACAGACAACTGTGAACTGCCATGTGGGTGCTGGGATTTGAATCTGGGTCATTTGGAAAAACAGCCAGTACTCTTAACTGCTGAGCTCTCTCTCCAGCCTGGAACAGCAATTTCTTAACCACCAAGCCATCTCTCCAATCCCAAGCCCTTTGTTTTTGTTGTTTTTTTTTTTTGGTTGGTTTTTGGGTTTTTTCGACACAGGATTTCTCTGTATGTAGCCCTGGCTGTCCTGGAATTTGCCTTGTAAACCAGGCTGGCCTCAAACTCTCAGAGATCCACCAGCCTCTGCCTCCTGAGTGCTGAGATTAAATAAAGGTGTGCACCCACCATGCCCGGAAGAATTTCATGTATCTTAAGCTGGCCTGGAAGTAGCTGAGGAAGACATTGAGTCTTTAATCCTCCTGCCTCCTCCTCTCTAGTGCTGCAGGGTCAGGCATACGCCACCACACCTGATTTTATTCAGTGCTCGAGACTGGACCCAGGGCTTTGTGTATACTGTGGACTTTCTACCAGCTGAGCCACATCATGTTTTATTTTGTTTTTTTTAATTTGTTATGGGGATGTGTGTGTGCCATGGTGTGTACATGGAGACCAGAGACAACATTCTTTCCTCCTTTATGTCGGTTCCAGGGATTGGATTCCGGTGCCAGGCTTTCATAGCAGGGACTTTTACCCACTAAGCCACTGGTTCTCAGCCTGTGGGTGGAGACCCCTTTGGGGGTTGAGCAACCCTTTCGAAGGGGCTATTTAAAACCATGGGAAAACACAGATAGTTACAATTTACAGTAGCAAAATTAGAGTTGTGAAGTAGCAATGAAAATTTTGCCAGGTAGTGGTGACGCACACCTTTAATCCCAGCGCTCGGGAGGCAGGGGCAGGAGGATCTCTGAATTCAAGGCCAGACTGGTCTACAAAGAGAATTCCAGGACAGCCAGGACTGTTACACAGAGAAACCCTGTCTCGAAAAAAAATGATTATGGTTGGGGGTCACCACAACTGAGGAACTGTATTAAAGAGGCATACATATTAGAGGGTTGAAAAACACTGCTCTAAGTCATTGAGAGGGCCTGGTGTTGTTTTTAAGACAAGGGCCTCACTATGTGGCCTAAGTTGGCTTCAAACTTTCAGACCTCCTGCTTGAGCCTTCCCTGTGCTTGGTCATGGGCCTGGCCTGCACCACTGTAGTTCTTGCCTGGCATTTGTGAACTCTGAGGGGTTTGTAACCTCCTGAACTTTCAGGCTAATATAGATTGCTATGCAGTTTTAAAAGAAATTCATTCAAAACCTTGATGGAAAATTCTGCTCAGTACAGTTGTAGTAGGACATAAAATGTGGGTAGGGCAGTCTAGTAAAGAAACCTGATGTGCCTGGGTCAGACCCTTTGGGCTAATAGCCTGGCTTTCTCATTCTTAGAAGGTGGCTTCTCATTCTTAGAAGGTGAGTTAGCCCACCCCACAGTAGCCCTGTTAACAAATTAACTGGAGGAGGAAGTATTAGAACTATGTACTTCCTTAGCTTGGGCCTGCCTCCTCCCTTGCCTGACAACTTATCCAGTCTACACAGAAAACTCTGTCTCAAAAAAACAAAACAAAACAAAAAAAAAAGACAAAACTCACAACCAGACTCAACTAGGAGGACCTGTGATCTCTACTTCTGGAATCAGATTGGTCCCAGGCCCGTCACTGGTGTGGTTTTGACCTCCAGTATGTCTCATTGTCTAAGACTCAGTTCCCTGTCCTTAAAATAGGAAGAGAAACAAGCTTTTAAACCAAGGACTCCAGGACACAGTAGGCGCTCACTGATTAAGGGATGAATTATCTCTCTAGGAAGCTTCAGAGCTTTTTCAAGCTACGCCAGGGTTGCATTTGTCAAGGAGTCATTATCACCCTACCCCACTCACCCATCACACACACACAACACACACAAAGACACATACCACACACACTCACAGATACACAGAGAAAATACCAAGGAACTGAACCCGCCCTTTCTCTACAGGACTTACTTCCCATTTTCCTGTGGATGGCTGAACAAACTGTCAGCTGTGGTCACAAAATGGTGAGGTGGGAAGGGCTGCTGGGTGGAGGGTCCACACAGGGACCTGCCTCTACCCTTCTTTGTCCCCTCACATCACTGCATTCATTGGCGTTGCCATCCCTATCCTGCTCCACCTCAGGATCATCATGCGGAAAAGTCTGATCCGACACTTGCAGGACCGAGGGGTGCAGGTGAGGACTCAGCCACTACCCCAGCAAGCAGCTGGTTCCCAGTGTATACCCGGTAGCAGGACTTCCATTACTTTGTGATATGTGGCTGATCATTTGGGCATGATCTCATTTCTCAGTTGTGTCAGCTTCTTTGCCTATAAAATGCAGAGGATGGTATCTGTAGCTCTTTTGGATGTGTACCTGGTACTTAATCAGGGATTGATAAGCTCTAGCCACTGATTATGCTTGTGGCCTGCTGGGAATGTGCTGGGAACCCTATCTACCCTGTTCCTCTGCCTTGATTGCGGTCTATGGAAACAGTGAAGGCATTTTGGTTTATATTTTGGTGAGTTTTGTTTTTTGTGTGTAATAAATGTTTTGGAGGCATTATATCTGGCCTGGTGCTAAGGCCAGAAGATGTTTTCAGATCCCTTGAACCTGAAGTTACAGATGGTTTGTGAGCCACCATGTGGGTGCTGAGAACTGAGCCCAGGTCCTCTGGAAGAACAGCAAGTGCTCTTAACTGCTAAGCCATTTCACCGGCCCCCTTTTTTTGGTTTTTGTACAGCCTTGACTGACCTGAAACTAGCTCTGTAGAACAGGCTGGCCTAGAACTCACAGATCCACCTGCCTCTGCCTCTTGAGTGCTGGGATTAAAGGCGTGCGCCACCACACCCAGCTGACTTTTTTTTAATATAATTTTTTTATTTTATGAGCATTAGTGTTTTGCCTGCATGGACATCTGTTGTGAGGGTGTCAGATCTTGGGAGTTACAGACAGGTAGTTATCAGCTGCCATGTGGGTTCTGGGATTTGAACCCGGGTCTTCTGGAAGAGCAGCCATTACTTTTAACCGATAGCCATCTCTCTAGCCCCAGACCTAGAAAATTTAATCAGCAAGTCTCATTGAGATGGTTCCAGACATTTACCTGGGATGAGAGCTTTCTATCTAATATGGGGAAAGAAATGAAGTCTGTTAGCCCCATGTGTGATGTGATGTTGCAGTGAAGGACAGGAGCCGGTACTGTGGATCATGGATGGAGGGAGGTGGGATCAGTCAGAAGAACAGTGGGAGGAAGATGGCTTTTGGGGAGAGGAAGAACATCACAGGCTGGCATCTACAGGTCTAAAGTTTGGAGGAGCAAGAAGCTGGGCCCAGAGGAACTGGGTGGGTTCCCTAGGCTGAGGCCAGTGGAGGTCAGTTAGGCCCACTGACCTCATGTCTAACAGCATTGTGACATTCAGCATCTAGGGAAAGAAGCCTTTGAAGGTCTGCCACAGGAAACCTGATCAAGATAAATTCACAGAGTTAGAGTCACTTGATCTACAACATGGATACCATGTGGTGGTGGGATAGGCAGAGAGTGTCATTAAGAGCCTGACACTGCCATGGAAAGAGTCAAACCTGGGTATAACAAAATATTTTTATTTAACACACTTATATTTATTAATACTTATCAATTACCTACAAAATACCTAAATTCTATAATTTAAAATCTAAAATTTATAATTTATCTAAAAATACTCTAATATTTATATAAAAACACTTAACACTTTTATTTATTTATTTATTTTTTTTTTGGTTTTTCGAGACAGGGTTTCTCTGTTTAACAGCTCTGGCTGTCCTGGACTCGCTTTGTAGACCAGGCTGGCCTCGAACTTGCAAAGATCCGCCTGCCTCTGCCTCCCAAGTGCTGGGATTAAAGGCGTGCGCCACCACCGCCCGGCCACTTAACACTTTTAAATTTTAAAAAAATATTAATACTTTTAGCATAGGTCTGTGTAGGGTGGCTTGGTTTACAGCAGTCCCATCAGGTCTTTCAAGCTTAAAGTCTGTTTGGGCCTTATTTTGCCAGTTCATAAGGCCAGTTTATAAAGTCAGTCTGTTCTAACCGCCTTTTTCAATCAGTTAAGATTTGCCTCCAAGGTCTCTTTGGCCTGGGCCAAGTCCCAGGCTTCTCCAAGCAGCTTTGTAACTCTCCTCACTTTTCCAGTGTTCTGGGGCCTCAAGACAAGGTTTTGCCTCTCTCAGCAGGTTTTGCCTTGGGCCATAGCAGCCTAAATTCTAACAATGGCCTACCTTGCGGAGCTCTTCTTCAATGTGACCTCCCAGTCCAGTCCGTGAGGGCAGGAGGAAGAAGAGAGACTGTGTGGATCTCTGGCTTATATGGAGTCTCTATTGCATTCTCTCGCAATCCTTGGTTGTCTTCATGGTCCATAAGACCTCCCAAGATGCTCAGCGACCCTGTTGCTTCTCAGGGCAAATGACTTCATCTGCGTGGCTTGTGTGGTTTCCTAGTAACACTCCTTCAAAAGGGCATATCATACAGCCACAACTGGCTCCGTTCTTGATCAACAAGTAAAGGGACGCCAAACTGAACTGCCTACCTATTTCACCAAGGAGACCTGACTTCTACCACATCTGGGTGACAACAGTGGATACAGACGGAAAGGTTAATGCAGAGAGAGTCCCTGCCCACTGCCTGTCTGGCATCATTGAGGCAGAAGGACAGGTTTTTCCATACCAGCTCTCTTACACCTCTGACCTCCTCATGTTTAAAGATTGGACCCTCATTTGATAAACTAAGACATCCAGAGATCCAGTTACTTTCCTGGAATAAAGATGGCATGTCAGCCAGGTGCAGCAGCCCATGGATGTAATACTAGGGAAACAGAGGCAAGAGGATGCTGAGTTCTAAACCAGCTTGGACTAAATAACATTTCCTGCCTCAAAACAAAACAAAGATAAGGGGCTGCAGAGATGGCTCAGTGGTTAAGAGCACTGGCTGGTCTTCCAAAGGACCCAGATTCAAATCCCAGGACCCACAGTTTACAAACTATCTGTAATTCTAGTTCCAGGGGATCTGACATTGTCATACATACATGGAGGCAGAACACCAATGTGGGGAGAAAAAAAAAAGATAAAAGATCAGAAGCTACAGGCTTCTGCTGTCAAAGCTGGTGACCTGAGTTTGAGCCACAACTCCTAAGGGTTGTCCTCTGACCCATATAGTGTGGTGTACACTCACACACATAAATAGAATCAAATTTTAAAAATAAAAGCCAGTGTCTGGGAGTGTGGCCTCAGTTGGTAGAGTGCTTGCCTAGCAATCACAAAGCCCTGGGGGGGGGGGGGGGGAAGTGAGGCAATGGGACTGGAGAGATAACTCATCACATCTAGAGGACCCAAGCTTGGTTCCCAGCACCCATAATCAGTGGCTTATAATCATCCACAACTCCAGGTCCAGGGGATGAGATGCCCTCTTCTGACCTCTGTTGGCACCAGGCATGCATGTGGTACAAAGACATACATGCAGACAGAACACTCATACCTACAAAACAAAAATATTTTTTAAAAATTTAAAATAAATACAAATAAATTGTAAAAACAACAACAAAGGAAAACAAAAAAATAAAACAGGTATGGTGGTATGTACCTGTAACCTGAACACTTGGGAGATGGAAACAGGACAGAAGTCCAAGGTCATCATCAGCTACATAGACAGTATGTGAGGCCAACTTGGTTATATGAGACCCTAACAGAGACGCAAAAAGGAGAGAAGATCATAAGAAATTGTGAAATAAGCCAGGGGTGGTGACACACGCCTTTAATCCCAACACTTGGAGGCAGAGGCAGGCAGATCTCTGAGCTCAAGGCTACCTGGGTCTACAAAGGGAGTCCAGGACAGCCAGGGATACACAGAGAAATTCTGTCTTGGGGGAAAAAAATGGAAAGAAAGAAATTTTAAAATAGTGATGGGCTTTTTAGTACTTAACTTTAAAAAAATTACATTTATTTGTATGTGTATACATGGGGGTGGGGGCACATCCCACACTGTGCTTGTAGAGATCACAGACTACATGACAGGAATCAGTTTTCTCCTTCCACCATGTGGATCCTAGGGACCAATCTCAGGTCCTCAGGTGCCCTTACCAGTCATTTCACTGGCCTGGGTTGTGATTTTGTTCGGTTTGTTTTGCAGTTCTAGGGATCAAACCCAGAACTTCACACATACCAGGCCAGGGTTAAACCATTGAGCAACATCCTCTCAGTTCTTGGTTGTTTGTTTGTGACAGGTCTCAGATAGCCCAGGCTGGCCCTTGAACTCCCTATGTAGCAGAGGGTGTCCTTGAATTCCTTTCCCTTCTCTTTCCCTTTCCCTGTCTCTTGTCTCTCAGTGCTATAAAAACAAACATGTGGTGGAGGGAGGGGGTGGCAATGGAGACTTAACGAAGTAATAAATAAACTTTTTTTAAAATGCACCATGGCACCTCCACTTTACCTCTATTTTTAATAGAATTTCTTGTTTATTTTGAGACAAAGTTTCACTGTGCAGCCCTGGCTGGCCTGAGACTTACTATATAAATGAGGCTGACCTAGAACTCACAGAGATCCACCTGCCTTTGCCTCCTGAATCCTGAGACTGTTTAATTGTAAGTTCATGCAATTAACTGATTTATGTAGTTATTTTTGAGAGAGTCTTGTTATATAACCCTGGCTGGCCACTATTCTATGTACCCCAGATCTCAAATTTTTCCACCCTCATACCTAAGCCTCCCAAGTCCAGGGGTTACAGGCATGAACTACAACACTTGGCTCTAAGATCATACAATTTAAGTTTTGATAATACCTGTGTTTAATAACCAATCTGAACGTCCCTAAAAAGATAACCATCAGCCCCAGGATACCATTGCTGGGAGGTCTGTGTGGTAGAAGTTGGGCCTTTTTAGTGAAATTAATAGACAGTTCAGATTGGCATCTGGCCTCACACAGGGAAGAGCTTGGCATCCCTTTATATGCCCTGTTGCTAAGAAACCTCACAAGTCATACAGATGATGTCATTAACTGTGAGAAGCAGTGGGAATATTGGGAGATGCCCCACCAAGGATCAAGAGATTGGACCACATGCACTGCCCTTTGAAGGGGTGTTACTTGGGAAAGCCCACTCTAACATCGGTAACCATGGCAACGGGAATGCTGGGAGACCCTCCACCAAGAATCATGAGATAGGAAGATATATAAGTCAAAGATCCACGTGGTCTCTCTCCTGCCCTCACCCTCACCTGCTGGAGAAGAGCATAACAAGGTACGCCATTGGCAGAGGTTGGACTCCTGTAGCCCAGTGCAAAGGCATGGCATAGACCTACTGAGGAGGAGTCTTTCGGAGGCGTCTGTCTTGGGGCTCCAGAGCCCCAAGATGAGCAAGACAAGGGGAATTGGAAAGATGTTTGGATAAGCATTCAGACTTGGGCTGGAGAGGTGGCTCAGAGGTTAAGAGCACTGGCTGTTCTTCCCAAGGTCCTGAGTTCAATTCCCAGCAACCATATGGTGGCTCACAGCCATCTACATTGAGATCTGCCCAGGCATATATGTAGAGCAAATACTGTATACATAATAAATAAAAAATGTTAAAAAAAAAAAAAAGGCATTCAGACTTCAGACTTCCGGGCCAGAGAGACCATGGAGGCAATTCTGGCTGATTGAAAAGACTGCCCTCAGTTGGCAGTTGGAACAGACTTAACCTTATAAACTGGCCACAGTTTGATGGTGAAAAATAGACTGGCCTTAAGAACTGGTAAGATAGGCCCCAATGGACTTTGAGCTTAAAGATACTGCATGATGGGACTGCTGTAAGCCAAGTCATTCTGCACGGACCTACGCTAAGAATATTAATATCATTTTAAGAAATTTAAAATATGGGGCTGGAGTGATGGCTCAGAGGTTAAGAGCACTGGCTGTTCTTCCAAAGGTCCTGAGTTCAATTTCCAGCAACCACATGGTGGCTCACAACCTTCTACATTGAGATCTTGTGCCCGGGCATTTATGTAGAGCAAATACTGTATACATAATAAATTGATGAATAAATGTTTAAAAAAAAAGAAATTTAAAATAGTGTTAAGTGTTTTTAGTTAGGTAGTAGAGTGTTTTTAAGTATTAAGGTATTTTTAGGTACATTATAGATTTTAGACTATAGGTTTAGGGTTATAGGATTTAGGTATTTTATAGGTGATTGATAAGTATTAATAAATATAAGTGTAATAAATAAAAATATTCTGTTATAGGTCTGTGCAGAAGAGGGACCACCACCTCTCCTGGGTGTTAAAGGAAGCTTTGGGTAGATATTTGGAAACTAACCTGGCCCTTCTTTCCTGTTCAGGTGCTCTTTTGGTGCCTTAATGAAGAATCAGATTTCGAAGTGGCCTTCAGTCTTGGAGCCAATGGTGTTATGACCGATTACCCCACAGCCCTGAGACACTACCTGGACAAGCAGGAGCTAAGAGCCTCGGCCTCCTCAGCCTGAGGCCCTGTCCTGTCTTCCTCTTTAAAAAAAATAAATATTTTCTTGTCAGTGACATAGTTCATGGACCAAGTTGTTGGAGGGTCCATCCTGAAGACTGTAACAATGGCATTTTAGGGGCTGGGGGTGTACTCAGTGGTGGAGTGCTTGCCTACCATGCATCTAAGTTTACTACATATTGCATAGGAGTGCACGTATCTTAGGGGTGCGCATACCATCTTAGGGGAGATCAAGAAAGCCAGGGGTAGCCGGGCAGTGGTGGCGCAAGCCTTTAATCCCAGCACTTGGGAGGCAGAGGCAGGCGGATCTTTGCGAGTTCGAGGCCAGCCTGGTCTACAAAGTGAGTCCAGGACAGCCAGGGCTACACAGAGAAACCCTGTCTCGAAAAACCAAAAAAAAAAAAAAAAAAAAGAAAGAAAGCCAGGGATGAGCTGGGCCTGGTGATGACCATCTTTAATCTCAGCATTTGGAAGGTAGATGGTGGATTTCTATGAGTTACAGCCAGGGCTACAAAGTGAGACCCACTCCCCATCCCCCAAAAAAAGCCTGGGGGCCTAAGTAGGCTGGTCCACTTGTTCCACTACATTCCAGACCTTGAAGATTGGTGCCACACCTCTGCTAGCCTGCCCTCCACTCTGGGCTATGCTAACACAAGTGTCCTGGCCCCAGACTCTGGAGACCCAGAGATAAATGATTTTCCTGAAACCATTAAGACAGCCAGGCATACAAGGGGCTTGATTTCCCTCACGTTCCTGCTCTTCTCCTTACCCTCTGAACTGCAACAGGCAGGCATGGGTGAGCTATTTAATAAATATTCCCAATGCAGTACTTTTCAGGCCTGCTGGGTACTGGGACTCTGCAGTAAACACAAGTCTATGTATGCCAGACACATGTTGAAACGGATTATTTCCATTGGGGTGAGACCTACAGTACAGATAGCTGTGAATAGGGTGGTGGTAGTAGCCTGGAGGAGGTTCATGGCCAGAGGATGATGCCTGGGGCAGATAAAGCTTCTAAAACTTTGGTTCCTGGGAGTCTAATAGCAGGACACCTTTAGCCCTTCTGTCTGTCCACGTGCTTGGGAAAAGTGGGAATTCCAACTTTGACTGGATACTCTCTGGAAAGGATCTCTTCTCCAAACCTCAGAACCTGGTCAAATGGAGAAACAAACTACAGGATTGTGGCAGGGATTACCAGGGTGGTCAGTGGATGTTTCTCAGGGATGTGCATACAGACACCACCCTACTACTAGCCTCATATTGGGTTAGGATCCCTGTCTCTTCGAGCACCAGCGGTAGCTGAAGGCACAGTCAGGCCCTGGGACCCACTTGGCCTCCGGGTTAGGCTGCGGGTCCCAGCCGCATTTCCGGGCAAGCAAGCGAGCCGGAGCGGGAGCAGGGGGAAGGGCAGCCCTGCCTGCGCTGGCCGCCGTGTGACGCGCCCCCTCATTTGCATGCGGCACTTGGATTGGCCACGGCGGCCGCCGGGACTGGAGGCCGGCCCCCTCCCCCTCCCGCCGCAGCCGCGGCAGCAGCTGGTCTCGGTGTAAACAAGTCGAGGCGGCTGCGAACCCGGCCGGGGGGTGACGGCGCCCAGTCGGAGCGCCCCCCACTCCCAGGCCAGGCCACCCCGCAGACCGGGCCCTCCCCGCGCCCAGACGAGGTGAGGCCTGGACCGACGTCTCTGCGCGTCGCCCCGCGCCCCCGCCCCGCAAGCGAGGACTGCCCCTTCCCCCGCGCGCGCGCCCCCATCCCCTCGCCCCAGTTGAGCCCCAGGGTCTCAGGTAAGGCTTGGCGATGCAGGTAAGATCCCCTGGGCGGAGGTGAGGCTCAGCTCCTCCAGGGAAAAGCCCCTCCTCTCCCTAGGGAACCCTCCTTTGGGGAGGCCTCCTGCCTCCTCCAGGTGACAGACCCTCTCCTCGAGGGAACTCCATATACCCCACAATTTGCACTACCTCTAGTCCAAATAGGGTCCCAAGGACCAGTCAGTTTCTTATACCCCCTCTACTCCCTCGAAACAGAAAACTGGCAGCCCATCTGCTCTGAAGCCCCTTCCCGTTTCAGATGCCAGCTCAGCAAGGGTGAGGCCAGAAGCAGGTGGGTGACTCACCAAGAGCTCCTCCTAGCCTCAGTTTACCTGCTGATGCAACCTGAGGCCTCCTCAGTGAGTCAAAACTGAGATGACTCTGGTCCCTGGTGAGACTGCTGGCTCTAGGGAAAGAAGAGAGCAGCCAAGTGTGACAGAGTCCCCATAGTTCTGGGCTTGCCTACATACTTGTGGCCTTGGTCCTGACTGTTCACCTCTCCTCCCTGGCAGGCACTGGGCTCCCTCTGCTCCCCGTGGGCTGCTCCCCGCGTGGGGCCACTGCCCTTGGCCCCCGCCATGGTGCGGATTTCAAAGCCCAAGACGTTTCAGGCCTACTTGGATGATTGTCACCGGAGGTATAGCTGTGCCCACTGCCGTGCTCACCTGGCCAACCACGACGACCTCATCTCCAAGGTAAGTAGGCCACATTTGAGTCTAGAATGGCAATGGGCTTTCTGGCAACTCCCCAATAGCCCTAACCCCTCCTCTCGTCTCCCCACTACCCTCCAGTCCTTCCAGGGCAGTCAGGGGCGTGCCTACCTCTTCAACTCTGTGTGAGTATTCATCTCCTTCCTTTCTTTTCCTGACCTCTGTTGTGACCTGTGACCCCTGGCATCATCCCGAAATTCCCAGAGTCCCTTATTTCAGACAGGAAGCCATGATCAGGCCTCTCTTAGAGGTTAAGAACAGACACTGAACATACTGTCTAGAGGGGGGCTCTGGGCTCCTGAGACCCTCCCTGGGACCACCCTTTGTCCCCACAGGGTGAATGTGGGCTGCGGGCCAGCGGAAGAGCGGGTGCTGCTCACAGGCCTTCATGCTGTTGCTGACATCCACTGTGAGAACTGCAAGACCACTTTGGGCTGGAAATATGTGAGTTTGTGATATATGACCCAAGGCTGGCCTTTGACCTAACTTCACATCCCTTCTTCCTTGAGTATTCATACACCTTTCAGAGTTCCACTGGCCCAGCACAGACAAAGCAAAGTGTTTTTCCCCAGTGACTACTGACTGTTCGTCCCTTGCATTCTGCCGGGCTTTTCCCTCCAAGGAATTAGCACCCCATCCTAGAGATGAGTAGCAAATACAGCCACTGTTTATTGTTTATATGCTATGGACATTAACACACTTGGTATACAGTCTCTCTTTCAATCATTATAACGGTTCTCTGGCAGAATCTATTACGGAAGACCTAGAGCTCTGAGATATTAGGACATTTGCCCAAGATCACACAACTAAGACCCTGAAGCAATGTGGAAATTAGGTCCACAGATCTCCTTTGCACAGCTCCCATTTCTTCTGATGCTGTCTAGCATCTGATTTCACAACCTCAAGTCTCACTTCCTCATCTGGCATTGGAGCATAAAGCCACTACACCGAGCACAGAAGATCATTGTGAGGGTCAGGTTACATGTAGCAAGGGGGGTTATTCCTTATACATGTTGGCATTGTGTAAGGAATTGGGCACTTGGAATGTCTTTATGAGCTGGATGCCTCAGGCAGAAGCAGACAGTCGTAACCTGACTTTACCTTTGACCCTGCTACAGATTTGTTGTGTGTCTCCAGACAGGTGGCTTGGCCCCTCTGAAACTCCGAAAAATTCGGCCTAAACCAGAGGTTTAAAATTCAAATGTCCAGCACTCAGGAGGCAGAGGCAGGTGGATCTCTGTGAGTTCAAGGCCAGCCTGGTCTACAAAGCGAGTCTAGGATAGCCAAGGCTACACAGAGAAAACGGGTCTCAAAAAAAACAAAACAAAAACCCTCAAATGTCAGCAGGGTGTAGTGGCTCACGCCTTTAACCTCAGTGCTGAGTACGCAGAGGCCGGTGATCTTTTAGTTCTAGGCAAGTCTAGTGTACGCAGTGAGTTCCAGGACACCCAGGGTTGTGTAGACCCTGCCTCCCAAAACAGCAAAACCCTCAGACGTATAGAAGCCCAGGCAGTTACTGCGGCTTTGTAAATGGGTAGCATAGATTTAAGGCAGGGAGACCAGGTTGGGACAAAATGGAGTGAGCACATATTTCTATAGTTTAGTATGTAGGGTATTTTGTTTGTTTGTTTGGTTGGTTTTGGTTTTTTGGCTTTTGTTTTTGTTTTTTTGAGACAGGGTTTCTCTGTGTATCAGCCCTGACTGTCCTGGACTTTCTTTGTAGACCAGGCTGTCCTCAAACTTAAAAGATCCCCCTGCCTCTGCCTCTCAAGTGCTGGGATTAAAGGTGTGCACCACCAGGACTAGCTAGTATATAAGACTTATTGTGGGTTGGTTTTTTTTTTTCAGTGTGGTGCTTGTATAGAATCTCGGCCCTCCCACATGCTAAGCTTCTCCAGCCCCTAAAGTTATTCATATTAATCTCTCTGCTACCTAAACAGAACTATCTACAGGCTGAAATGGCCCCTAGGCCACTAGTCTGCAATCACTGGAGTATGAAATCATCAGGGTACTCCATATCCTCCCTGTTGGAGGTGTCATTAATGCTCAAAAGTACCCTCGATTCAAAGTTCTCTCTATTCCCAGTGAGAAATAGACCGGCCAGTTGTGTATTTGTGGACAGGTAACTGAGGTTCTCTGGACCGCAGTTTTTTCATATATAAAACAAGACCAATCATATCTATTTTCCAACCCCATTGCTTACTGGTAAAAGTCTTGTCCGTGAATGGCAGCTCTTTCTCTCCTTTCAGGAGCAAGCCTTTGAGAGCAGCCAGAAATACAAAGAGGGGAAGTACATCATTGAACTCAACCACATGATCAAAGACAACGGCTGGGACTGACCTAGCTCCTGATGCATGTGGCTTTAGCCTGGCCTGGCCGCCAGGGGGAGCCACTGGTTTTGCGCCTCCTGAAAGGACCTCTGGACCCTCGGGGCCCTCACAGGGGAAGGATCCAGCTCCTGTACATATATTTTATTGCATGCACTGTGACCTTGGGGGGAGACCAGAAGGGGGATTATACCCCCTGCACCTCCCTGCGATCTGGCTGGCTTGGATCTCATTTTTTAACCCCTTCCTGTCCCGCCTGTCCCTTTGATATGGCCTGTGTGCTGCTCTCATGGCCCCGGTGCACTATGTTTCTGTGAACTTCTCCCACTGGATCCCTCTTACCCGCAGTGTGTCTGTTCTCATTCTGTAGCATTTGTAAATAATAAAATAATGGAATGGAGACAGTCCCTGGCTCACATGGAATACAGAAGGGGGACCTGGATTCCAAGCTCCTTCCCTATAGACAGATTCCATTCTGAGCCTCAGCAGGAGAATGGTGTTGGAACAGTAGACCAAACTGGTGTTGCCAGTGTATGTCTTAGCGTTTGTGCCTAGAAGGCAAGCTTCAGAGAAAGCCACCACGTCTCTGGCTTTGCTACCCCCTGTCTGAACTACAATTCCCAGCGACCCCAACACAGCCTGTCTGTGGCCTATTCGTGCGTCTGGCGCAACGCCTACTGGGAAATGTAGTTGAAGTGTTCCCTGCGTGAAAGCTTGCGCCTTGCAGGAGATACCACAGACTGGAGCGGTGCACGCCCCTCAACTTTTGAGACTTGGAGGTTTTTCAGACTATAAATCAGGGAGGACCCTAGGCTTTAGTCCTCTGCCGCTGCTGCGGTCTCTTGAAGATGCCTGGTGTCTGGTGTATCAGCTTAGACACCAACCCTGCACTTGTCCTCCAGTTCACTTCGCAAGACTGGTCCTTCAAGTGAAGAAAAGGGAGGGGTCACCTTCCAGAAAGTCTAGGGTCTAATCAGGGATCCTAGACTCGGTATCAGGATCCGGATCCCACCCCTGCCCCACAGCCGGTCTACCCCCACCGTGGGAACGGAGACCAGCTGGCCGGAAGCGCCAAACTGCGTCCCTGTCCTAGCCCTAGGGATCAATCAGGCCGAAGAGTTAATTATGTAATGAGGGGGCAGGGGGTCGGGACTAGTGAAGCCGCGAGGGAGAGGGGAGGGTACCCAGGTATCCGGCCTACTCTTGGACCCCTTCGAGGCCCCAGGGGTCTCCATTCCAACCCACCTCCAGGGCCCCAAGGAGGGGAGGGGCTGTGATCTCTGGTTTGAAAGGGGCTGTGCTGTGAGCTATAAAGGGGACATTTCTTAGACCCCAGACTCTACTACGGGACACAAGACCAGAAGAAACTACAACATGTACCATCCACGAGAGTTGTACCCCTCCCTGGGCACTGGTTACCGTCTGGGACACCCCCAGCCTGGGGCAGACTCTACCTTCCCACCTGCCCTGGCAGAGGGCTACCGCTACCCTGGTGAGCGGTTGGATTGGTTTTGGGTAGGGGGCTGGAGACCGGGAATGTGTGACTCCCCTGGTTCCTCATTCCTCCCACATATCCAGATTTGGACCCCTCTAAACTGGATTGCTTCTTCTCTGGGATTGAGGCAGCTCCCCACACTCTGGCAGCACCCCCCCCTCTATCCCTACTGCCGTCTGCTCTGAGCCCCGAGACAGCACAGCCACCTCCAGAGGCTCTTCACTCGCTTCCTGGGGTCAGCCTGAGCCTGGAGAACCAGGAACTGTGGAAGGAGTTCAGCGCTGTGGGAACAGAGATGATCATCACCAAGGCTGGCAGGTGAGGGATGGCCAAGTCAGCATCTAGAAAAAATAGAATACCTGGAGTCAGAGCTAGGTTTGAAGACTTCTCCAGGACTAGTACAACCCAGAAAGCAGAATGTAACTATGGCCTGACACTATCATGACACTGGGTGAACAGGAGTTATATTGTAATGAGGTTCAAGGATTAGTCTAGGGAGTTTGTGGCTGGGTTTAGGAGCCATTCTCTTAAGGTCAGAGAGGTCAGTCTGGGCTTGGGGCAAGGAAGTCTGGCTGGGTTGTAGGTTGACATGTAGCCTAACTCAGAAACAGACAGCCTATGAGAAGGATCCAAGGGCCAGCTAGTGACCAGTGTTGGGTCAGTATGTGGCTACGTCCCAGCTCTCCCTCGAGGAAAGTTAAGTGGTTAGTGTGTGGGCTTCTGGTAGGGTCTCTAAGGCCTGAACCCTAGATAAATCCTGCCCTTATGGCCCAGCAGCTATTATTCCTGAGGAAAGTTAGTCTTTGAAGCCATAGGGGTCAGTGCTGCACCAAGGTGAAGAGCAAAATGTTCCTAAGGCTTCAGGAAAAAGGTAGTCACCATTGTTTCTGCAAATAGTTACAGGGGACAGGGATCAGGAGCCTGGACAGGAAGTGGCAAGGGCTCTGAGGCAGGATCTTACCATGTTTTTGACTAGAATGGAGAGAGTGGAGGGGCAAGTGGGGGACGAAATTAACCTGCTGTGGCTTGTCAGAGACCCTCACCTGTCTGTTCCATTTCCCCATCTGTAAAATGGAAGGCTCCTTCCAGCTCTCACATTCTGCACTTGAGAACAGAATTACACCTCCTTGCTCTTACAGTGCCAAAATTTGAGGTGCCTATTGCTAGTTCCTTTGCTGGTGCTGGGCTCACCCCTGGTAGTGTAGCTCCAGGCTTCTCCCTTTCCCCCTTCCCCTGTGCAGGCGCATGTTCCCTGCTTGCCGAGTATCAGTCACTGGCCTTGACCCGGAGGCCCGCTACTTGTTCCTTCTGGATGTGGTTCCAGTGGATGGAGCTCGATACCGCTGGCAGGGCCAGCACTGGGAGCCTAGTGGCAAGGCTGAGCCCCGTCTGCCCGACCGAGTCTACATTCACCCAGACTCCCCTGCCACGGGTGCCCACTGGATGCGGCAGCCCGTATCCTTCCATCGTGTTAAGCTCACCAACAGCACGCTGGACCCCCATGGCCATGTGAGACCTAGGCTGGGACTCCTTGATTGATAGGGTTTTTAGGGTGGTACTGGGTGGAGGTGAAGGCTGGAGCCTAGGGCAGGGAGTCACCCCACTTCTTCCCTCCCAGCTGATCTTGCACTCCATGCACAAGTACCAGCCCCGCATCCACCTGGTGAGGGCCACCCAGCTTTGCAGCCAACACTGGGGGGGCGTGGCTTCCTTCCGATTTCCTGAGACCACGTTCATCTCTGTGACAGCCTACCAGAACCCTAGGGTAAGTGACCTTACTTGAGGGAGGGGCATTCTCTGCCCAGGTTACAGGGCCTTTGACCTGGATGTGTGTTCTCAGATCACACAGCTGAAGATTGCAGCCAATCCCTTTGCCAAAGGTTTCCGAGAAAATGGCAGAAACTGTAAGAGGTGGGTATCACTCATTCAATGTTTACTAATTGCGTACTGGGTGCTAGCACTGTGCCAGGGCACCAGGAACATGATGGTAAGTAAAACCATTTATCCACTCTTGATTCAACAAAGATGTAAGGTTGCTTGGCCCTCATACAACTGATATAGTAGTGGGCAGAGCAGACAAAAAGAGGAGATCCCTATAAAAAGCATGGAGAATATAGGAAGGTCTGGAGGGAAGTGGCAGATGAAAAACACCCCTGAGGACATTTGACAAAAGACCTTAAGGAGAAGGAGCCATGTGGGTGTGTGCCAAAGCACAGGTGCAAAGACCCTGAGGCAGAGTGTACTATAGTGAGGCAGGAGAACGAGAGGCAAGTCAGGAAGTAAGCCAGATACTGCGTACCAGTGAAGGACTTGGGGATCTGCTCTCAATACAACTCCTTGGAGCTGACCTAGGCCCCGGAGAGCTTCTAGTCTATCCCAAAAGACCGTGACTAGTTCCCAAGCCATGAGGGAGGTGGTGTGTGGTGCCATGCAAGGTCAGGGAGGCTTTCCTGGAAGAAGCATCGATTAGTCAGGTACAGAAAGACTCCGGAAATGCTATGAGGAGGCTGTGAAATGGGACGAAGGGTAAGCGCCTTCCCTTGCAGCTGGGAAGGTGCTTTCTCAGATCCCAAATACCCGAGGAAAGAACTTGCAAGAACCAAGTTCCAAGTCCAAGAGAAACCTCAGCTCTGCTGCTTTTTTAGTGGCTTAATTCTCTGACCTTCAGTTCTTAATCTATAAAATGGGTATATTATAGCACCTGCCCCTGCAAGGTGCCTGGGAGGGTGAAATGCCTGGCACCTGGTAAGTACTATTAGTGCCATCATCATCACCATCATCATCATCTCCCAGGGAGCGAGATGCCCGTGTGAAGAGGAAACTTCGGGGCCCAGAGCCAGTAGCCACAGAGGCCTCAGAGAGTGGGGGTGAGTGCTATTCTGATGGTGATGGGGCCAAGCCTGAGACATTGAGATTGAGTCGCTCTTGGCCAGCCTGTGCCTTTTGTTCCCTCAGAAACACCAGGGGGTCCTTGTGACTCAACCCTGGGTGGGGACATTCGGGACTCAGATCCAGAGCAGGCCTCAGCCCCCAGGGAAGCCTCTTCTGCCTCAGCTCCTCCATGTGGTGGCCCTAGTGCTGAGGCCTACCTCCTGCACCCTGCAGCTTTTCATGGGGCCCCCAGTCACCTACCAGCCAGGTAAGGTGTACAAGAGCAGAGGGTTGGGTGCTCCAGGAAGCAGGTGGCCCACTCCTGATACCTCTCTCCTGACTTCAGGAACTCCAGCTTCCCCGAGGCTCCAGACCCTGGGCGCCTAGCCCCCTACTCGGCTGCGTTCCTGGAGCTACAGCCTGGAGCAGGGGGCTCTGCCTATCAGGCAGCTCCATCCGTAACATCCTTTGCCCCACACTTCATTCAGGGGAGCCCCTTCCCTCTACCATACCCAGGGCCTGGAGGTTATCTGGAGGTGGGATCAAAGCCAATGTACTGAGCCCTGATGTAGTGAGCCAAACCAATGCCTAAGCCATCTTCCCTCGAAGACCTCCAGCTCCCTTCCCCCAGTCTGGTAGCACCCTCACTCAAGTGGTGCCCCCTCTCCCCCACCAAATGGCTGCCTTGGGCCTCTCTTCTGCCACTTAGTTCACACCTCGATTTCACTCCACCCCCTCTGGCTTCAAAGCTCAAGCCAGGCGGCTCAGAGTCCAGCTGGGGCCAGCTTCCCCTTCTCAGCTCTCACCTCAGTGCGAATGGACGGAGACTCTGCCTGGCCAAATGGAGCACCAGCTCAGTACCCCCACCTCCTGGGGGCCTCATCACTAGTGTAAGCCACACCAATTTGGTCTGAGGATCACAGTATTTTTGTTAATAAAACTCAAAAGACATTCAGTGCTCAGGAAACGTTGAGCCTAATGGTGTTGGCCCTGGGTGGGGCTGAGGGAATCACAGCTTTAAGGGGAGACCCAAATAGTTTCCAGATGTTTGTCCTTGTAGATATGAAGCAGCTTGCTCTGAGCATGTCCCCTTCAAGAAGATGGGTAAGTTTCCTCACAATGGTTGCTTTGAGAATCAAGGCTGTCCCAGAACCTGGATTTTACCCAGCACTGAGAAAACTTTTGGGAAAGATCACCACATAAGAGCCTGAAGGCTCCCAACCAGTGGACAAGCAGGGCCAGTGTCCATATCCACCCCAATCAAACCTCATAGAAACTCCAAGGCTATTTTTCTTCTTTTATTAGAATTTTTTTTCTTTTTTCCTCAAAATGTTTTATCTAAAAAGAAAAACAAAAAAAATGACTGGAAACTTCATGGATCAAGTGGGAGAAAAGAGAGGAAGTCAAGAGCTAAGGCTCCAACCTCTCCAGAGCAAGTCCGCACCCTGGGGCAAACAAAGCCAGCAGCCCCTCACACCCAGCCTCCAACTGGGCAGAGAGCAGTCACAGTGGTCCAAGGGCCAGAGGGGCTGGGGCCAAGGAGTCACAGGAAATAGTCGGCCACCGGTTTTTTGGAGGGGATGCCACGTGTCTCCTGGGGTGCAGCCTCGAAGATGATGAAATCTTTCTGGAGATGCTCATCCAGTTCCAAGATGGCTGCCACATTCCCACAGCTGGATTTAGGAACAGCACAGTTAGCAACGGTTAGCCTAGATAGATCCCTGCCTTCACCCTGGCTCCCGGCCCTGCCAGCTTACCGGTAGCAGTAATTAGGTGCTGACCACACTGTCAGCACAGTCTCGTTGAAATGCCACTTGTAACCTTCCATCACTAACTGGTGGGCACGGCAGATCATGTCGATGTCATTGGCTGCATTAAACTGGGCCACCACATCACTGCCAAAGAGGTAGCCTGCCCCACGGGGGCTCACTCCCCAGCCTGTTGTGTCTGAGACAAGACAAGGACAGTGTGTGGCCCTCTCTGGTTGCTTACTATACCACAAGATTAAAAGCCTGGGCCTCTTCCCTCATCAACTAAAGACTGTTCTAGGGGATCCTTGGAGACAGGAGAGCAAATGCTGGAGCAGAGAAGCTCTAAGGAGAAAACGCCCAGAGTACCACTATGAACAAGGTATTTCCTGGCAGTAAGGTCATCTTATGCCACACAGGGCGGTCTGCAATAACTGTGATAGGATTAGAGGGTATGCTTAGGACTGGTACTCAGAAAGTCTGGCTTTAAATCTCAGTTCTGCCCCCAACTAGAGAACAATACACCATACAAAATAAGGAACCCTCAGGGGTCATCATTCTAGGGGAATAAGTTTCACCTCCAAAGCAGCTATTGTCAGGGTCTATGGCCTCTTCCTACCCTGGGAGCCAATGATTTCATCCTGATCAGAACCTCTGAGCCATGAAATTCATGGGTCAACTTACTGTGCAGCTATTGTCAGGGTCTATGGCCTCTTCCTACCCTGGGAGCCAATGATTTCATCCTGATCAGAACCTCTGAGCCATGAAATTCATGGGTCAACTTACTGTAGGCCTCAGCACGTTTCTGTTCCTTATAGAGGGTCTAATCAGGAAGGCAGAAGCCAGTATGGACCAACCTTGCCCTCCTCTCCCCAAACTGCCCTGGCCTGAGTCCTCTTCCCTTATACACTTGCTTAAATGTAGTCTCCACAAGCTAAAGGTACAGCCAGCTCAGGTATCACCCTCACCTTCAGGGTCAGACCACAGCAGGTCACACATGGGTCCATCATGGGGTACCTCTTGTTTTCGGTCAATTGTCCGGATCTGGTCCAGAGTCTGGATGGAAGGGGAAAGGCCCCCGTGCACACAGAAGATCTACAGGGGAAAGTAATACCAGAGAGAACAGAGGTGGAAGCCCAGAGACCCAGCCCTGCTCCACCCCCAAGGAGATCCAGGTCAACCTACCTTGCCATCAATGATGGCAGACAGGCTGAGGTAGTCAAAGATCTCAGTACAGTAGCGCCATACAGTCACAGAGCCATATTTGCGCAAGCACTCATCATAGAAGCCATAGACCTGGGTAATCTGGCGACTCTCATGATTGCCTCGGATCAAAGTGATGCGGTCAGGATAGCGAACCTAAGGGTGGCATCAAGCCAGGACTGGTTTGAGTCTCCATCTCCCACTTAACCCCTCCCAAGTGTTCAAATATCTACCAGCCTCACTCAGTCCTCACCATGATCTGTGTAGCCCAGACTCCTGTTGTCTCTTACATGAATCGTGGTGTCCCTGCCTCACTTTAGGCTCTTGGGGGCTTTTTCTAAAGATGTACAAGACTAAAGATTCCCCTCACCTGCCAGACTCAGGCTCTAGTCCTTAGTGCTCCACACCACCACCCCCTTGTAGCCCCTAACCAATGAATTCTTGCTAGTTCACTCTACTTTTGTTGCTTCCTGAACACAGAGCCTCTGCCTACTTCCCAAAACTCACATCACCAGCCTCTTCCTCGAGGGCTCAGGAGACAGCCCCACTCATGGCAGCAGTCATGACCAGCCCTGCTAAGCACACAGTCCACAGCCACAGCAAAGTTCCAAGGTAGGTGACAGGAAAGGTGAGGAGGGCAGCAAGTAGTGGCCAAGGCTCAGGCTCCAGGGGCCAAGGGTCCTCACCTTAAGAGCCAGCAGGAGGAGGAAGGTTTCAACGCTGTAGAAACCACGGTCCACAAAGTCTCCCATGAAGAGGTAGTTGGTCTCAGGGACATCACCACCTACCTGGGAGGAGGGATATGGCTCTGCTCGGCCCCAAACTATCCCCTCCCACTACAATAACCAGGGTCTAGCTGAACCCCCTCTCACCCAGAGCCCATGTGGCCTAAGGTCTTTCAGTGATGTCACCCCGAGTTTACAGCCCCAGTGTCCCCCACTCACTCTGAACAGCTCCTTGAGGTCATAGAATTGTCCATGGATGTCACCGCATACCTGCAAAGGAAGAATGTGGGTTGAGAGAGTGGATAAAGGCACAACACTTTTGTTCCCAGAGATCATCCTTCTAAATACTTGTTCCTTTCTAGGCCAGCCAGGGCTGTATCCCTTCACCTCAGGACCAAAATTCCAACCTCTAGCCCTAAGGGAGCCTGTTCTGGTATCATCTATTACCCCATACTGAAAGCCAACTGCTCTGGTGCAGGAGACATGTACTTCTAGGGAGACTCACAGATTCAGGAAGACTGGCTTCATCTCTGCTTGCCTGTGTACCCAGCAGAGTTACTAACACAGGGCCATTGATCCACAAACTAGAATCGCTTGCCAAATCAAGTTCTTCTGCCTTGGCCACGAGCATCCCCACAACACATCAAAACTACTACAGCACCCTTTATTCTTGTGTAGTGTTGAGGCTGAACCCCAGGGCCTTGATCATTCTCACTGGGAAAACATTCCACTGATAAGCTGCAAGCTCTGCCCACCATCTCATTATTGTATCAGGGTTCACCCAAAGATTGAGGAGCAAGAGAGACCTGAAGTGTTCTAACCAGGGGTGGGGGCTGTTATCCAACCACTTAGGATATCACTTAGGAGCGAGTCGTGCTCCATGGGACAGAGAGTACTCACTGTGACTGGTGAGTCCACCCTCTGCACGTTGCTCTCTTCTACCAAGATCTCTCTGGAGACAGAAGACCAGGGTCACCACAGCCAGGCCAGCCCAGCCCAATTCCTGACCTTTTTTGAAGGGAGGGAGGACATGAGGTAGTCCTTGAACCTCCATGGGACAGAAGGAAGTTGCACTGTCCCCATGATTTGGTCAGAAAGCACTGACCATGACCCTCTACCATTTAATACCTGCTCATGGCTGTCTGCTGCCAACTGGACGAGTCCAAGTTCTCACCCTCCCACCCCCATTCAAGACCTTCCAAGCAGGCTGGGACATTTCCAGCCTACTCTCTCCCTGTGGTCCTTCTCACTACTACAGTACACACTCCTGAAAGGGAGGTTCCTTCCCTCAGGGCACTGACTGTCCCTAGGCTGAGCTCTGACCTCATTCCCTTCTCCCACACTGTCCAGAGGGTGAGGCCTAGGGAAGGGAGATCCAATGCACCTTCAAAGGCTGTGCTGCTCCTCCCTCCCTTGTCAGCAATACACTTTATTTATTTTTTTGAGACAGGGCCTCATTGTGTAGTCCTGGCAAGCCTGGAACTTGCTGTGTGTGTGGATCAAGTTAGTCTCAAGGTCAGCAGATCTGTCTCTGTCTCTGTCTCCTGTGTGCTGGGTAAAGGATTGTGCCACTGTGACATGAATTTACAGCATACGAAACTGGATCTAGTTCTTGAAATGTGGTCTACTTCTCAAAACCCCTTTGTCAGTTCCTGATGTCCAGTCTCAGCAGTCCTCCATTTCCAGACCCGAGCTTGGTAGGTACAGCAGTAAGTACTGCAGGTCATACCCAGGCCAAAGCAGTATGGACACCTTTGTTCAGGCGAGTGTGATGAACGGGATAGTCAGCACAGGGGCAGATCCCAGGAAGAGTCCCAGCATGGAGAGAAACACTGAAGCAGAGGAAGCTGCTGGCTGGGCTGTAGTTATACAGACAGGCTGACCCAGGACAGCACAGCACCAGGGTCTGACTTTGGTTTTTGTTGTTGTTGTTTTTGGTTTTTTGAGACACGGTAGCCCTGGCTGTCCTGGAATAGCTCTGTAGACCAGGCTCACCTTGAACTCTAAGAGTGCTGAGATTAATGGCATATGCCAACACACCTGGCCTGAATTTCTTTTTTAAGGATTTTTATTTACATGTAGGTGTCTATGTGAGTGTATGCCTTCTACACTTGTGTGTCCAAAGAGGCTAGAAGAGGATGTTGGATGCCCTAGAGCTGTACTTACAGGTGGTTATAAGCTGCCTGATGTGGTTGCTTAGAAATGAATTCAGGTCCTTTATAACAGAAAGGGCTTTATTAACTCCCAAACTGTCTCACCAGTCGGTCTGACTTTTTATCAAGGTTTGCTCAGAATAAAGGGACCTGAAGCCGCTGACTACCCTGCCAGTCTCTTCTGACCAGTGGATTTCCAAGTTCACAGACAAGATGATTTAGGTATAGCCCTCAGGGTGCTGACTTCAAGGAGTATGGGGGTGGTTTCCCTGTAACCTGCACAGGCGTGTCCAAGAGAGCAGTGCACCTATGTATGCTATGTCTCTTCTTCTTTCTTGGTTTTTCAAGACAGGGTTTCTTTGTGTGGACCTAGCTCTGTAGAGGAGGCTAGCCTCAAACTCAAAGATCTGCCTGCCTCTCCCTCCTGAGTCCTGGATTTAAAGATGTGAGCCACCATGACCAGCAAACAACATTCTTTCACACCAACACATATGATTTCCCCAAAGACCTTTTTCAAGAAGAGCATCAGATCAAGCTGGAAACTTGCCAAACTCGGGAGCCCCAGTTTCCAGAGAAGCAACACCAGACTCCTTCTTCCACAGACCTTACATCAAAACCAAGAACCCACACACAGAATCTCAGCACTTAGGAGGTAAGGCAGAAAGAGCGAGGTCATGCTTGGCTATATGGTTAAGTTCGAGGCTAGCTTGAGATGTGAGAGTTCCTGTTTAAAAAAAATAAACAAAACCTAAAACAGAATCAGGCATGGTTGTATAAGCAAAGGATTCCATGTTCCAGATCAGCCTAGGGACACAGTGAGTCCCTGTCTCAAAAAACAAAGGCCTCAAACCAAATAGGGCTAGGGATGTAGCTCTGTAACAGAGACACCAGCTCTGTCATTTCCTCAATGGGTAACTTGTGTCAAGTCACTGGTCTCTACAAGTCACAGCTTCCTATTCTGTAAAAAGGAACAAGCACTGGAGAGACACAGGCAGGTGGAGCTCTTTGAGTTCAAGGCCAGCTACATGGGAGGTAAACATGTACAGACAGACACATACTCTCCTAGCCTCATAGGACTGGAGGGGAAGGGTGAGGACCAGGCTACTGTTCCATTAAAAAAGGTGGAAGCCGCTGGGTGTGGTGGTGCACGCCTTTAATCCCAGCACTTGGGAGGCAGAGGCAGGTGGATCTCTGTGAGTTCGAGGCCAGCCTGGTCTACAAAGTGAGTCCAGGACAGCCAGAGATACAAAGAAACCCTGTCTCAAAAAAACCACACACACACACACAAAAAGGTGAAAGCCACACTGAAACAGTTCCCCCAAGAGGCAGGTAACCATCCTCAACTGTTGTCTACATATTTCCTCTTTACTCCCACCCTGCTTGAGTGTTCCTTCTCACTATACTTTATCAGCTAGTCAGAGTATATATTTCAAAGCCTATCCTTTCTTAGAAGGTCCCTGATCACCTGGTGGTGGTGGCGCACGCCTTTAATCCCAGAGCTTGGGAGGCAGAGACAGACAGATCTCTGAGTTTAAGGCCAGTCTGGTTTACAGAGTGAGTTCCAGGACAAGGTAGGGCTACACAGAGAAATCCTGTCTCGGAAAAACAAACAAACACCCCCCCCCAAGAAGCCACCAATCTAAAAATACATCATTAGTGCCCTTTCCATCATAAATACCACCACCTCATGACTTAACAGTACCCAAACATCATGCTAATTTCATATCCAGCCCAGATTCACTGAATGAATATTCACAACCATTTTACTGAACACAATTTGCTCCCCTTTACTGACTCCTAGACACTTCAAAATCACCACCACACAAAGTGGCAGAGGTCAGAGTCAAACCCACAGTCTTTGCATTCCCAAACTGGGATCCTTCCTTACAACTTCTATCTCCTTGAGAACTCTGCCTCTCTCCATATCCATATCATGCTTAACTCTTTGTTTTCGAGATTTTTGTTTTTTGGCTTCATTTTTCTGAGGCAGTCTCATGTGGTGGCCTTGACCTAGTTGAAGATGACCTTAAACTCCTTAGCCTCCTCTCTTCACCTCCCAAGTGCTTAGGATTAAAGGTGTTTAGAGGCTGTGGTTTTGGGTTTTTTTTTTTCCTTCCTCCCTTTCTCCCTTTCTCGTAAACCAAGCTGGTCTAGAACTCATTTTATCCTATTCTAGCTTATTTATTATGCTTTTCTTAGGATCCCAACTGAAGACGAGAGTGCCCCTACTCTGTCCTTTTGAATCATAACTAAAAGGACCAGTTTTCAGAGAACTGGCTTCAGATTCCATCGCTTCCTTGCTAGTAATTTTGAACAATTAGAGTCCTTGTTTGTTAAAGTGAACACAAAGCCACTTTCTCTTTAAGGACTGATGAGACTAGCTTTCACAAACCACAACGTTTTTTTGTTTTCCTGTCTTGAACCAGCTTCATTCAAGACCTGTCCCAGAACTCAGCCCCTCCAAGAAACTTTTCTTTCGCCCCAGTAGGGCAGGCCGGTTTCCCTGAGTTCCCTAAGAACTTTCTGCCACTCGCTTTTACTCCACTAGAAACACATCCACAGCCGACCCGACCCGTGGTTCCTACGGGGAAGTGGATCCCGGGACAGGGACAGCTCCTCTCTGGGGGTGCTTCCGGGATAGGCCAAACCCTAAGTTCTCAGCTGAGTTTGCCTAGCCGAAAACCCTGGGGGACGGATTTGTCTCCCTCTTGGGGGCCTGCGGGCTCACCTGGCCTTAGCGCACAGGGCCTTGACTTCGCTCTCTTTGATGAGCTCGCAACGCCGCAGCTGCTCGATCTGCCGGTCCAGGTCGCTGATTTCCGCCATGGCCCACCCCCGGCGCGGGTCAGAGTCGGGGCCACCGCCCCCTCTGGACCGCACAGGGGTCTCCTGGGAAAAGCGAAGGCGAGTCCGCCAATCAGAGGGTCCGTGCGGGAGGGGGGGACTCGATTCTGGGACCGCCCCGCCCCCCTCACGGCGGTCCAGGACCCTCCGCGTCCCGCTGCCCTGGCCGCACCCCGCCAACTCCCGTCGAACCCCGCGGGCCCGCGCTAAGGACGGTGGCCTAGAGGGGCCTCGGACAATTACCGCCGCTGAGACTCCGGCTGGGTCTCACCGACTCCCCACTTCCCTCCGCTTTGAGCCTCCGCCACCGCCGCTTCTACTTCCGGCCTCGCCGCGGAAGCAAAGGGAGACCAGTTCTGTCGCGCGCCGGAAGTGATATATACAGGTCACACCCCTCTCGAGGCGCCGGGAAGATAGAATGAAGGAACCGGAAGTGGGCAGGCGACCGGGGCTGGGAGGGAAGTAAAGCTGTGCTTCGTCTGCGTTCGCCAGCTGACGTGAGCTCCGGTAGGTTTGTCACCTCACATTACACTTTTCTCATGGCCGTTTTCTGTTCTGCTTCTACTACTGATCTGAGGGATGAAACTGCTTTGTTCATCATTGCCTTCCCAGTGCTTAGTATAATACCAAACATTGCAGACATACATAGTTGCTCAATGAGTGGGCCAATCCTATCCTGGTCCACAGCCTATCTTCCCACAGCCCCAGAGAAACCTTGCCTTGGAGGGGCTCCGAACTGAGCCAGGAATGGTGACACACCTTTTTATAACTCCACAATTGAAGCTGAGGCTGGATCGTGATTCAAGGCTGTCAAAGCTACACAGAAAACACTCAGAAAAACAAAAATACTAAAACTCACCAAGATGGCATATCTGATAAAAAGGACTTGTCACCACGCCTAACCTGAATTGAATCCCCAGGATCCACGTGGTGATGGGACTAATCACACACAAGCTTAAATCTTATTCAAAAACAAAATGCCCAATCTCCAGACACCAAGCTTATTTTTAAGACTCTCGACTTCAAAAATAGTCTGACATCTGTTTCTTCTTGACAGGGTCTCACTGTAGCTCAGAATGGCCCAGAATTTGCAGTGTGTCTGTGGTGATCTCAAATTCACAGCAAATCTTGTCTCAGCCTCCCAAGTGCTGTGATTACAGATGTTAACCACACCCAACATTACTTCCTATTGCCTGAACATATTCCTTCAAGATGGCAATGAGCTCAGAAGATAACTTGCTCAGTTTGAAATCAAGACTCAAATATGAATCCAGGAAAAGTGGTTTTCAAGTCTGGTCTTCGTCTTCACTTAGTTTCTGAAACTCAAACACAAAAACCAAGACCCAACACTCTACAAACTCACATCAAAAGTCTGCTTCCTTCGACTTCTGCTGCAAGGCAGAGTAGGTTAATTTTAACCTTTTCTAGTCTCCACTTCTGCACATCATACCTTTTCAGTATTCTATTGTCCCTCAATTTTGAACAGTTTTTATGTACCTTAAGATAGTCTCATAGGGGACTGGAGAGATGGCTCAGTGGTTAAGAGCACTGACTGTTGTGCCAGAGAACCCAGATTCAATTCCCAGCACCCATTTGGCAGCTCAAAACTAACTCCTGATAAAGGGAATTTGACATCCTCACACAGACACACATGTAGTCAAAACACTAATGTACTACATAAAATAAAAACATTAAAATTAAAATACTCTCATAGAAGCTAGGGGATGACAGCACTTGGGAAGCAGACGAAGGCAGATCTCTGAGTTCAAGGCCAGTGTGGTCTACAGAATTCCAGGACAGCCAGGGCTACGTAGAGAAACTCTTAAATTGTTTCCTAGAGTTAAATGTGGTATGCAGAGAGGTGAGGCCAAAGTACTAGGGATTTAATTTTTCCTTGAGTTGCTAGTTATGGAAACAGAGCTTTATGGTTTCTGGCCAAGTGCTCAACCACTGAGCTCCATTCCTAGCCAGGGCTTAGCTTTGGCAATAGGCAATATATGGAAATATGCAGGCAGCAGAGACCATGCATAGGGGGTCCTACGTAAGTCAGTCCTATGCAGATCATTGCTGAAAATAGTGTAATAAATTTGGGGGGGGGGGGGGGGGGGGAAGGGAAACAGAAGGACCCAGAGAAGGAGACTGCAGGAAATGGAAACTGTTTAAGACTCAACAAGTCTGTATTTATACCGAGCTATGGTGGGGCTGGAGAGGTGGAGCCGTTTAGAGCACTTGTTGCTCTTGCAGAGGACCCAGGTTCAACCCCTGGTACTCATGGTGGCTCACAACTCTAACTCACTCCAGTTTCACAGGATCTGATGTATTCTACAGGCTCTGTTCTCAACCTGGAACTTGAGTTCTGTGTGTATCTGTGTGGGAGAGGATTCTGGATTCCTCAAAAGGATTTCAGAAAAGCCTTAAAAACTGTTGATAATTCCATTTCCTGTTACAGTGGGTAAACAGTTGCATAGTGTAGGCTAAAGAAGTATTAAATGTTATTTCCACCAAGAAAATTTCATCTTTCTTGATAACAAAGCCTAAGGAGAGGGGATATAGCTCAGTGGCAGAGTCTTTGCCTAATATTCCTGAAGCCCTGGGTTGGATCCTATGTCTATAACCCTAGCACTCAGGAGGTAGAGGCAGAAGAAGAGTTCTAGATTACCTTCAATTCGATGTAATCAGAAGAACATTTCACAATATTCTGCCTCACACACACAAATATATATATATTGGTCTGTATACAAACATACATACATACACACACAATAAAGCCTTACTCTATCCTTTTACTGCCCAGCAAGAAGGAACCCAAAAATAAGGCTCTTTCCTTAGGCCCTCCCCTATACCCTAGAACACATAACAAGAGACTCCCCCTTGAACAACTGTTTATTGGCAGTGGGCTGGAAGGGATGGCAGAGTTAGCATTCACAGACAACAGCACACACCGGTCACGAGGGCAGCAAGAATGATGGGAAAGAGCCTGAGGGCCCCCTCTTCAGTAGCAAGTGGGTAAGCCAGGGGCCTGGAGTGTTGATGGAACAGCTTAGATCTCTTCTGGTTAGTAGGCATGGTTAGAGATGAAGAGAGATTCACTGGCTGCAGCTCCAGACTGACCACTTGGGGTATACTTTCCTTGACAAGCGAGGCTGTTGGCCTAAAAGGGAAGCGGAATCAGCAAGATCTCTTCTGAGTCCCCACCCCCCCATCTGTTCACACTTCCATGCTTACCAGGGCTCGCTTGATGTACTCCTCCTGGGCAGCCTTCAGGTTCTCTTTCTTCCCACCCCAGGCCTTCAGAGCAGAGGCCTGCAGGGCTCGGCCATAGGAGAAAGTCAAGGCCCATGGCTTCAGCAGGGGGCACTTGTTGATAGCATTGAGGTTGATGGATGCCTCTTCCTCACTCTGCCCTCCGGACAGGAAAGTGACCCCTGGAGAAGAAGGACAGAAAGAAGGAATGGGGTGGCTTTCATTAGAGATGCAGGGCAGGGAGGCAAATGTGATGGCCCATTCACTTCACTAAATCAAGATGAGGGAATGGGCCTCACCAGGGACAGCAGGGGGCACCGTGCGACGAAGTGCTGTGACAGTTGCCATGGCAATCTCCTCATTGGAAAATTTCTGGGTACAAGCATGGCCTGGGGTGACCATGTTGGGCTTCAGCAATGTGCCTTCCAGATAGACATGGTGATCACTCAGAGCCTTGTAGACTGCTGCCAGTACCTGGAACAGGGAAGGGTGAGGTGGAAGATAGGGATTACAAGGATGAGGCCCAGCCCAACACATTACCGACCCAGTAGATAGGCAACCTACCTTCTCAGTTACATACTGACAGCGCTTCAAGTCATGGTCCCCATCAGGGAGGATTTCAGGCTCCACAATGGGTACAATGCCATTCTGTGGGAGGGACAGGGTAGTGAGGCCTCTTGACCTGGAACCCAACATACAGCTCCCTACCTCCATGGGACAAGATCTTATCTTGATGATGACAGGGAATCAAGGCTTCAAAAGTCTCAGTAGATTAGTGGTGGGTATCGAGAACAGTTGCTCTGGGGGAGGTAGATGCTGGCAGATGGGCAAAAAGCTAGCCCACATCACAACCAAATGAGGCAGGCGGTAGACCAGTCCCACCTGCTGGCAGATGCTGGCGTAGCGGGCCAGAACATTGGCATTTTCCATGATGGCAAGGGCTGAGGGAGTGTGCTCCCCAATCTTTAGCACACAGCGCCACTTGGCAAAGTCAGCTCCATCCTTCTTATACTGGGCACATCGTTCAGACAGCCCATCCAGCCCTGAAGGGGAACAAAATGAAGAGGGCAAGTTCCTGATCCCACTTACTCTGGAACTCTGGTGAGCTGGTAGAGAGGGGAAGGAGGCAAATCATTCTCACCTTGGGTAGTAGTTTCACCATTGGTTCCTGCAAGGGGCACCACGCCCTTATCTACCTGCCAGGGAGTAGGGTAGCAATCAGCTCCACTGCCCTTTCCTCTCTACCCAGCCCCAACTTCATCCCTCACTGCAGCCTCTCAGGGCCTGCAGATATTTTCACTGCATCCCAACAATGAGTCCCATGAGGAAAGGACACATGTAATGTTAACTGGATTAGAGGACCTGACACTACCTCTCACTATGCAAACCACTTCACTTCTTTAGACTTGTTTTTCAGCTGTAAATGTGTAATCACCTTAGAATCATAGGTGGCCAGAGCGCTTGCCTAACACGCACAAGGGCCTGGGTTCCATCCCAAACACTGACCAAAAAAAAAGCAGAGTACATCCCGTAAGTCTCTAGATCTGTTAACCCGGTATTCACTCACCCCCTGCTCTATTAATCCCTTTCTCCAGGTCCATCTCTATCTTATGCCCCAGGGCCCACCCCCTTACCTTAATGCCCACAACACCACCCTTGGACTTGATAACTTGAGGGAAGGGACGTCCATCATCTGCCTTCTGGTACAGTGTCTCATGGAAGAGGATCACCCCCCCAATGCAGGGATTCACACGGTCATCAGCAGTCAGCAGCAGCTGGCGGTAAAAGCGCCTGTTCTCCTCGGTGTTCTCGGTGCCAATGGACTGCAGCCGCTTGGCAATGCTTCCTGAAGGGAGGGTCATGTGGGAACATAAAGCGGATCAGCCTGCCACCTCCAACCCTGGGCCCTCCTCCCCCTTTCTCCTGCCTCTACCGCACCAGTGGACTCATCTGCAGCCAGGATGCCCTTGCCCGGAGCCACAATTCGGTGAGCGATGTCAGACAGCTCCTTCTTCTGCTCTGGGGTCAGTGCTGAGTATGGGTAGGGCATGGTGCCGATGGCAGCACGTTCCTGGGTAAAGGGGACAGACAGGCACAAGTGTTTACTTGAGCCATCCTATTGTCTCCCCAGGTAAAACAAGGCTCCTTCCCTGGAGGCCACGGCCCCCACAGCCCCTGCCCCACTCCCTGAGGGTCCTGGGCTACTTCCTGTCCCAGAGCTCTCCCCTACACCCAACTTCCCTATACTAGACCTGCCTCTTCCTGTACCTTTCCTAACTCTGTGTTGCTGGGTGTTGCCCAGCTGAGAGTGGGGTTGCCCACTGGCAACCGGGGGAAAGGAGAAGGCCAGAGCCAGAGACAGGCGGGTCATGTTGAAGCTGGACCCATCTGGCCTGCGCGCTGCCATGGGTCACCTTCCCTAGAAACAAAATTGAACCGCGGATATTTTAGAGTTTAAGGAGCATGTATAGGGCAGAGGGCCCAACACCCTCGTCTGAAAGACCCCAAGAAAGAAATGATCTGTGCTTGAAGCCACACAGCAACCTAAAAACAAGAGCTGACACAACCCAGACTTCCTGACTGAGGTGAAGCCCAGGGCAGGCCCAGGCTTCAAGGGCACCCCAAGGTCAGGCTTCTCTCCTGGATGGGGGGGTGGTGGTGGTGAAAGAAATCTGAGGAAAATGATATTAGGAAAAATACAGATCAGAAACAGAAGGGACCATGGAGTCCACGTGGAAAGGGAAGGAAAGGGTGTACAAGAGGCACGTGTTGTTCGTAAGGCTGCGGCAGGTTCCAGGCTCAGAATCAAGGTCACAAGATAAGGAAAGATAGTAAAGTGTTAATGGGCAAAAGAGCGCGGCAGCTGAGGTGTTGAGGTGTTTCCCCTCCCCAAGGGCTCCCCTGAAAGGAACCAAACACCCCGACCCCATTGCGGGAACCCCGAGGCAGAATACCAGCCGGATCCCGCCCACCCACCCATCGCTTCTTGAAATCTCTGAATATGCAACGGGACCCTAATGCTTTGCACAGCGGTGAGCTCTTGCAAAAAAAAAAAAAAAATTCAAAAGGGGTTCGTTTTTCCACCTCTTCTTGCTTCCTCCCCCTGCATGACTCAGCGCGCGGAGCTGCTGCATGGCGCAGCGAGCCGCCAGGGCGCAGGCCGGAGAAGCCGGGCTGGGAGCGAGAGTTGGGGTAGAGAAGGGAGAAGCAAGGGGCCATGCGAATTAAGGCTCCCCATTGCTGCTCTGCCCACCACCAGCCCAAAATCCTACCCCCATGGTCCCTTCCCTGCGCTCGTGTCAAATGGCGCTCACCTGGCACAGGAATGGGTGGCTCTGCCTGGTACGGCGGTGGGTAGGCAAAAGGACTGAGGAGCGAACGCGGGTAGGGTCACCAGAACCCCGTTCGGCGGCGCGTTCCAAAAGAACACAGCCTATTTAGCTGGGGGGCTGGAGGCGGGGCTCCGGACATTTAAAGACGTCGCTCCGCCCTCTGCAGGTTTTTCCTTTCTGGGACGTGAGGCGCCCAATTGCAGGCGGGAACTGCACGCGGCACCGCCCCAAGATGCTACGCTGGGAGGCAGCGCTTGGGCGGACACAAGCGGCCAGAACTCGATCCCTCCTCCGCCCCGCTAGGACGTGACTTGAGCCACATCCTGCGGGTCGCCAGCCCCCCCACCTCCCCAAGCTCCTGCCTGGCGTGCGCGCTAACATCGTGACTCAGCCGGAATGTGGGCTGGCGAGGAATTGGGGGAGGTGGTGGTCAGAGTGAAATGCTGGCTGGCCTCCCCTCCGAGACCCCTGGCTTCCGCCCCGTGCAGTTGCAGCCTGACGTCACTGCAAAGAACCCAGAGGTTCTGCGCCTGCCTGCGGCCTGCCTGCCCTGAGGCCGCCCTGCCCAAGCGCCTGGCTGAAGGGCGCAGTTGATCCCTCCCCATCCTGAGTATGCACTGGCAACCGAAGAGGGCGGCGCAGCTAACAGGGTACACAGGCAAAGCCTCCCTGGACCGGGGCGCCGTCCACATCGCAGAAGAGTGGCTGGGCCTAGCCCGGGGTAGACTAGCAGATTGGAGGGAGTCATCACCATTTTTGAGGAAATGATCGACAGGGGCTGGCCCAAGCCAGAAAGGTCTTCCCGGAACCTGATTTCCTTGTCCAAAATAAAAATCCGCCTCCCGAGCTCTCGGCCACCCACCAACTCACAGAGCATCCAGTTCCTTCAGGCCCCAATCCGCAACCCCCATTTCCATCCTGTAATCGGCTAGCGGCCCACCTGTGGCGCTGTGAAAGAAGTCGGCAGTCTGGTCAGCAGCGAGTGAGCCCGGAGGCCCTGGGCTGGGTTATAAAGCAGCTCCTACCCTCCACTCCTCCCCAACACACCCCCTCACCAGTGTCCCGGACCTTCTCGGTAACCCCTGCCCTTTCCCCACCATGAATCCGGCGGCAGGGGCCTATATTTAGGGAAACCTGAGGCTCCTGACATTCATGCCAGCGTGGGGCCCCTGCGTGGGGGAAGAAAGCAACAGGTTTGGTTTGCCTGGAGAGGAGATGCCACTACCCACTCACCGGTTTTTAGAGGGACTTCTTCCTTGGAAATACAGTGAACTTGGTGGTCGAGAAATCAATCTCGGATCCGGGATCTATAAGGCAGGGCAAGAAGGGGAAGATTGATATTGGTGGTGTGTATCTAGGTGTTGCCTCCCACTGACTCCTCTGGTGTCCCCTCCTCCCTTGGCTCTGGACCTGTTGTTGGTGGCTATATATATATATATATATATATATATATATATATATATTTTTTTTTTTAATAAGGAGAGCAGATGCAAGCAGGATACTCACTTCTTAAAATAACCAGGGAAGTCTATAGGCAGGGTGTAGCTGGCCATCTCTGTTAGCCTGATAGTCCAGGTTGGCACTGTTGCCTGGGTGAGCAATGTCCTGCCTGCATCCTCGCTTCACATACAATAGTTTATCAGGGGAGGGAGGAGGCTGAGGAGGGGCAAGGGCACTGGCTAGAACACAAGCCCCTTTTCAGCTGTCCAAGGGCTCTCAGAATCCTGTTCCACAGGGAACCAGGCCCTCCACTCCAGGTTCCCAGAGTTAGGCTGTAATTCCAGTGGCCTGAGGGCCATTACAGAGGGGCCCCTGGAGGCCGGCCACTCCCAAAAGAATAAACCCCCCAGCTACATCTTTCATCTGAGCTTGATCTCAAAACAGAGGCAGTTGAGGCTCTGGCAGTCCGGGAGCTGGCAGGTACAGGCACAGTCACACAGTGGGCAGCAGCGAAGGCAACGAGGGGCCCAACCCTGAGGGAGAAGAGAAGGGTGAATGTAGCAGAACCAGGCTTGAGTCTGCTTTCCTCCAATTGGAGAAGGGAACAGAGGGGTTCAGGAGGTCCCACTGCCCAGCAGAACAGAGGGTACCACTGGAAAAAAAGCAATTCTCCATGTTAAGAATCAGCAGTGAAGCCAGCCATGATGGTGCACACCTTTTAATCGCAGCACTCGGGAGGCAGAGGCACTCGGATCTCTGAGTTCGAGGTCAACCTGGTTTACAAAGTGAGTCCAGGACAGCCAAGGGATGCACAGAGAAAGCCTGTCTTGAAAAACAAAACAATCAGCAGTGATACAGTACTCTAGCCCACTGTGTTCAGGAGCCTCCAAGCTCCAGTACTTAGGGTTCTGTCTCTTTGCCAACCATACAGGTGAAGAGTGGACCAGTGAAGAACAGGCTTTAAATCTGGCTAGAATTTTGATGTCAGTGTCCAGAACAAAGACAGTTAGAGTCTTCTCTCAGAGCCCTGTGCAATGGAGAGGAAGTCAGGACACAGAAAACATGTTTCCATCCTCACCAAGACACTTTCTGACTTCTTTGCTGGCATGAAACAAAATTGCAAGATGTCTTCCTTTTCTTATTTTTTTTTTAATTTTTTTTAAAAAGATTTATTTTTTTATTTATTTTATGCATATGTGTGCTCTATCTGCATGTACACCTGCATTCCAGAAGAGGGCACCAGATCACATTGTGGATGGTTGTGAGCCACCATGTGGTTGCTGGGAATTGAACTTAGGACCTTTGGAAGAGCACTAGGAAGTGCTCTTAACCGCTGAGCCATCTCTCCAGCCCCATCTTCCTTTTCTTCTTTTCTTTCTTTGTGATAGCTCAGGCAAGTCTGTAACTATGAAACCCAGGCTGGCTTCAAAATCATGACAATCTTCTTGCTTCAACATACCGATTACTGGGGTTTCTGTGGTCCTCTGTTCTGAGGCAGGGTTTCACTGTGTGGCCTGGCTGTCAACAGAGCTCACTCACATTCTAGTGCTGAGGCAGGCCAGTCTCTGTGAGTTTGAGGCCAGCCTGGTCTACAAATTGAGTTCCAGGATTATAAAGAGTGGTGGCTCTCAATCTTCCTAATGGTGCGGCCCTTTAGGGTGTTGTGGTGACCCTGAACCAAAAAAATACTTTTGTTGCTACTTCAGAACTGTAATTTTGCTACTATTATGAACCATAATGTCAATATCTCTGTTTTCTGATGATCTTAGGTGAAAATTGACCCCCATAAGGGGTCATAACCCACAGGTTGAGACCAACTGACATAGACAGACCCTGTCTGAAAAAAACAAAAAAAAAAAAAAAAAAAAAAACAACCAAACAAAGCTTTCTAAGAAAGCCAGGTGTCCTGACCTGAGCCTATAATACCAGGACTTGGGGGAGATGAAGGCAGGAGGGTAAAAAGTTCATACCAACCCAAGCTACATGAGACCTTGTCTTTAAAGACAAAATAAGACAAACAAACAACAATAGGAAAAACAAAACCAAACAAACAAACCCAAAGGGCTGAAGTGATGACTCAGTGGCTAAGAGCAATGGTTGCTCTTCCAGAGGACCTGAGTTCCCAGCATCTATATAGTGGCTCATAGCCATCCTAACTCCAGAACCCAAGTTCAAGGGGACCTGACACCTTCTTCTGATTTCCTCAGGCACACATATGGTACACATCCAGGCAAAACATTCATATAGATGAAATAAATACACCTTTTTAAAAAAGGCTTTGTTTTTCTCAGTACTGGGAATTGAACTTAGGACCCCTTGAACACAAGGCAAACACTCTACTGTCAAGCTACCTGAATGGGAGGGTCCTCACAAAAAAATGAAATGGAAGCTCATAGTGATTTGTCCAAAAGAATACAACCGTCTAGAGGAACTGGTTTGGACAAGAGGTGGTTTCCCCAGATCTGGGATCTCCTTTTGCCTCCTCTCCCAAGGCCAGGAATACTTGGCTTCATTCTAAGGCTTCAAAGGGAGGGACAGTTGGTGTCATGTTCTCTAAGTGTGGGGACTTATGTTCAGCAGGTGTTTGAGACACAGATAAATGCTGAATGTATGAATTAAGCTAACCATATCACTTTACCCTTTTCAGGCAAAGGCAGAAGAGGGTCTCTCAACTCCAGGAAAAGATGTCTATCACATGGACATAATGTCTGGAGAAATAGGGACATTCACCCCGCTAACCCACAGCTCCTCTAACCCGGCACAGGGATGATCTGCAACTGCCCCAGGCATGGATGGGAGGCAAGCCAACACACTGGAGTGGACACACCCAGGATGGCTATGTGACAGAAGAGTGACTCCTTGAGGCCACGAGCAAAGCTAGTGACAGCTACAGTTGCACAGTTCAGAGACCCGGCCAAGCCAGGAATAGGAAAATGACCTTTCCAACAGCTGAGGTTTTGGGGTACAGTGTCAGATGTCCAAGGAGATCAGCTGTCAGTAGGGGCTCCAGCAAGGGGAGGAGACCAGCCAACTACAGGGAAAGGGGTCCAAACTGGTCTGAGTTACTGTAGGTGTAGGTGGGAGAGAGAAGTGGTTTTCTTGTGTGTGATAAAGAGTAGGTTGGGGGCATCTCTGGAGATGATGTCTGGTCTGTGGGTTTCTAGAGGACCACTCCGTCACTCTGTGTACAGAGCCACTGGCCAGAACACTTCACTGCCCTTACTTCAAAAAAGAGAGTTTTAAAAGCATTTCTTGGCTCTGTTCATGGGAAGGTTTAGTTCAGGCATTAATAACTGGCTATGGATTTCTTGACTCTCACAAGCAAAAGTTTCTGGAAGAACTCTGCTGTTTAAGGACATTAAACAAGGACTCTGCAGCCTGTTAACCCTTGTGTTTCTATATGCTCTTGGGTGGGGTTTACCTTTGGACTTTGGGGGGGCCAGACCATTTTTACTGGCTAGTTAGTGCTCATACCCTAGAGTCAGTAAGGACTATGTGTGAATTCTGCCTGGCTAAATCATGTTCTGAGCCTGTTTCCTCATCTCTGAAACAGATAAAGCACTTACTTCTCAGGGTGTCAGGGGCAGAAAGGAAATCCTAAGTGAGTGCTCAGTGAAGGGAGCTATACTTGTCGTCACAGTTCCGGTTTCCCTCTGTAGGTTGTTTTTCTCCCACTCACTGGGAAGCCCTGGCTGTCCTGGAACTCACTAGTTAGACCATGCTGGCCTCAAACTCACAGAGATCCATTTGCTTCTCCCTCCTAGGTGCTGGAACCAAAGGCATGTGTTACTATGCCCAGCTCTAGCAGCAGTTCTTTTTTTTTTTTTTTTTTTTTGGTTTTTCAAGACAGGGTTTCTCTGTGTAACAGAGCCCTGGCTGTCCTGGACTCACCTTGTAGACCAGGTTAGCCTCGAACTCATAGAGATCCACCTGCCTCTGCTCCCGAGTACTGGGATTAAAGGTGTACGCTACCACACCCAGCTTAGCAATAGTTCTTAATTCTAATGTACATCAGAGTTACAAGAGCTTGCTAAAAAGTACAAACCACAGTCCCACCCCAGACCTGCTGCTGGGGAGAGAAGCCTTTTGGTGGCCTGATATGCAAGACTCCCACTTGTTTCTGGTCTCGATGTCACCTCCTTCCCCAACTCCTATAACTGTCCACTCACTTATCTCTGCCCTTCACCACAGTGTAAATCCTGAGAGCACAAGGATGTCACCTGGTTTATTTCTGCTGAGCCCCCAGGGTTAGCACAACGCCTCATACACTGGCTCCATATGTACTGTACACATGGTGTAGGGAAGAAATGAGGGAACGCTATCCTCCTAACAATGCAAGTCTCTCTCACAGAAAGGAAGAAAAGCTTGGGTTTGTGGTCTGGCTGGCACATCTGACCCCAGGCAAGTGAGTCACTCAAAGTTTCTGTGGGCCTCACTGTTTACACTGGCCACACAGACAAGCCCTGTGGCCTTTCTGCTGACATTGTTACCAGAAGGAACCTGGAGAACAGAGGCTCTTCAGTGAACTTGGAGGAAAGTGAGGCCAAGGGCAGGACAAGCTTGCCCTTCCTTTGGTCATTCTCCATCTCCTCCTGGATTCAGCAGAAACTGGACAGGATCAGATGCACACGGTTCTGAAGCCCTGGACCAACACGTGGGAGACCCTGTCCTCTTGGTCAGCCTCACCATCCTTTCTCCTAAGAAGTTAGACCCCTAACTTGACACTTCGTGTGACACATAGGGAAGGAGACAGGATGTTCAGGACCATAAGTCATTCTGTAACGTTAAGAGAGTTCTTAGAACCTAAGGTCTCCTTTTCCCGACTCCAACCTTGCAGCTTTGGGGTCAGTTTCTGGAACCAGAAACAGATTATCTGAAAGAAGACAAGGCCTTGCTCTAGCACTATAAAGCCACAGCTGACTTTGAACTGGCACTGGCCTCTGCCTCTTGAGGCCAGGATTAAAGGTGTACACCACCGTGCCTGGCCCTACTTACTATAATTATTTTTCTTTTCCTTGTTTTCTTGAGACAGGGTTTCTCTGTGTAGCCCTGGCTGTTCTAGAACTCACTCTGTAGACCAGGCTGGACTTGAACTCAGAAATCTGCCTGCCTCTGCCTCCCAAGCGCTGGGGTTAAAAGTGTGCGCCGTTATTTTTTTTCAGCACAGATTTGAATTTATCTTATACGTATGGGCATTTTGGCCATGTGGAGGTCAGAGCAGCACTTGCAGCACTGTGGAAGACAGAAGAGGACTTCGGGTCTCCTGGACCCAGAGTTACAAACAGTTCTGAGTTAGAATGTGGGTGCTGGGAATCAAACCTGGGGTCCTCTGGAAGAGCAGCTAGTGCTCTTAACTGCTGGGCCATCTCTCCAGCCCTCAAACCTATTTCTGAGATAGGGTAGCTAGCCCAGTCTAGCCTTGAACTTCCTATGTAACCTTACCTTGAACTAATGATTTTTTTGAGATTTTATTTTTATTCCATGTGCTGGAGTGTTTTGACTGCGTGTATGTCGTGCCTGTCTGTTGCCTGTGGACCAGAAGAAGGCACCCACACTTAGTTTATGTGGTGCTGGGAACCAACCCAGTTAGTTCCTCCTGGATGCTGGGCAAACATTCTACCAACTAAGCTACATTTCCAGTCCTCATAATTTATTTTGAAACTCAAAACATCTGCCACAGATTTGTACCAACTACAGTCAATCGAACTTATGAATCTGCTGTGGCTCAGTCTGTTAACCCTCCCTGCTAAGGAAGGTCACCACTCCAAGGGTAGGACCTCTGCTGTCTAAATCCATCCACCCAAAATAATCACTTTCTGAAAAAGTGGTCAATCACATCGGACATTTTAAAACCCACAAATGTAAAATTTGTCTCCTGTGGGTCAGGTTTCTGAGGATTCTGTTGAATCCTCAAACTGTGGAGCAATTTGCTTTGCTGTGAAGCACTGGGGAAACCACAAACAGCCAGAAGTCATCTTACTTCTCTACAGAGGGGCAGAATAATATATATATATATATATATAAAATTAAAATTATATATATATAATTAAATTATATATATATATGTGTAGCTCCATTGTAAGTAAGGAGTCATCTTACTCCTCTGCAGAGGGACAGAACAATATATATTATATATATAAAAATATATTATATATAATATGTAGTATATTATTTATATATATCTCCATTGTACAGGCATGGATTATGTGGCCAAGGTGCACTATCAAGTTGAAATGGTTGTGAAGTAGACTCTGTGATGGGGCGCCATCTTTGCCAGAGAGGTAGAAATGCATGGTGGTAACACAGAAATGAGACAACTTTACAGAGCTGACCTAGAAAATGACTGTCCCTCCTTCTCTCTCTGTGCTCCCTCCTCCCCTGGCTTCTTATGAAGATAGTCGAGTGCTCTACCACTCTGCCTTTCTACATGAATATTTTGGAAACAATACTTTTTATAATAAAAATGTAGGTTTCTATTAGGGAGAGATGGCTCAGAGGTTAAGAGCACTGGCTGTTCTTCCAAAGGTCCTGAGTTCAATTCCCAGCAACCACATGGTGGCTCACAACCATCTACATTGAAATCTGGTGCCTGGGCATATATGTAGAGCAAATACTGTATACATAATAAATAAATAAATAAATAAATGTTTAAAAAAAAAAAAAAAAAAAA
>CAJQZJ010033049.1:6511607-6521859 GCA_907164525.1 Lophiomys imhausi
CACAACCATCCATAATGAAATCTGGTACCCTCTTCTGGCTGCAGATATATCTGCAGCCAGAACACTGTATACATAATAAATAAATAAATACATCTTTAAAAAAAAAAAGAAGTCCTGATCGTGAGGCTGGGTGTGGTGGCACACACCTTTATTCCCAGCACTGCAAAAACAGAGGATCTCTGAGTTCAAGGCCAGCCTGATCTACATAGCAAGTTCCAGAACAATCAGAGCTACATAACAGAGGAAACTTGTCTCTAAAAAAAAAAAAAAAGGCTTGATTAGGTACTGGGCTTGTCATACACATCATCTTTCTCCAGCTGTCACCCTGGATTTTCTTTTCCTTCAAGAACCATTCATCACCAGAAACAATCTGATATGTTATGTTGCTTTTAGCTGTCTGCCTATGAGTCAGTACCTGGAATAGTGCCTGGCCTAGGGTTAATGCTCAGTAATGGATGTGCTGAACAAAGAAAATGAAGGCCCAGAACATACCTAGACCAGAGGGAGCAGAATGCAGTATGGGTTAAGAATGGAACTCACAGCTTCGCTGGGATGAGGGCAGCAGGCATCCAGGTAGTGGGCTGGACTGGGCAGAGGGAAGTCGCAGGCTTCTGCACAGCTCCAGCAACAGTCTTGGGTCTCTGAGGCACCTTGTTTCCTGCAAGAGGAGCTGCAGTCTGTGCAGCAACCCTGGGCCTAGGACATGACAAGACTCAGGATCTGGGCCAGACAGTAGGGGAAGGACAGACAACTCCCTCCCATTTTACTTTCTAGAGAGGGGCAAGATAAGAACTGTCTCCTTATTGGAGAGAAGGAGGAAGACTCCCCTGGTCCCAGGAAAAGGACAGCTGCTCTGACTAAGCGCCAATGGTGTCCCAAGATAAAAGCTTGCAGGCGAGGGGACACTAATGGCCAGGTTCCTCTTCTCCAGGGCCTACCTACCCTTTCTTCCCACCAGGCTCCTCACCAGCAGGCAGTGCCTAGCCAGCAGCACTAGACCCAGCAGCAGCAAATAGACACCCACAGCGATGAAGACGATTGCAGGGATGGGGAGCCGCAAAGGAGGGACGCCGGTGGGTGCTGGGGCCGGGCTCCATGGGCCAGAGGAGGCCTGGACAAGCGAGGGGGGAGAGGTGAAATGGAGGTGGGAAAGAGTGTACAAGGATGCCAAGAGGGACATGGCTCTAAGTGAGAAGTCAACAGGGCAACGCCCTGACTCACCATCTTGTCCCCTGCCACCCTCATTTACTATCAAGTACCTGCTGCCAATTTAGTCATCCGTAAAATACTGCTCTTTGTAGACTTCTCTACACAGAGTTTTGTATCTGACTCCAGTATGACAACCTTCTCAGCCCTCACCCCTGGCCTCTCTTCCAACTTGCTTCTTTCCACACCAGCTGCCCTGGCACCTCCACCCACGACGACGGACAACTGCTTCTTTCTGGGGCAAATGTTCCCCACCCCAGCCCTGGCTACTCCTCTCCCCCCATCCCCTACCCTGCAATCACAATAAGGTCTAAGCCGTTCCCAGAGGCTCCATCTTCTCTCTGGACCCTAGGCCTCTGCCTGTACTGCTGGCTGTTTCCATGACTGCTAGTAAGCTATCTTGCTAGGAATCCTCGAAACGTGCCACCTCGGGGGAAGTACATCCCCGAAGTGCATCGCAGCTCTTATCCTGAGCCAAAAGAGTTTTTATTGGCTAAGAAACCCTCCTCCCGAGTCCGAACTCAAAGGCAGGCGAGCATAGAGCACTGGACTCACGTCCATGGGGCAGAGCAACACCAGTCCGTTCAGGAGCTGCAGAACAGAGAAGAGTCTAGGCTCAAAGATCGAGTACCCTCAGGCCGGGGTGCCCAACCTCCTCTCTTTGTGTGGGAAACCTGAGGCCCACGTATGGGGGCTGGACAGGCGGGGGGGTCCAGCTCCTTCCCCTCCGGCCGGGCCACGCCCTCCACGGTCCCTAGGTTCCCGCTCCCTCTGACCACGCGGCCACAGCACCTACAACCACCCGCCCAACCGCAGTTTGCAGATTCCGCGCCGCCTTGGGTCCGAACCGCCAAGGCACCAGCACCGCCCAGAAGCTTGGCGCCGCTTCTTGCCGTTTCCATGGGGACCGCAGGGCTGCCACTACGGCGGCCGCAGAGACTCAAACTCTCTATTCCCGCCTCAAAGAACACCACCTGCTTTCTTCGACCACTAACCCTAGGTAATCGCCACCCTCCCGGCTTTCCCTCTGGAAACAGACGGGAATAGCAAATTCTCACCACTGGTGGATCAGGACAGATGCTCGTCAGATGGTGGATGGCAGGAGGAGGCAGGCTGCGTCCACTCCCTCTTCTGCCTGCCTCAGACATACTGTGTTTTTAAAGTTTACTTTCTGGAGCCTGGAGCCAAAGAAGGATTTACTGGAGAAAGGAGGAAGACTCCCCTGGTCCCTCCTTTCTCGAAAAGGACAGCTTCTGTGAGGAAATGGCAACGGTGTCCCAAGATAAAATCTTGGAAGTGAGGGGACAAGACACGCTAACCGCCAAGTTCCTCTTCCCCGAAGCTTACCCTTTCTTCTCCCCTAGTCTCTTCGATAATTGTGTGGAAATATCAACATTTTTCAGCCCGCCTCACTTCACCAGCCTTAATTTTCCCCCAGCTTTTTGCATTATTGTCAAAGTGATTTCCTACCAACCACATCGTTATCTTCCTTTTTGTTGTTCTTCTTTTGTGTCTTGTTTACTAAGCCAAAAATCTCCTTCTGTAACCCAGGCTGGCCTGAAGCTCACACTATGCAGTGTAGTTTGGTAGGACCTCACAGCAGTCCTCACCCTCCTGACTGCCGGGACTCCCGGCCTGAGCGGCCATGTCCAGCTCACACCTGACCCCACTCCTTCTGTACTTTGAACCAGCAAAAAGCACCGACTGCAGGATAAAGCTCACAACTTTAGCAGATGCAACACCATCTGCTCTGTGTGTCCTCTGACTTTCCTCCAGAGCTCCAAGAATAAAGCAAATTTCCTTCCTTCCTGCTAACATCACATGGGAGGACAGGAAGTACACGCATACCTTTTTGTCCCTGGTCAATTTTTTCAGTGCCTAAGATCTGTTGAAGAGATGCTGAGCCCGTGACACTGAGCCTCAGCTCTGGGGCCTTGGAGATGCTGAGCCCTCTGCCTAGAACACCCTTCCCTTTCCTTCACTTGATGAGCTCCTCCCTCCTCCCTCAGGCGTGTGCCGGGCTTTGCCTGTTCAGGATCTTGCTGCACAAGGCAGGCAGAAGCCGCTGAGTTGCACTCAGCGCCCTCCTCACAGGGTCCTGACCTCCTCATCCGCGTCTGCCTGGCTCCAGGGTCAGACTGCTAGTGCTAGGCTGCTTCTGATTCATCTCCACAGCCCCAGTTGTAGCACTTGGGGCCGCCCAGAAGGCAACACTCTCTGATCCTACGAACCACTCAAATCCAAATCTCACTCTACCGGCTGATGAAGTGTTCTTCCAATGTTCTCAGCTTCCCTAAGTCACTCCTAACCTTTCTGGATGATGTGTGTGCTTGCGTGCATGTATGCCTGTATGCACACACAGAGACACAACTCCTATCGAGGCCTGGGACATAGTGTCACCACGCATCTGCCTCTTTTCTCTCCCCCGTTGTATGTACCACAGCTGCATTCCCTGGGCTTCCTTTTTATATTTTACTTTATGAAATAGGGTCTCACTATGTAGCTCTGGCTGTCCTGGAACTCACTATGGAGATCAGACTGGCCTCGAACTCACAGAGATTCTCCTGCCTCTGATTCCCAAATGCTGTGATTAAAGGGGTTGGCCACCATCAACTAGCCCCACCGGCTTTCTTACACCAGAAGAAAGCTACAAAAATTGTCAGGATCTGTTCCCCTGTTGTGTAACAGTTTTCTCTGAGTTTGAAGCATTCTATCCTGCAGGGAAGGTCTTTAAAGAGGAAGTAAACAACTCAAAATAGCTTCAGGAAGTCCCCGAATCTGACCAGATTCTCTAGGCCCCTCCCCCCCAGAGTAAGCAATAAACGCTGAGGGTCCCTCTCAGATAAGCTGTAAAGAAGACTCTTGAGACCACTAGGTTTAGATCAACGGAGTCATTTGGAAAGGATACTCTCCACCTGTTGAGCTGCCTGGGCTGTGCAGTGTGCTCCAGGCCCCCAGCTTTTGTGAGCTGTCACCTGTCCTGAGGTAGGCTTTGGTGATGCAGTTGTCTTTGAGTCATTTCTGCCCCTGTAAGTAACCTCCATGATACTCATAGGTTCACCAAGGTGAACTTTGGTGACACCCGTGCTTTGGTCTTTTCCTGGGCTCCCTCTCTGAGGTGAGTAGATGTGTATTTGTGTGTCATACAACAGCCCCTGGGTCCTGAATCCCCCTTCAGCCTTCAGTCATATTGACAGGGTCCCAACCATTCCTCACATCACCTCTAGTCTTCTCAGGGATGACTTTGAGCACAGCAAACAAGGGCTTAGCTATTCCCTGGTGTCAGCATTGTTGATTTGAAGCAGTATCAGATTACCTCCTTGAGATTCTTTTTTTCTGAGTCTCAAGGACCAGGATGAGGCCACTTTCCATCCCTGCTGTAGGAAAGACCTCTAATGATACAAGCGTCCTCCCTGCCTGTTGTCAGCCCCTTCTAACAGAGAGATGTGAACTTTGCAAAGGCCCCAGGCACACTCATGCTCTGAAGTGGCCAGACTCACGGCTGATGCTATTCTGTTCCTACCATTGGCTCCTCCCGTGTGTAGGAGGGCAGACCGTGCACCAGACAAGCCAATAGGAGGAATGATATATGTGGCTCACTTTGCCAAGGCCCCACTTCTACCGACATTATACCATTGGTAGGAGGTAGGGAAACACTGACTTTACCACAACCACTAGCTGTCATGACTCCTTTTACCTGCCGTTCAAAGCTGTGGGTGTCAGATAGCATCACCGATAGTGTTGAAATGATCCAGAAAAGTGAGAAAAGGACACCATGTTTCCCATCATCATGGGCTGGGTGAAAGATGGGAAATATAGAAGGATCAACAGATGAAAGAAACTTCAGCAGGCTTGGATGTGACCCTGAGAAGGGAGTCAAGCAAGTGTCATTTTGATCTAATAATTTCAACTCTTCTACTGGCTATCAGATATTGTCTTCTAGATATTAAGAAAAGGCTCTTGGGCTGGTGAGATGGCTCAGCAGGTATGAGTATGTATGTCTGATGAACTGAATTTGATCCCAGAAATCTATGTAAACATTGGAGGAAAGAACTGACTCCACATGCTGTAGCATCTACACACACACACACACACACAGAGAGAGAGAGAGAGAGAGAGAGAGAGAGAGAGAGAGAGAGAATTTTCTCAGCATCCCTAATATGAAAATGAAAGGCATTTGTCTAGGACCTTACCATGGGAGAATGAAGAAGCTGGACTTGCACTGGGTCAAGTTACCCCATAACTGTGGTCCCAGAACATGGGAGGATAAAACAGGAAGGTCCATAGAAAACAAGTGATCAGTCAGTATGAATGCCTACCACAGTGGGTCTCGTATAGGAACTTTGTTTCATGCTTGCCTTTTGTGAATCAGTCCCAGAAGCCCTTTGTAGAGTTCCTGCTAGTGTCCCCATTTGTACACAAGCATTCCAAGGCTTCAGGGGAGTTCAGTCACACAGGTTCTGAAATGTAGCCAAGATATCATAGAAAAACTACAGAAGAACATATTAGTAAACCCGTGGTTGTCTGTTTCCATCCTGTTGTATATCTCAGCTTTTTCTGGTGAGGAGAAAAGGGAGGACCAGACTTGCTTGGAACTGTACTAACTCAGGACAGGTACAAACAAAAGAACTAAATAATGGATGTCCTGGTGCCAGGCCACAGTACCAGGTGGGAAGCAGACACCACAGGTTGCTCAAGGTGACTCACTCACAGCCTCGGCCAAAGCACAGCTGTGCACTCTCCCATCTGCCTAGGTCCTAAGCATGAGCCTGGGAGGCCAAAGCTGCTGGACCCTTCTGCAAGGGCGCTAGATCTGTGTAGGGGTGAGAGACTTCCTTGGTGAGCTAGGCGGAGGGAGGGAAGGACAGTACCGAAGTCACCTGAGCAGGGTAGCGTTCACACCGTGTCTTCATGTCCAGTGGGTAGAACGTGTCCTGTTACAGTCCCAGGCTGCTGGCTTCCCCCTTCTTTTACACGAGAGCATGGCCAAAGACTTCTGGAACACTTTCTCTGCGGCAGTGGGTGGAGGGGATCCCATGCTGAGCTTATTTTTGGTGGCATGCCAGTTCAGCAAGAACACACACACATACATTAAAAGACAGACAGACAGACACACACACGCACACACACACACCTGTTCAAATATACTATTTTCCTTCCAGTCCCTTCCTATACTTTTGCTTTTTCTGGCCCTTTTAAAAAACATTGTCATTAGGTAAGTGTGTGACTTGTGTGGGTGGGAGCAGGTGACTGTGTGTGTGTGTGTGTCCGTGCGTGCCACAGTGCCAGTGTGGCAGGCAGAGGCCTATTTTGTGGAGTTGATTCTCTTCTTTCACCTTTGTATGGGATCCAGAGATCAAACCTCAGCAGCTTGAGCAACAACCAAACCTTTACTCACTGATCATCTCTCCATTCCCCACCCCCCTTTTTTTTTTGAGACAGGATCTTGCTCTGTTTTTTTTGTTTGTTTTTTGAGACAGGATTTCTCTGTGTATCCCTGACTGTCCTGGACTCACTTTGTAGACCAGGCTGGCCTTGAACTCACAGATATTCACCTGCCTCTGCCTTCCGAGTACTGGGATTAAAGGTGTGCATGTCAGGCCAGATTTACAAAGGTTTTGTTTTGTTTTGTTTTAAACAAGTGATACTGGCATTCCATTTTTAAAATGTTTATTTTATTTATTTATTTTTTATGGTATGGGTGTTTTTGCCTGGATGAATGTGTACTGCTTGGTACCCAGAGCCTGTGGAAGCCAGAAAGGGAATAGGATCTTTTGGAACTGGAGTTATAGACACATAGGTGAGCCACCATGTGGTTGCTAGAAACAGAACCCAGGTCCTTGGAAGAACAGCCAGTGCTCTAACCACTGAGCATCTTTCCAGCCCTGTCATCTCCAACAGTGTTTAAGTTTTCCTTTTGGTGGTTACAAGATTGTATTCTGGAATTCACATCATGAGGTTCAAACTCCAGCTGTAAAGCAGACCTGTTGGCACATGTAAGAGACCTGGAATTTATGGAATAGCAAGTTCAAAGTAGTCTGAGACACTTGAAACTTTGTCTCAAAAGAACAAAATGGAGGGTTCAGTTCCCAGTACCAACATAGCAGCTCACAACCACTTGTAAGGGCAGTTGCTATGATCTGGTGCCCTGTTCTAGCTTCTGTGGGTTCCTGCATGCACACGTGCACATGGTGCATATAAACTTATGCAGGTAGACACACACACACACACACACACACACACACACACACACATTTAACAACAAGGGGATGGGTGGGAATCGCAGTGCACACTTTTAATCCCAGCACTTGGGAAGCTGAAAGAGGCAGACCTCTATGAGTTCCAGACTGGAACTCCCTTAAAACAAAACAAAACAAAAACAACCAACCCTTTCCCAGAATAAACAACCAATCCTGGCTGTGCCAAGAACTACTTACTGCAAGTAGTAACACACTACCTGGAGCTTGTCACACAGTTCCTCTGTGTAGAGGATGATGGAGCATCTCTCTCTCTCTTGGGAATTGTGAGAACAGTTGAAACATTAAGAATTTAATTATGCCTGGCATTCAGCAAAGGTTAAGAAAAGAAAGAATAAAGCAGGCAAACAAACAACATCCTGGGTTCTGAGTGCTGGGATTAAAGTCATGTGCTATCATGCCTGGCTCATACTGCTATTTATTTGAGTGTTATTTGTTTAGTAAGAGGACAGAGTCTCACTCTGTAGCCCAGATTGACCTGGATCTCACTGTGTCTCAGACACTGACCTGAGAATCAGAACAATCCTCTTACCTCAGCCTCCTCTGGGCCGAGGATATAAGCCACCCAGCTTGAACTGATTCTGTCCTTTTGGCTGTCAGACCATGAGTGGCTCAGTACTTGAGTGTCATGGTGGTGTCCTGTGCTTTTCAATGGGCAGCATTGTCCCCATGAAAATACAGTTTTTTTATTGGCATGTGTTCTTTGGAGGCTATGAAGTATTTCATAGGTACCTTCAACCAGTTTTCATAACCTTTGGCACATTCACCCTTCTCTCCTTCTCTCCCCCCTCCGTCTATTTTTTAAAGTTATTTTTTAGGTTTACTTTTATTCTTTATTATCATGGAGTGGAGCACTCATGCCATGGTGGCCTCAGACGGCGACCTGTGGTGTTGCTTCTTTTCCTCTACTTTACATTGGTTCTGAGGACCAAATGAGGCTGTCAGGCTTCCACAGCTAGGACGGTCCACCCAGTGAACCATCTCACTAGCCTTTGTGTTTCTGAGACAAGTTCTCACCAGGCTGCCATCAAACTCTCAATCCCCCCCCCCCCCCCCCCCCCCCCCTCCGTCTTCTGAGTATTCCAGATCACAGTGATGAAATTACCACAACACTGGTTAAAAGACTTGTTTCTATTTTAAAGACCTATTTTTAAAAAAATTTTTGAAACACACACACACAAATAGATAGATATACAGTGTGTATGTGTTAGTAAAGTTTTTCCTATAGGCAATGATTAGCGGAAAGTAACAAAAGGTTCCTTAGGGATGTATTTATTTTTAAAAACTCGAAGATTGCAATAAGCCCAGATTTTCCTAAGTGGGTCATTACCCACTGGTAAGTTGCAAAATCACAAACTGCATTTGGCAGGGGTTCAGGAAAAAAAACTCAAGACATTGCCTTTGGGATGGGACAATCAGTATTGTGAGAAAGTTAACTGGGCTGGGGGTAATTAGAGAATATGAACACTGGATTGTGGGTCACTGAAACTGTAGTGAGCTACTGTGTTCCCCCATCTTTCGTACCTCAGACAGGCCTGTGTAGCTGTGGACCGTTTGGCTGAAGATAAGAAGACACTGACAATGAAAAAGAGAAAGTGGAAGAGTCTAGAAGTTTCCAGTGAAACTTGGGTCTGACCCTTCCCAGCTCCTGGCCCTACATTTCAGGGTAAGCTACATTTCCAGAAGAAAACAGTTGTCCCAGGGCACGGAGACAGCCCTGTCATAGGTTTAATCCCCAGGACTAAACAATAACAACAACAAGCAAACAATCACACTTCCTTTTGATCCCTTTAGGACTGTATGTCTTCTCCATCTGCACAACGTTAGAGAAAAGAATGGATCACCAGCTGTGGTGTAGCTCATCTTCAATCCCAGCACTTGGGAGGCAGAGGTGGATCTCCTTGAATTCCAGGCCAGTCAGAGCTACATTGTAAGACCCAGTCTCGAAAAATCAAAAACAAAACAAACAAAATGTTTAGACACGTCTAATCATACACTTGAATGCACACACTGCATTCCTGCACTTCAGAAGGTTCTCAGGGTGGCCTATTTATACCTTTCCCAAAGCTAAATGCTCTTGTGGGTTTTACTCCCAGCTAATTGCTTGGGTTTGTGGCGATGAAGCCATGCAGCAGGCTGGTTACTGCTACACACACACACACACACACACACACACACACACACACACACACCCCTGGGTTGGTTTGATTTGAGGTTTTTGAGGCATGGTTTCTGTGTAGCACAGGCTAGCCTAGACTTGTGATCTGCTGCTTCAGCTCCGCAAGTTCTGCAACTACAGGCACATATATGTGGTTTACTTGTTGGTTTTCTCCTTCGGTGGGTGCTAAGGAGAGAACATAGGGCCTTATGAATGTTAGGAAGGGCTCTACTGTTGAGGCACAATCCCAGCTCCTACTTATATTTACTTTAAGACACAGGGGCTTAAGTACTGGAGGTGTAGTTCAGTTGTAATGTCAAATAATGCCAAGCATGTGTAAAGCCCGGATTCTGTCCCATAGATGTACATAATGTGCTTCTGTAATCCCAGCCCTTGAGAGATCGACACAAGAGGATCAGAAGTTCAGGGTCATCTTAGCTACATAGTGATTTTAAAGCCAACCTTGGCTATTTGAGACTATTTCTCAAAAAAAAAAAAAAAAAGTCCATCTTGAGTAGTTGAGACATGGGCACACACCTCTCCAAGCTACATGTTTCTTTGGTCACCTGTAGAGTATGATTTTGAAATGCAGACCCGCCCAGCCTTGAAACTGTCAGCTTTATTATGTGAT
>CAJQZJ010033049.1:6522771-6593872 GCA_907164525.1 Lophiomys imhausi
CTCTCTCTCTCTCTCTCTCTCTCTCTCTCTCTCTCTCTCTCTCTCTCCCTGTATGTGTGTATACTAAAGACTGAACCCAGAGCCTTACACATGCAAGTGCCCAACCCATAGCCTTGGCTATGTAGCAAGTTCCAGGACAGCCAGACTACATAGAAAGACCCTGTCTCAAAAAAAAAAGTTATTTTTTGTGTATGTTTTGTGTATGTATGTCTCCAAAAAAAAGTTATGTTTTGCCTGCATGTACATGCAGTGCCCCAGGAGGCCAGAAGATGGCATCAGGTTCCTTGGAACTGGCATTACAGATCGTTGTGAGCCACCATATGGGTGCTGGAAATCAAACCCAGATCCTCTGCAAGAGTAGTCAGTGCTCTTAATCACTGAGTCATCTTTCCAGCCTTCTGTTTTTGTTAATTTTGAGACAGGGTCTTGCTATGAGTCTATGATGTTCTCCAGCTTGTGATCCTTCCTCCTAACCCTCCTGAATTCTGTGATTTCTGCTCTGTGCTACCAGGAAAAGCTAAAATATGGTAAGTTCTGAGAGTATGGACCAGCTGCAGGGTTACAGGAAGAACTGAAACCATCTGAACTGGATTAAAAATAAAGCGATAGAGTGTGGTGATGTACACCTGTAACCCCAGCATTGAGGAGGTAGATATGGAATACAAGAAGTTCAAGACCAGCTTGGGCTACATAGCAATTTCAGGGCTAGCCTGAGCTACATGAGACACTGTCTCAAAGGAACAAACACACAAAAACACATAGTATGTCCAGTTGCCTTGGAAAAATGATATGAAAGTACAATGAAGACCAGGCATGGTGGCACAAGTCTGCATTCTCAGATCTTAGGTAGCTGAGATAGGACGATCAGGAGCTCAAAGCCAGCCTGACAGATATGGCAAGATCCTTTCTTAGACCAGACAAGAAGTACAGTGAGGATCCAAAAGAGATTAAACTTCAGGCATGCCTGGTCACTTGCAGTGACTACAGAGGGGTGGGGCTCATGGGCTGTTGTGTCTTTGCAGTGATGGTAGCTGGGGGTAGGGGTGGGGAGTCTGGAGAGTATTGTTTTCATGGCCCCATCTCTCTCCTGCAGACAGGCATGGCCCTGCTTTTCCTGCTGGGGTCTGTCTTATTCCCACTGTGCTTTGCTCTCCTCTGCTGGGGGCTGCAGAACCAAACCAGCTTGCGGATGGGATGGAGAGGCAAGATGCTGTTTTGGTGGCATCAAAGTAAGATGGGAAGGGTGGAGTATCTTTCCTGGGGCCAGAGCTGGTGGAGCTGATGCAGCAGTTCAAGAGCTGGAGGGAACTCAGAGGAGGACACAGGAGAGTGGGGGTGGGGCCTGCTAATGGAATCTCTTGCAAGCCCCTCATTTGGAAGTGGGTCTAATAATTTCTTCTTTCCATGGAGACAGGTGAGGATCATGTGAATGTCTAAGGGCTGTGGGCTCTGAGGAGGTGTAAGGCAGGACTTAAATGACACCCAGTGGGAGCAGAAGAGGCATGGCTCCAGCCAGGTATCACAGAGCCAGCATGTGAACCCAAGCCAGGGCCTGTGTGATCCAGGCAGGCACTCTACCACCCAACTGCATCCCAGTCCTTCCCCCTGAGTTACAGCTTTACTTTGTAACCCAGCCAGGCCTCAGAGCGGGGATTTTCCTGTCTCCATCTGCCAAGTGCTGGCAGTTGGGCCTTTATGTGAAATCAGCTGATGATTTTTATTTTTTAGAGTTGTTCACATTACATTTAGTTGGGGGGGGCACATGCCATGGCTCACATGTGCCAGTCAGAGGACAACTTGTAGAAGTTGGTTCCCTCCTTCATGTGTTCCAAAGATTGAAGTCATCATTAGGCCTAGCAGCAAGCGCCATTACTTGCTGAGCCATCTCACTGGACTGAAATTGGTTGCTTTTTAACTGATAACTCAGACTAGGATTTAAGGAGATACTATCTTCTGCTGGCAACACCATACTGGGAAAACGTGTTTGTGGGATGGGTTGGGCCCTCAGGCTGTTAATATGAACATGAGCAATGCAAGGGCACAGCTGGGACGGGGATGTGTGGAAAGCAATGTTTGGGCGTTTTGTTTTGTTTTCCTTTTTCCTTCTTTGAAAGGGAGCCAAGGCAACAGGAGAAAAAGGGAGTCCAAGGAGTTTTGATACCTGGTCATCATCCCAACCTAGTACTTTTTACATTTCTGTTCATTTTTGTGTTGTTTCTTTCTATTTGTATGTTTTTGTGTTTTGTGGGTTTTTTTAAGATTTATTTATTTATTATGTATACAGTGTTCTGTCTGCAGGTCAGAAGAGGGCACCAATTTTCATTATAGATGGTTGTGAGCCACCATGTGGTTGCTGGGAATTGAACTCAGGACCTCTGGAAGAGCAGTTTGTGCTTTCAACCGCTGAGCAATCTCTCCAGCCCATTGTGTATGTTTTTTGAGGTAAGGTCTCACCCTGTAGCCCAGGTTGTCTCATAACTTTTTTCAGATTTTGTTTTTATCTTGTTACTCTTGGTGAGCCTCCTGCCTTCGCCTTCCAAGTACTGGGATTATAGGCCTGTCCCTTCATACTAGTTAGCTCAGGCTAGCTAGGCTCAGTCCATCTCTCTCCTGACAGGATCTCCATATGTATTACTGGCTAGCCTGGGATTTTGGTGGGAATTTGCTGTATAGACCAGGTTGGTCAGAAATTCCCAGGGATCTGCCTGCCTTTGCCTCCTGCGCACCACTGTCTCTGGCTTTTCCTGTAGTGAAGCAAACAAACTTGCAATCCTGATTCACTAATGCACATAGCTGTGTTATCTTGACAAGTTTTTTTTTTTTTTTTAACTTCAAACCTTGGTTTCTCCTTCCCTAACCCTAAGAGGTCAAAGAAGCATTGACACAAATTTCCTAGTTCTGTGCCCAGACTGTAGTAAGACCTGGGAGGGTGGGCCTCTTTCCCTTAGGCGAGGTGTCCAGGTCTACAAGGGTCTCTAAACACTTTTACCCCAACTCCTGCCAGTGTCAGGACTTCCCTCGGCCGTTCCCACAGACTGCCACTAGAGGGCAGCATAAAATAGCAAATCAGCCCCTTCCTCTAGGGAGCAGAGGGAGTAGAGTAGGCTGTGTGTGGGCTGGAAGGTCAGTTGTTAGCAGATTTTTGAGGCTTATCTCAGGGCCAGCCAGGAAACCCAAACTACAGGTAGGTGTCGGGCTTCATGATATTCAAGTCTGTAGGAGAGATGAGTTTGGGAAAGGCAGGGCTCTAGGAGGCCATGTAAGAGTAAGGAGCAGGTGTGGGCTAAGCCCCTGGCCAAAAGCACTGGGCTGTGCATCCCCTTGGAGTAAATGAAGGAGTTGAATGAACCAACCCCCAGGCTCTTTCTCTTTCATAAGCAGGACTGTTCTGAGGAGTGGCAGAAGAAAGGGAGCCAAGGCAACAGGAGAAAAAAGGAGTCCAGGAGGCCATGGAGCCTAAGGAGGGAGGCTCAGCTTCTATGGGTCCAGGTAGCTTTTCAAGACAATACCCTCCTTCTCCAGTCACCTCTTCCCTCTCCCCTAGGCTAGCACTTCCTCTGTAGCCCAAGCTGGCTTCCATGAGTGATCCTCCTGCTTCAGCCTCCTGAGCACACAATGAGCCACTGTGCTTACTGTCCCCTTTACCATAATGCTACCCATCAAAGCTATGCAGGAAGAGCTCAGACAGTGAGCCCTCTCTTCCTGCTTAGCTCTGTTCCTGCCATTTCTTAACTTTCTGACCCTGGGGATCTTGTCTCACACCTCAGGACCATTTCCTGACCTCTAAAAAGTGGATGAGCAGATTCCAGACACAGGTGCTGTCTCAACAGTGAGGCACGGACCCCAGGCTGTGTGAGGTGGGGTGAATGCTGCAAGGTGCCTGGTGCATGCTGGTTTCCACTCCCTCTGACTGGTGAAGGCTGGTGGGGGTGGGGGCGGGGCCTCTGGGTCTGAAGGACACTGAAATGTTTCTGTTCCTATCCATCCCTTCAGTGTTCCCTTCAGGGAAATCAAGAAACACCACCTACTCAGGCTGCCTTCCCCAGGAAATCATCTTGGCTGGAGTGCGCACCCATAAGCTGAGATCCCTACAGGCCACCGAGGGACACACACTTACATTTATAAGCATTGTCAGAAGGAAAATACAAGATATTTTCAAAATGCTGACGGGAAACGGGGACTCAGTACCCCCTGCCAGCAGAAGTAGCCCAGGGCTACCTTCTTACCCAAGAGAAGAGCCATCCCTTACCTAGCCCTTGTCCGCAGCAGCCCCCTGCACTGCAGCTCCTGTCTCTTTAAGGGCCTCCCCCTCCCTCTTTCCCCGTGCCCCCCCATCTCTGTCGCAGCCTCTGCTGTGGCTCAGAGCTGCACGGGAGACGACGCTGCCGCAGGTCCGGTTTCTTGGTGTCTGGTCGGTGCCATCACTTCCCTCCCCCTCTCCCGGCCTCCCCAAGCTGGTGGCTTCCCCTCCCCCTCCCCCTCCTCACAGAGGGGGCAGGGGGGCTGGGCACCAACTCTGTAATGCCATGTGCAGTGTCTGCACAGGGCAGCAGCAGGGCTGTGGCAGCAGCAGAAAGAGGTGGTGGTAGCCTGTGGTGGCGGGAGATCTGTGCTAACTGGTGACCGCTCGCCCAGCTGCTCCTCCGCTCGGCTAGGTCCTTCCCTCCCTCCCTTTTTTCAGGGCTGGCACCACCGTCCCCCACCCCGCCTCCTTGGGTCCTCCCAGCCTCTCCACGTAAGCCCCCCCACCTGCCGCGGCTCTCCCTCCCCTCCCCCAGCTGCATCCTCCTCCTCCTCCTCCTCCTCCTCCTCCTCCTCCTCCTCCTGTCCCCTCTCTTTCTTGGTCCTCTCAAGTCCTCCCTTGGTCGGCTCTCTCCCACCCCCTCTCTCTACTCTGCCTAGCTAGAGCCCTTTCTTCCTGTGTCCCCAGTCTCATTGAAGTCCCTTTCTCCCTTGGTCTGAACTGGTCCCCTTGTCCCCGCCCTGGCCCCTTTGTGCCTCCCCCTCCCTCTTTCTCTCTCCCTCTCTGGCTTGGCATCCCTTCTCCACCTCTAACTCCCTCAGTTCGGCCTTCCTGTCCTTTCTGGACCCTCCGGTCTCCCTGCCTGGGTCTAACTCATCATGCTCACCCCAATGGTGGCTGGGGGGGGTGGTATTCCCTGGACTCTTCCTCCTATCCAAGAACACACTCCAGAGGCTGCCCCAGCTACGCTGGGAGGAGGCCGACGCAGTCATCGTCTCCGCCAGGTAAATGGCATGCCTTCCCTGAGTTCAGCCCCTCTCTTCCCAACAGGCTTCATGGGGAAGGGACCCCAGTACCTTCCTGGGCTCTGTAGCGGTGGGTAGGTTTACATCCAAGCTTCCTTTCCTCCTTGGACCTCCCCTTCCCTGGAGACCTCACTGAAAACTAGCCATCTGGTCTACTATTCAGCTTGATCTTCTTGTTTCCCCTTGTCACCTTACCATCCTCTAAAACAGGCCAGCATGTGACAAAACAGTCCCACAAGATACCAGGGAGCAAGTCAAGGGGCAAGACCATGTTTTTAAGGGCTAGTGTTTGGGAGTTAGGGCACAGAGAAGTAGACAGTGAAATTTGTGCACCTTAGAATAGGGTCATCAGGAAGGGGACCATGATAACAAACAGGGAAATAGTGGGAAAGTGACCGGGGGAGCTTGGGGTCACTGTGGGGCCAGGGACTCCAGTGAAGATCTGCATAGTGACTGGGTATCCAGGGGGTGCAGGAGAAACTGGGGACTCTCTTGGCCCTCATGGTCCCTTCCCTCCCTCCCCAGGAAGACACTTCATTGTCAGCCATCCCTAGCACTGGCTTACCTCAGGATGACCTCTTTTGGTGTCCTGGGAGGAAGAAAACTCAACTGCCACAAACTAGGGGTAAAGAAGGCTGGGAGAGGCAGGAACCTCATGAGGGACCACAGCTGAGCATGGATCAGCTGCAAGCATGGCTTGGGAGGGTGCTGATGAGGAATGGTCCTGACAAGTATAGGGTCCAAAGCGCAGGGGTGTAGTAGCAAGAGGAGAAATGGAGGCACACACCTTATTTTCACTCTTTACTCTGTCTCTCTAGGCTGGTGTCCTCTGTCCAAGCTATCATGGCCTCTACAGCTGGTTACATAGTCTCCACCTCCTGCAAGCACATCATTGATGACCAGTAAGTACCTCATGACCATCTCTGCCCAAGTCTCAGCAGTGTATGTGTGGGACCTGGGATCCCCCAGATCTGTAGTGGTCCCTGAACTTGGGCCCAAGAAAGTTCATGTGATTGCTGCAACTCAATACCAGGGATAAATTTATCCAGCCCTGTCCTAAAGGTCAGAAGCAAGAAAGCAAGGGTAGAGATCAAAGAAAATCCTCAAAGCAGTTCCCGGTGGGCTTCCTGGCCTCTTGTCACAGGTTCTGAGTGTCAGCCATGCCGTCTCCAGCTCTTGCATCCCTCACACTCCGTTTCTATCTTACTGAGTGCCTTCCTTGCACGCCAGGTTCACCTCTCAATTCCTTCTGGAATCCATGTCTAGCCTCAGCTTGTGTCCAGGGGAGAGGGGCAAAGAGATGACATAAACAAGGCCACCAAGGCAGTAGGGGTTGGGGGTGAAGAGGCCAAAATCTGGCACTGGCAGCTACTGCAGTGTTTGGTGCTTGCCAAAAAGGCCCAGGCCTGAGAGGTGGGGCAGGAGGAGGAGGAGGAAGGGAGCGGTATCCCTGTCCCTGTCCGTGGTGCTGATCTGTCCGTTTTCGCTAGCCACGGGCTGCCGCCAGTCAGCTGTGTGCCTAGGATGCCCTTCCTTGACTCATATCTTCTGGCTCTACTGCCCTTCTGTGGTGTCCTTTGAGCCTTAGTGGGACATTGTCTGGGTGACCCTGGTCTCCATCTGCCTTCTAGTGTCTGTCTCTTCTTTTCCCATGAGTGAGTTCTCTCCTAGGACCTAGAGTGAGGTCACATTCCTTCCCAGAAGGGCTTCTGCAGGGAGGAATTGAGTATGTTCAGTGGCTAGAACAGTTCTTGGCTCCAGAATGCAGAGGCCTAACTCTTAGGCTCCTTCTCCATGACTTGACTTCCCTCTACACTCTCCCAACCCCTTCCCCAGCCCACGTTCCAAGAGGAGGCTGGGTGCCAGGTATTTGCTCCTCACCTGATCTTACCCAGAGGTCACCTTTTGGCTCTTGAATTCCTACCCTCAAGTCCGTTCTTGGCCTTGTTCCACCTTTAATCCTTAGGTAGGTGGGAGGACCAGGGCTAATCCGGGGACAACAGCTGTTCTTACTTCTGAGCACCTAATTGCTGAGAGAGAAGGGATGGAATCTAATGCCTAACTTGTAAACCCAGGGCCCCTTCTGATCTTCCACAGCCCAGACTCCTATGGCCTTCCATACCTCATCAGATCCCTAGGTAGGCTCTGAGCCTTCTCTGAGGATGGTTAGGTCCTGTCTGTAGTTCTGCTGTCTCAGCTGCCTTTCCCCTGTCACCCTCTCCTACTCCTGACCACATCCCCCTCCGTCATAGCAGTGTGGGTCCCTTTGACCAGGGGCTGCTTCTTCCCTTCCAGGCAACCCTGCCTTGGTAAGCTGCTGCTGTCTTTGTACTCACTGGCTCCCTTTACCTGTACCCCTGCTCTCCTCACCAGCACCCACACTATGGTGGCTAGCTGGATTGGTTCTGCTCTGCTCCTTCTGGGCCTTTCTGTCTCCCACCCCCACTTCAGGCCTGTCTGAGGATTCCTGGACTTGAGCAAGCCTCCTCCGTGCTGACTCAAGAAAAAAAGCGCAGCGTTGCGTATTCTTGTGCTTCCCGTATTTGTTTACTCCAAAGTCTGTAGAACTTTCTCTGTTCTTGGCATCTTTGCTCAGCATTTTCTCTTTACTGCTAGTCATACCTGGACTAACAATAGACTCACCACCTTGGAGCAAAGGCAAGCTGCAGTGACAGCCCCTCCGCTGCGCTGGGGACTGGCGCCAACCCTCAAACCTTCCTGAGACAGTGGTACTGACGGCAAGGACTCCTGTGGTTATTCCTTGGCCACATTACTTAGCCTCTCCATGACACAGGATTTCATGAGGCCTGAACAAGTTGCTGCTTCGTAATGATTTCAGTGCCAGCATAGTGGTTGGCATGTGATAAACTGTCATGTCAGCTGATTCAGGCTCTCTCTACAGTACTTGGAAGTTCCTCACTGGTGCCTGACTGGGCATATCTTTGTATCATGCTCCAGCTCATTTCTGTCAGTATCCACAATCTGCAGTGTTCTGGTCTCCTCTCCTTATGATAGCGCAGTGCCAAAGAGTGGATGGAGGAGAGAGATTGAGATATGGGGAAAGAGAGAAAGAGACATGGTGGGTTGCAAGGTCTGTGAGATTGCCTAGCCTTGGGTTGTTTCTCGCACACCAACCTTCAGTTCCAGCATCTGTAACTCAAGACTCAGGGCTGCTGTGAGAACCCCCTTGGGACCCGACACTCTCCCAGTGAGCACCCCGCTCTGGGGCTGCTCACCTGCCCTGTCCACCCCCTTTCTCTCTCCCCTCTCCACAGGCACTGGCTGTCCTCGGCCTACACACAATTTGCAGTTCCCTATTTCATCTACGACATCTATGCCATGTTCCTCTGCCATTGGCACAAGCACCAGGTTAAAGGGCATGGAGGGGAAGACGGGACACCCAGAGCCCTGGGCAGCACCTGGGCTGTGGTCCGTGGCTACCTGCACAAGGAGTTCCTCATGGTGCTCCACCATGCGGCCATGGTGCTGGTGTGCTTCCCACTCTCAGTGGTGAGTCCTCCCTTCTGGAGTCAGGAGACTTAGGGGTGGGTGTGAAAAGCTGTTTCTCCCCAGTATGCCAGTAATGCAGCATGGGGGTCTCTGGTGGCAGGACTTGGGGTGGGCTTTTTGAATAGCATTCCACCCAGAATCTTAAGAGGTACAAAGTCAGTCTGGGATGCTTTAGAGCCCTAGCTACCTGTATGTGAGTCTGTCCTTCTGTGGTGTCAGGCATGCCTTCTTAATCTTCAGGGTTAGAGGCAGGAGAAAAGAGGCAGTGTACTTAGTGTTCAGACTCCAGGACTAAGTAAGTGTCTCTCTGGGCTGAGGATATAGTTCAGCTGGTAGAGTGTTTCTCTAGCAAGTGTGAAGCCCTGAGTTTAATCCCCAGTACTTTGTAAGGCCAGCATGGTAGCACATTTGTAATCCTAGCACTTGAGAAGTGGAAGCAAGAAGATATGAAGTTTAAAGTCATCTTCTGGTACATACTGGGTTTTAAGCCAGTCTGGGGGTACCTGAGACTCTTGCCAAACAAAACAAAAAACCTGGGTGGTGGTACAGCACACTGCTCAGGAGGCAGAAGGTAGATCTCTGACTTTGAGACCAGCTTCGTCTACAGAGTGAGTTCCAGGACAGTCTCTGGCTACACAGAGAAATTCTGACATGGGGTGGGGGGAAGAGTAGGGGCTGGGAATAGGGCTGGGGAAATGCTCAGCTGGTACAGTGATCACTGTGAGTAATCACTACATCCTTATACCGCAAGCCTAAGGACCCAGTCTTCTTGAAAAGGACTGAGGTGCTGTGTGCTTAATCCCTGCTCCTGGAAGTGAACACAGGAGAATCTCTGGGGCTTGCTGGCCAGTCAAGGCGGTGGAGCCGAATGAGTGAGCTCCGGGTTCAAGGAGAGACCCTGCTTCAAAAAATAAAATAAAACGGAAAGCAATTGACCTGCAGCCTTTATATGCATACACCCACATGCACCACACATGTGTATGCACACATGAACACCACACAAAGAGGGAGAGAGAGAACACTAAGTATCTCTGAAGGTCAAGGGGAGAGACTCAGGCAGGCACAGCTCCTCAGTCTCTTGCCTTTCTCCCCAGGTGTGGCGACAGGGCAAGGGAGATTTCTTTCTAGGCTGCATGTTGATGGCCGAGGTCAGCACACCCTTCGTCTGCCTGGGCAAGATCCTCATCCAGGTGAGAATGCCCTGAGGGGGTTTCGGGGTGGATGCTTCTGGGGACTTTTGAGGATTCCTTAGAGACCATGCAACCTTCCTGTATGGTGGCATGTGCCTGCAACACTAGCAGTGGGAAGATCGGGAGTTCTGAGCCTAGACTTTGCTACATAGTGAAACTTTGTCGCAAAAAGCAAGAATAAGAACAAGAGCGCTGGCCAGGTGCAGCGACGACGGGGGTGGGAGGAGCCATTAGCGGGGTAGAGGGGAGGTGGTGGCTGTGAGAAACTGCGGGAGACCTGCCTCTCCCTGCCCTACCACGCGGCTCTGTTCACAGTACAAGCAGCAGCACACGTTGCTTCACAAGGTGAACGGGGCCCTCATGCTGCTCAGCTTCCTGTGCTGCCGGGTGCTGCTCTTCCCCTACCTGTACTGGGCCTACGGGCGCCACGCCGGCCTGCCCTTGCTCTCCGTGCCCCTGGCCATCCCGGCCCACGTCAACCTGGGAGCCGCGCTGCTCCTTGCACCCCAGCTCTACTGGTTCTTCCTCATTTGCCGTGGGGCCTGCCGCCTCTTCCGGCCCCGAGGGTCCCCACCACCCTCTCCTTGTCAGACCCAGGATTGAGGCTGGGGCCTAGAAATCCCCCCTCTCCAGCCCCTGTGGAGACAGGGCTTTGGGGCCAAGGGGTGGGGGGTGAGAGCCAGGAGTCCTTTGCCTTGACAGACCCTAGACAGATGGACTCAGAATAGGGAGGAGCTATATACCCTCGGGAACTGAGGTCAGATCGTTAGGCAGGATGAAGACCCTCTTCCTGCCTCTGCACTAACAATGAAAGGGAGAGGAAGTAGAGCGGGGCTCAGTGGGACCAAGGAGTCAAGGGACATGGGGGTGGCCCCCCGCTGTCAAGGACATCCCAGTCCTGCTGCTGCAAATCCCTCTCTGCTCCCCATCACCCGGCAGAGAGAAGACACCCTAACTCACCCCATGTGGGCCCTGAGAGGGCAGGTGACCCCCACAGCTCCTTCCTGTGGGGACCAATCTGAGGGATCTTATTTATTTGCCCATATCAAGTTAATTGGTTGGGGTGAGGGGAGGGAGGCGACTGCTCCCCTACGACGTTCCCAGCGCTGAGCAGCTCAGAGGTCAGGCGCCAGGCCAGTCCCTTCTGTTAGGGGCACATTTAGCCCTTGGGCCCCGGCTTGTCCCTGGTGCTACAGGCCTCTCCTGGCTTCCTCCAGTCTGGGGCCACAGACCCCGGGAGGTGCTTTTACAGACCGCTAATAAAGACGATCTTCCTGAACGCCAGTAAGGTCCAGTTTTTGGGTCTGGGAAGGGAGGATGTAAAGGGATGGGCGACTACATAGAGGGTCACTGAATAGTAAGGGAAGAAGGGGGTGTGAGTGGGCACATAGAGAATCATGGGCAGACAGGGAGGAAGGGTGTGTGTGAATGGCCATAAAGAGGGGCAAGGAAGAGTCAGGAAGGAAGGAGGCACCACCTTTATTTCTCAACAGAAGGCTGGGTAGATATGTGGCACACAGCTAGGTCCAGGGCTCCTGTCTGGCTCATTAGGCCCCTTTCTGGAAGCTCCTGAGGAGTGTGTAGACCAAATGAGAAGGGTCACATAGGAGACTTGGGTCCTCTGTAAGGGGTTGGGGAGGGCATGGAGATGAGACTCACACGTGCATGCAGAACTGGAAAAACAGGAGGAAGAAAGCCACCACCAATGCGCCCACCAGGATGTGCTGGAAGAGCCCAGGGCCGGAACCTGCCAGACAGTCAGAGCAGTTTTCTTCCAGATCCTGCCAGGAGGGAGGCCCCTCTATCAAGCTGGTTCATACCTGTCTTAACAAAGGTCACAGGCTTCTCTCCAATAAACTGGGCCACAGCAAGAAGGCTAGCTTGGTCTGAGTCTGGGTAATCAAAGAAATCAGGCCTGTCTACGAAGAGCTGGGAGCTGGCTCCTAGTACTGAGGTGTGAGGATCATCTCTGGGTGCTAGGAACCAAAGCAGACGCTGTGAGAAGAGCCTGTGGACCTGCTGTACCCACTGAAGAGGCCAGGCGAACTCAGGGCCTGCTTGTTTTGTTCCCAGGTCTAGCTGAGCTCTCATCAGAAGCCTGCCATGTCTGAGATAGCAAGGAAAGGACAAAGATACAGAACGAAAAGAGAAAGCCAGCAAGTGTCTTGACTCATGGCTCTAATCCTACTGATGGGAAGCAAAGGCAGGAAGACCACTGCAAGTTTGAAGTCAGTTTGGGCTAGATAGTGAGCTTGGACTACAGAGTGAAGCTCTGCCTCAAACATAAAATGAGGTATAAGAAAGGGAGGAGAATAGCCGGGCGGTGGTGGCGCACGCCTTTAATCCCAGCACTTGGGAGGCAGAGGCAGGCGGATCTTTGTGAGTTCGAGGCCAGCCTGGTCTACAAAGCGAGTCCAGGACAGCCAGAGATATTCAGAGAAACCCTGTCTCGAAAAAAAAAAAAAAAAAAAAGAAAGAAAGGGAGGAGAGGGGGGAAAAAAGGAGAAAAGAAAGAGGAGGAGAAGGAAAGGTAAAAGAAAGGGAAGGGAAAATGGAAGGGGAAGGGAGGAGCAGCAAGAGGAGGGAGGGGAGAAAGGCCTGGGGGTGGACTGGCCTCTGGGCCAAAACCCAAACTTGCTCCTTATTCTGAAGCCTCCTTTACTCCTCCTGTTCTTGAGCCCAGCCTCCCACCTGTTTCTATGGTCTCCAGCTCAGCCATCCACATCCACACCAACAAGGGCACCCACTGCCGCAGCTTCATAACCCGTCACTACTGTGAGTGAGTGGGATTCTATGATGTCACAGCCCAGAGCCATTCCGGTAGCCTGACTATGGGGTGCTTCCAGCTCTTGATGAAGAAGAGGCCATTGAACCTCATCCTCAGGGGCCGTACTGGCAATAACAGTAACAGTGGTGGGGATCTTGGGTTATAGCCCAGAGTTAGAGCTTTTACTGAGTGTACATAAGGCCTTGGGTTCTCTCAGAGCCACAATCAGTCAATTCCAGCTCCGCCTGGAAGACAGTTCTAGAGTATTCCATCACTTCCTCCTGATTTTTTTTTCTCTTTCTCCTTTTAACTGGTCAGTGGTATCCCAGAACTTAGCTGGAACTATGGGACAATGCATTTGTGTAGCAGTTATATCTAGGAGGTGGAGTGGACTACACATTTCCAGTTGTCCTTTGGATCATCCACAACTTGTTTATTGAGTGCTTATTAAAATGCCAAGAAATTGGCACAGATTGGCTCATATAATTTGTAGAAGCTCTAAGAGGGAGGTCCAAACCAGTGTGCAGGGGAAAGAGGAACGCTGATGCTCCACACTTCCAAAGGGTGTGTATTTTTTTTCTGTGTGGGGCTCCCCTTTGCATTCTGTCCCCAGGTTCAGGGGTCTGCATCCATTCGTCTCCAGGCTTGGTCTTAGCGCTCAGCAGAGATGGAAGCGCAGGTTGAGGAACAGGAGAAATAGCAGGCTTTTCCACCAGGTGGCAGCAGCGTCAGTTCGATGATGCCACCATCTCTCCCACAGGTTAGACCCGGTGCGGCAGCCAGGCTCCTCTCTAGGGACTAGCTGTCGCGGGGAGGCGGGGAGTTTGTTAGAGGAACTCCCCTGGCTCATTGAAAGGCTAATCTCTCAGCCATTCAAAGAGCCTAGTCTAGTCACCTCACCGTGACTCAGTTTCCCCCTTGATGGTATTGATGGCATGTCCTCCAGTTCCCACAGTCGTCCTGGTGTCACTTCCTAATTGCGACCCGCACTCCAGAGGCCCCATCTGGAGCTGTAAGAGGTAGCCCGTCTCTGATTGGCAGTTAGGTCTGCCTATCACAAATGTATTCTGGCCCACTTGGGCCGAGGACACTTCAGGGTCTCCTTCATTGCGCCCCTGCCCACGCTTGCTTCACAGCCTCCAGCACATGTTCTGTTACTGCACTTGACCCCCTGGTGGTTCCTCATTGAAGGATCTTGTCTCTGTCCCGCACCAGCCCACCTGTTCTTCACATAACAACCTTGCCAAGATCAGCTTTTCTTTTTCTTTTTCTTTTTGAGGCAGGGTCTCACCTTGTAACTGTGTCTGTCTGCGAACTCACTATATAGATCAGACTGGCCTCGAACTCAATGAGATCAGCCTCTGCCTCCAGAATTCTGGGATAAAGGCATATGCCCCTACATCAGGGTACGTCTACCCCCCTCCGGCCCCCTCCTTCTGGAGTTAATTACTACTATTGAGAATTCAAGAGTGCCACAGCTATGCCTGGAAGACAGTTCTACAGTATTCCATCACTTCCTCCTGATTTTTTTCTCTTTCTCCTTTTAATTTGTATTCTTCACTAATACATTACATCCTGACTGCACTTTTCCCTCCCTCTACTCCTCCTAGTCCCTCCCCCCACCTCCCTTCTTCCCCAGATCAATCTTCCTCTGTTTCCCTTGTTAAAAAAGGAGGAGAAGGAGGAGGAGGGCTGGAGAGATGGCTCAGAGGTTAAGAGCACTGGCTGTTCTTCCAGAGGTCCTGAGTTCAATTCCTAGCACCCACTTGGCAGCTCACAACTGTCTCTAACTCCAAGATCTGACATCCTCCCACAGACATACATGCAGGCAAAACACCAATGTGCATAAACATAAATAAATTAATAAAAAAAAAGACTGGGCACAAACCCTCATATCACTGGTAGATGAGGCAACTCAATAGGAGGAAAAGGGTGCCAAGTGCAAGCAAAAGATTCAGAGATAACCCCCCCCCACACATACACACACATTCCCACTATTGGGAGTCCCACAAGAACACCAAGTTACACAACCATAATGTACAGGCAGAGGATCTAGACAGACCAATACAGGGTCCATGATTGTAGCTTCAGTCTCAGTGAGCCCCTGTGAGCCCTGCTCAGTTGATTCTGTGGGCCATGTTCTTGTGGTCCTTGACTCCTCTGACTCCTAAAATTCTTCCTCCCCCTGTTCTACGAGGTACCCCTGGTTTCTCCTAGTGTTTGGCTGTGGGTCTCTGCATATGCTCCCATCAGTTGCTGGATGAAGCCTCTCTGATGACAACTGGGCTAGGCTCTGATCTATGAGTATAACAGAATGTCCAGGAATCGTTTCACTGACTTTATAATTTTTTCCAGTGTTTAGTTCTATCCTGGGTCTCTGGGCTCTTCAGCCTCTGGTTCATGGCCCTCCAGGCAGTGTGGGCTTTCTCTTGTGGTGTGGGCCCCAAGTTGAACCAGTCATGAGTTGGCCACTCCTACAAGTTCTGCACCACCATTGCCCCAGCACATCTTGCAGGCAGGACAGATTGTAGGTCAAAGGTTTTGTGGCTGGGTTGGTGTTCCAGTCTCACTGTTAGAAGCCTTGCCTGGTTATAGAAGATGGCCAGTTCAGGCTCTGTCTCCCCATTGCTAGGAGACTTCACTAGGGTCACTCTTGTAGATTCCCGGGAGTTTCCATTGCACTAGGTTTCTACTTCCCCACCGAAATGTCTCCCAATTCCAGTTGTCACTCCCAATATTCTCTCCCACCCCCATCCTCCACCCCCCCCTGATCCCCCCCATTCTCCTCCCCCCCCTCCCCCAAGTTTACCGAAAAAAAAAAAACAAAATCTATTCTATTTCCCCTTCCCAGGGAGATCCATGTGTCCCCTCCACACTTCAGCCCTCCTTGTACTTAGCCTCTTTGGGTCTCTGGATTGTAGCATGATTGTCCTTTACTTAACAGCTGATGTCCACTTATAAGTGAGTGCATACCATGTTTTTCTTTCTGGGTCTGGGTTAGTTTAGCTTTATTTTCCAAACAAAAGCACCTAGAGAGGTAGGCAGGGTGATGGGATACACACACACCTTACAGTCCCAATGCTCTGGAGGCTACGGCAGGAGGGATACATAACAAGATCCCTCCTGAAATAAACAAGCATGACAGGCCCTGCTTCAACAAAACCAGGCAGAGGCTTCCCTCTGGGTAGACAGCACCCACACCTGGGCATGTTTTACCTTCAAGATTCTTCTTTGAGAAGCTCGTGTATTCAGGCATGTCCTTCTGAATTCTACTAAAAGAGCTTTATCAACCCACAACTCTGCTTATGAAAGACAAACAAGAAGCCAACGTGGAAAGCCCCGAGGATGCACACCTGCAGCCTGTACACACGTGCCCCCACAAGTATACACAGAAAAATACCCAACAACAAAACCTACTCCCATTCTACCAGCCAGTCAGAATAAGGCAGATGAAACCCTTTCCCCTCCAGTAGATGTCTGGACCTCCTGTTCGTTCTTCCATCTGTCTGGCCATCAGTAATTGCAGGGTCCCTGCTGTGCCGCACTGGACCCCACTTAAGGTTCAGAACATGGTTTCTGGGGAGTGGATATGGCTCGGGGGTGGGGCAAACATTTGTAGCAGAAGTGTGAGGACCTGAGTTTAAATACGTGGTGGCACACAGCACGGGATAAAATCCCAGCACTCAGGAGACAGAGGCAGGTGAATCTCTGTGAGAGTTCCAGGACAGCCTGAGCTATACAGTGAGACCCTATCTCAACAAATAAACTAAAAAGCTGGGTGTGGTGGTGCATGCTCTTAATCCTAGCACTTGAGAGGCAAGAGCAGGAGAATCTGTTCCAGGCCAACCTGGTCTACAAAGGGAGTTCCAGGACAGCTAGGGCTGTTACATGGAGAAACCGTGTCTCAGAAAACAAACAAACAAGTAAATAAGTAAATAATAAATAACTCCTAGAACCCACACAAAGCTGCACATGTGTAATCCCAGAACTCCTAGTTAGAGATTAGAGGTAGAGACAGACGACTCTTGGAAGCTCTCTGGCCAGATAGGGGAAAAAATTAAGAGAAAGAGACCTTATCTTAAGGCAGATAGTGAGCCCCATGGCATACACAAGTGCATGCAAAGAAAGGAAGGAGGAAGGAAAGAAGGGAGAAAAGGAAGAAAGGAAAGGAAGGAAGGATAATTTCTGCCTTCTTGGAATCATGAGAAAAAGCTCACAGATGTATGTTGGTTTCAAAGAGACAGACAACTGTCAGGTTTCTATACTTGCTGCCTGCACCACCCAGCCTCTTCTGAGGGGCTTCGTCCCCTCCACTCCTCACTAGAGTCCCTTTGGTGAAGCCCACCATGGGGGGTTACTTCTCTTTTCATTTGGTCTCAGCAGGGTGCCCTGTCCCTCACACCAACAGAGACCCACCACCCTAGTTTTCAAGACCCCTCTTGCCAGCTCGGCCTTGGCCTTCTCTTTTCATTATATTCCCTCTCCCTACGTGATCTCATCTATTCTCAAGACTTTAAATACCATCTATATGCCGGTGACTCACAAATGTATATTTCTAGCCCAGACCTCTCCTCAGAGCTCCAGACTCCTATACCCAACTTCCTGCTTGATGTTTCCATGTCCAAAAACATCTCCAGTGCAATAATCCTACACAAAGCTCTCAGCTCTCTTACTCCAAACCCGCTCCTCTCTCTTCATCTCAACAAATGCTTCCACAATCTTTCTAGATGTTCTACTGGGAATGCGAGGATCATCTCAGATCTTTCTTCTTACCTGACAAGCCCCAAGTGAACATCTGCTGGTGCCATTTCCAACTGAAAGCTCAGGTCTGTCTAGATGAGGTGGCACACAACTGCAAAGCTAGCACAGGCAAGGCTGAGAGTCATGAATCCAGATCAGCCTGGGACGTATACCACCATCCTGTCTCAAAGAGGAGGGGGAGGGGAACGAAGAGGAAGGGAGAGAAGGGGAAAGAAGAAAGCAAGGCAAGGCAGAAATCTCAATTTTGATTTCCTCCCTCACTCTCTTGGTTCCCTTCCTGTTCAAGCCAAGGTCTTTTTGTTTGTTTTTGGTTTTTGAGACAAGTTTTCCTCTGTGTAACAAAGCCCTGGCTGCCCTAGACTCACTTTGTAGACCAGACTGGCCTCAAACTCAGATCTAGTTCCGCCTGCCTCTGCCTCCCAAGCGCTGGGATTAAAGGCGTGCGCCACCACGCCTGGCTAAGACAAGGTCTTTCAACTGATCTATTTGATTGCCACAGGCTTGGTCTGGTTAAACCACACTGATTCCCACCTCATAAGTCCCAACCTCAACCATTAGCAAGAACCAGTAAGAGCCAAGGTACTACATGAAATCCTGCTGTATGAGAGCTTCGCAGCCAGCCAGTCTGCCTGCTCCATTTCCCTTCCTCCAAGCTTTTAGCCACACTAGTTTCAGGCCACTCTTTATATTCTAGGTTCTCATCAAGTGATTGATGGATTTTTCTGAGATAGGGTTATGTTACACAGTCCAGGCTGTCCTCAAGTTTGGGCTTCGATTCCCAAGTGCTAAGATCACAGGTGTGCCCTCCATTCATATGGTTTACTCAAGGTCCCCAAGTGCCTCCCAGATGCTCCCAGACCTTACCCAAGCCACTCCTGCTTCCCTCCAGGTCCAGTTAATGCCTCATCTTGGAAACACCAGTTGACATATTTCCTGTAGGAAGGGAGCCCAGAGGCACCTCAGCTCTGAACCATCCTTCACTCACCTCTCTCATTGGAATCATCTGTGTGTCTGTCTATTTCCCCAGAAGGCTGTGAAGCTGGAGGTATAGAAGATAGTCAAGGGGCTGGAGAGATAGCTTGGCTATTAAGAGCACTGTTTGTTCTTCCAGAGGTCCAGAGTTCCATTTCCAACAACCATATGGTGGGTGGCTCACAACTATCTATACTGGAATCTGACACCCTCTTCTGGCCTTAGATAGAGTTCTCATATATGTAAAATAAATAAATCTTTAAAAAAAAGAGAGAGAAGGTATCCAACAAATGATGGGGTGATGGACGTAGGCATGTTGGATGTCACCTTTCCCCACTGTGAACTGGTAGGGCTCATCACTGTCTGTCACATCCCCGAGCTCCTGCCTTTGTGGGAAGCTTTGCAAGGCATGCTGGGATGAGTCCAAGATGTCCACTATGAGAAGACAGCAGTGGAGGATTCACTGATCACATGCTCTTTTCATGCTGGCCCCTGTGTCTAGGCCAACAGCGCCTAGTGCTGACTGGTCTGGAACACACTATGTAGAGCATGGCCTGGAACTCATGGGCAACTTTTCCCCCTACGCCTCTCAAGTCCTGGGGTCGCGGGCCTTTGCCAGCAGGCCTGGCTTCTTCCTTCCTTACCCTGGAGAGTGACGAAGGATGTACACTTTGTCTACACAGGGCCCTGAGTCTGATCTTGCAGATACAACTAGACAAATTCAAAGCTTTTTAATATTTATTGATGTGTGTACCAACATGTGCCATGTGTAGAGGGTAGAAGACAACTTGTAGGAATTCTCTCCTGCCTTCCACCCTGTAGGCTCCTGGAAGCAAACTCAGGCTTGTATGGTAAGTGTCATTACCATCTGAGCCACCACATACCCTCAAGTGTGTGTGATTTCAATGTGCTCTTTGGAAGGGGTAGCATGCACAATGGCACAATTTAGAAGCGTTTGGATGGCACACTCCTTTAATCCTAGTACCTGGAGGCAGAGGCAGGCAGATCTCTGAGACCAACCTGAATACACAATAAGTTCCAGCTCAACCAGGGCCACATAGTGAGATGCTGTCTCAAAGAAAAACATGCAGAAAGTTATCTGTGGGAAACTAAGTTTTTCTAATGCTTGCCTTTCCCTGCTCCGCAGCAACCTCATTCTTTAGTGGTCATTGCAGTTATCATTCTCTTGCGCAGTCTTCCAGAAATAATATGGGCACAAGTAAACATGTGTAAGGTATTTCCCTCATTCAAATGGCAGCATTACACACACACACATACATACACATACACAGAATATATATACATACATGTGGCTATATGTGTGCACATATATATATATATATATATATATATATACATGAACCCTCCTTTTTCATAGTTACATACTATTTTGATATAGGAAATTATGTCATAGCTGATTTAACCAGTCTCTCATGCATGGACATTTTGTTGTTTCCTTTTTAGAAGTTGTAGATAAGTCAGATGGTGATGGTCTTTAATCCCAGCACTCGGGAGGCAGAGGCAGGTGAATCTGAGTTCGAGGCCAGCCTGGTGTACAGAATAGAGTGAGATCCAGGACAGTCAGGGTTACACAGAGAAACCCTGTCTCAGAAAAACAAAAAACAAAAAACAAAACAAAATTTGTATGTAAAAATCTTGAACCTGTAGTATTTTGCATATTGCCTGGTATATCTATCAGAGAAAGTCAGCCAGCTGGAATTGCAGGGTCAAAGAGAGTGTTTGTGACCGTGGCATCCAGTGTCTGAGTGGCTACAGCAGAAGTGTCACTATTTATTTAATTAGTGTGTTAAGGGTGCTCACACTTTCAATTTTGCCCATTTGATAGGTGACAGGTGCTGTGTTATATAATTTGACTTTATACTATTCTTATTTTAAAAAGTTTTAAAATACAAACATAACATTTACATGTAACATATACTGTGTTATCTTTTTTATTTGGGGTTGGGGATCAAACCCAGCACATGCTAAGCACACACTGTACCAGGGCCCCCAGCCCTTGTACAGTTGTTAGAGTTAAATATAGTCACATGTTGGGCAGCAGAATTGCTATTTTGTGAGGCTGCAGGCCCAGTCTGGGGCACTCAGGACTAAGAGATGAATCAGCCCCTGTTCTCTGCAGCAACTCTCGGCTGATAGGAAACAAAACGTAAACAGGCAGACAAAACTGTCAGCAGAGCTGAGTCTGAGGAATCTTCCGGCCAAAGTGATAAGAGGAAGGTGCTCCCCCCTCCCCCCCCCCGTGTGTGTGTGTGTGTGTGTGTGTGTGTGTGTGTGTGTGTGTGTGTGTTTGTGTGTGTGTGTGTGTGTGTGTGTGTTTGTGCGTGGTTCGGTGGGGGGTATACTCCAGAAGACTGCTAGGAACAGATGACTTGGAACGGCCTGGCAGCAGTTTTGGGGAGCAGAGGATCTGTGTCTGAGCCCAGAGGCTTAGGGGTGGAGGCTTGCTTTGAAACTGCTGGTTAAGTGTTACCTGCCTGCTGGGCAGGGGAGTTCCTAGCTTGAAGGGCCTTTCTGGCGATTTGGTCTTTCCAGGAGGTAAACTTAGGACACAAGGAGATCAAAGGATAGGGTTGAAACCTCCTGTAGCACCAGTCTGTAATCCCAATGAGGCAGGAGGTCCAGGAGTTCAAGGTCAACCCGACCTGCCCATCTAGAATCATTAAGATATTATAAAGAAGGCAGAAGGCTAGTGGCCTGAGGCGAGACTCAGCGTGGGGCAAGCTCTTCAGGACTGCAGGTTGAAGACCCGAGGTCCTCCCTCGCCTGAGGGACAGAACTGGAGACGGATGAGGGTTGTGAGAGGTGTTGGTCTGGTAAAGAGACCAACGTCCTGGCGTTGGTTTGGGTCACAAGAAGGAAGGAGGGGTGGGAAAGCTAGTCTCCTTCCGAATGAGGTTCCCCAGCACAGCAGGAGTAGCTGACAGGTTCCTCCTTCTCCAGCGGGTCCCTAGGTCACTGCGGATCTCTAAGCCACACCCACGGACACTGGAGGGTAGGACAGCTGCCCTCCTCCCTTTCCCCCCTCTGGTGTTTTCTGGGATGGGGGTGTGCGTGAGAACCAGCGTCGCTATGGCAACCAGGCCGGGTGGTCGGGCCCTGGAGCCCCGGGAGCCAGCGAAGCCGAGAGGCGGGGCAGCGGGAGGCGCCAGGGCTGCGCGGCGGGGCGGGGGCCTGGGTCTCCCGGGAGGAGCTGGGGAACACCGGGCGCCTCACGCGGAGGTGCACGCCAAGTTCTCGGGTGAGTGTGCACGCGTGTGAGCTGGTCCAAGGCGCACGGGCGGGTGTGAGCATCAGCACACGTGTGGAGTGTGCACTCGCGTGAGCTCTGGCACCCGTGCGGGCCCTCTGCGCCCCGCGCCCCTCCCGGCCGCCCGCGGCAGCTCCCGCCACTCCCGCTCGGTCCTCGCCTGCTGCACCGCAGTCGCCGCCGCCGCCGCCCAGCCCGCGGGCGGCCCGTGCCGGGCACCTGTTGGAGGCCCAGGGACAGGTGCGGTGGCTGGACCGGCCAGGGGAACGCGGGTGAGGGTGAGAGGCGGAGAAAACCAAGGCAGGGGGTCCCCACGTTGGGAGGGCGGATGGCCTGGGTTAGGGACTAGGCAGGCAGACAGACAGAAGCTTGGGCCGAGCAAAGAGAAGCTTAGAGCGGTGACACCCTCGCCAGCCCCGGGCCTGATGCAGAAGATGGCCAGAGCTTCAGGGCAGCCAAAGAGGGGAGCTGTGGGATCCCTGGAGGACTTGAGGGGATGGGAACAGAGCGGGAGCCCAGGATACGAGGAAAGCCCTGGAAAGGTGACAGAGGGACAATGTGCAGGTAGTGGGCAGGGTTAAGGGGGAGTCAAGACCTGTCTACCAGGACTGATCTGGCAACCCAGCCAGCCCCTTGTGAACCCAGGCCTCCTGCCTGGCCACCAGCCAGCGCAGATCATCCTCTCCCTTGACACCCAGGAAGGGAGGGCAGTGAGGTTCCTACAGACCCCAGCCAGCCACTCCAGCTCTACACCCGTCTCCCAGCCAGAAGTGCTGCATGAGGGGCCGCAGGGGCGATCGCATGACCATCAACATCCAGGAGCACATGGCCATCAACGTGTGCCCTGGACCCATCAGGCCCATCCGCCAGATCTCCGACTACTTTCCTCGCAGGGGGCCAGAACCAGAGGGTGGAGGTGGTGGCAGGGGCTGCAGGGAAGCCCCAGCTCATCTGGCCCCTCTGGCTCTGGCACCCCCTGCGGCTCTCCTTGGGGCCACCACGCCTGACGATGGAGCTGAGGTAGACAGCTACGACTCGGATGATACCAGTGAGTCTGGGGGTCCAGCAAGCTTGTGGGAGGGAGCAGCCTTCTGAGTGCGAGTGCATGGAGGGTGGGGAGGAGGGAGGGCAGTCCCGCCACCACAGCGGCAGTCTGGGTGCAGATTACAGCTTCGGCAAGGCTCAATATTCAATATTTCTGCTGAGACACTCCACCACCCACACAATCAGCTGCGGCCGAGCCAGGGACCTAGACACGGGCGGGCATGCACATGGCTGCTCAGCCTCTTGCGTGCACACAGGGGCAGGCCGGCAGAGATGTGGACACATTTCTTTTAGCCACTAGGTCTCACATACTTGATAACCAAAGACTCACACTACCTTCACCCTCTTCTCTCCCCTTTTCTGCAGCTGCCCTGGGCACGCTGGAATTTGACCTTCTCTATGACCAAGCTTCCTGCATGCTGCACTGTAGAATCCTCAGGGCCAAGGTGTGTGCCCCCACTTCCTAGGCTGCCACCCTGGGGTGGGGTGCCATCTTCCCCCAACCAGAGCAGACTCCTGCTCCTTCTACATCTCTGGAACCTCCAGGAGGAGAGAGAAAGGCTTGGGAGTCTAAGCTCCTTTTGCACCCTGTCCTCCAGGGCCTCAAGCCCATGGATTTCAATGGCCTGGCTGACCCCTATGTAAAGCTGCACCTCCTGCCAGGTGCCTGCAAGGTATGTGTCCTTTCCAGGTTTGGCTTGGTTTATGGGTCCCTTCCCACCCCCATCTTAAGCCTTTGGGGCCACAGGGTCCATATATCAAAGCCCTTTGTCCTCATGCCCCAGGCCAATAAACTAAAAACGAAGACTCAGAGGAACACACTGAACCCTGTGTGGAACGAGGAGCTGACGTACAGCGGAATCACGGATGATGACATCACCCACAAGGTGCTCAGGTGAGGGCTTTCCCTCTAGGCCAGCACCTCTGGGATAGCTGTCATTATGACCTCCATTAAGGGCCTGTCTTGCTGACGTCAATTCAGTGGCTCCCCAGCCCCCTCAGCAGCAGGTTCAAATGTTCCTACTGGTGGTCTACCAGAGGACTAGGTTTGGCATCTGAAGGCCTTCAGTTGGACCACACACATGCTCTTAGCTTCCTCTGCCAACCTCAATCTTCATCTGAAACTCACCTGCAAACCTGCCTCTTCTGGAAAGGTCTCTCTACTCTCCAAGATCCCTCTCTCAGAGCCCTTGGCTTCAATCAGACCCCTACACACCTCAGGTGGCCCACCCTGAGTGCTCCGTATCTACGTACAGTCTCTGAGGAGGGACGTCTTCCCTGCTTAGAGAGCTTGTCATCACCCTCGGTGTGGGTGTGAGAAGTACCCCCAGATGGGAGCGCGGCAGCTCAATCTAGGTTGAGAGAGACCTCTTCCTTTACTCTTGGGTAATAGGGACCCACAGAGGGTCTCTTATCACAGAAGAGGCATGGTCATCAGGGCTGTTCTACAGAGCTGGCTTGCTGTGTCAGGTGGGAGAGGCAGAAGCAGCAAAACTGGGCTCATGTTCCTCATGGTAGATGAAGCCTCAAGGTCACAGAAGGCATTTTTTTTTTTTTGACCTGGTCAGCCCAGGCTAGCCTTGAACTTGCATCCTCCTGCTTCGGCCTTCTGAGTGCTGGGATCACAGCAGGCCGCCATACTCAGTTACTAGGTTGTATTGTTTTACTTTAACCCCCATGACAGCTTTAGGGCAGTTTGGTTACTTGCCCAAGGTCACCCACAGAGGTAATAAGCAGGGCTGGGATTTCAGCACACCTTCACACCTTAACCGCTCACCTCTCAGCCCTGTGCTGCTGCATGTGGGCTAGGCTAGATGGAACAGGGCACCCAAGTCAATCAGGAGTCCGCACCTCCCCACCCACACCTGAGGGGTTCAGTTGGCCCTTGTCCCCAGGTGGGGAATGGAGCAGTTCCAGAAGCTGTGAGGGCTTCCTGTGCACCTGATGGATCCTGGACGGCCCAGGGCAGACAGGGCAGATCCAATTGCCCTTCTCAAGCTCCCGCCATTTTACAGATGAGGTGGTGGACTTAGGGCAGAGCTGGGACTGCTCTGAGGGTCTTTTTCTCCCTCTGGAGCGGGACTCAGATTCCCAGGGGCCCTGAGCCTGCAGTTCCCCGGCAGGATCTCTGTCTGTGACGAGGACAAGCTGAGCCACAATGAGTTTATTGGGGAGATCCGAGTACCCCTCCGCCGCCTCAAGCCTTCACAGAAGAAGCATTTTAACATCTGCCTTGAGCGCCAGGTCCCGGTCTGTGTGGGGCTGACGGGTATGGGGGAGGGGATCTGCAGCCGATAGCTTGCCAGAACCTTTTCTTTCTCCCTCAGCTTCCTTCACCCTCTTCAATGTCTGCGGCGCTGAGGGGCATTTCCTGTTACCTGAAGGAGGTGAGGCACATTCTGAGAACCCTGTCCTGGTGGGAGGTGGGGGAAGCCCTAGACTGACCTCTGACCCACCCCTCCTTCTGTGGCAGCTAGAGCAGGCAGAGCAGGGACCTGGGCTGCTGGAAGAGCGTGGGCGCATTCTGCTGAGCCTCAGCTACAGCTCTCGGCGGCATGGGCTGCTGGTGGGCATTGTTCGCTGTGCTCACCTGGCTGCCATGGATGTTAACGGCTACTCTGACCCTTATGTGAAGACGTGAGCCCTTGCCCAAGCCTGACCCTGGCCTAACTGCTCTGGGACCTAGCCTGTCCCTAAGTAACTTCTCGGCTCCCCTCTCTCCCCTAGCTACTTGAGGCCAGATGTGGATAAGAAGTCCAAGCATAAAACGTGCGTGAAGAAGAAGACGCTCAACCCAGAGTTCAATGAGGTAGATATGGCAGGGGGCAGAAATAAGGATGGGCTGGGGACAGCGATGTGGTTAGATAGAAAGCATTGCCTGCCTTGTTCTCAGGAGTTCTTCTATGAGATGGAACTCTCCACTCTGGCCACCAAGACCCTGGAAGTCACAGTCTGGGACTATGACATTGGCAAATCCAATGACTTCATAGGTGAGCGGAGGAGCCCACCAGGTGCCGTGAGGGAAGTGGGGCAAGAGAATGGTCACTGACTGGGTCTGCCTGCCTTGGCTGTTCTTCAGGTGGTGTGTCTCTGGGGCCAGGAGCCCGGGGAGAGGCGCAGAAACACTGGAGTGACTGTCTACATCAGCCGGACACAGCCCTGGAGCGCTGGCACACCCTGACCAGCGAGCTGCCCCCAGCAGTAGGGGCGTTATCTTTGGCCTGAGCAGACAGCAGCTAGCTGCTCAGCACAGGCCCTTTGGGCCGGGTCCAATACCCAACCCTCGCACGAGTGTGTTGCACGTTTACATGGGGTGGGATGTTCCCTGCCCCACACTACCAGTCTTATTTTTGTGAGTCTCTGTGACTGTGGGTCTGTCTTTTTGTGAGGGACTATGGAGAGCTGTATTTCACATATGCAAACTTTCTCCTGCCTGACTCGTTGTTACCTGCAAATATGCAACCACCTAAGCACAGGGCCATGTGAGTCCCCTGCAAGTGCTCCTGCCCACACTGCTACTCCTCTCTTGGCCTCTCCAGGCTGCCCGGCCCCCTGCCCCACAGGGAGGTCAGATTAGGGGAGATAAGAGGAGGACATTTCCAAACAGGAAAGGACAAGGGAAGAAAGAGCCACTCCTTTATTACAGAGCCTTCCTTAAAAAGTCCCAGCCCTGCTCAGCTGCTCTTAGCAGGGTGGCCACCACAGGGTCTCTGCCTCCCTAAGATGTAGCAGATCCTCTTGGTCACTCATTTAAATAACTGTCCCCTGGATGGGGCTGTGATGTGAGGGCAGGGCCCCTGCCACCTTCCTCGGGGACACTTGTGCATGTTTACGCCTTTTCTGATTGTGTCAGTGGCCGAAGCATGGCAACTGGGCATCAATAAACATCTCTTGAGGAAGTGGCTCGAGTGTGGTGGCGTGGGAGGAGCACTGTGCAGCCCAGCAGGTGGCACTCGCGGTTACTCTGGGATGTCGATTACCAGGTCGTCATCTCCGTCCAGGGCATCGTCCCCGCTGCCTGCATCGCTGAACATCTGCTGAGGGACGGTGCTCAGGATCGTGTGTGGGGGCATCTTAGGAGGAGGCAGGGGGGTCAGGGCTGCCCCAACACTGGCCCCAGAACCCCTGGCAGGGAAAGCCAGCGGCCCGCCCACAGGGCAGTCAGGGGATCCCACCGCCATCTGCAGCAGGGGGAGAAACACAAGGAGGGCTAGTCAAATGCACTGGCACTAGGAAGCTGCACAGTGCCCACTGAAAGGCAGTTCAAGGTATAGGGGGGAGGCCCTAATGCAGCCCCTCAGTCTCAAGCCATGAAGTGCCTGGGGTGAGGGGCAGTGATGGAGGCATGATGGGGATGGGGTGAGGGGAGTCTGACAGGGAGCCTGACAGAAAAGCTGTGCTCTTTCCTCTCTAGCAAGGCATCCTGGTTGCTGTGCCAGCAGTTAAAGCCAGATTTCAGGACTAGCTCAGAGTGCCTTCCTCCTGCCTCTGGACACATTGGGTACCACCTGCTACCACTGGTTGGCTCTCCTTCCTATGGGATTCACTGGTTCATAGTAGGCATCACAGGCTACCTGAGCCAGAAGCCTAAGTAGTAGCTATGTTCCCCAGCCTCTGTGACATTGTGGTTGAGCCCCTCCTTGGGACCCCAGCAGCCACCAGCCTGGGCCAGGCCCTCCTCACGCTCACCTGGTCTAGGTACCAGCCTCCTAACTGGACTCCCTGCCTTCAGCCTCTCCCAGATCCAGCTCCTCCTCCTCCACACTGCAGCCAGAGTGATCACTCTAGAACACAAACCTGAGCATGTCACTCCTCTGCCTGAGGGTCTTGGCCTTGGCTGCCCTCAGGATGGGCAGTGAAGTGTGCCTAACAGGCTGGCCCTGCTCCATTTGGCAAAGGCACGCTTTGTCCTCTGAGTTTGCGAGGACTCTGCTTGCCCCACCCTGCCAGCTCCTCACACATCCTCCCTTAAGAGAGCTCCCTGGGTGCGGTGACATCTCATGTGCCATGGGCACAAACTGGGTGCCCAGGTGATTTCTGTCAATAATCTCTACTTTACAGGACCATCCTGGAAGAGGTGGGGCCATATGCCAGAGGAAGGAACTGAGGTATGGAAATGGAAGTTAAAGGAATACGATGCTAGTCCTCGCTGTGCAGCACCTAAGGTGCCCCTGGGCTGGGGTAGCAAGCAACACATGTGAGGTCTCCACCATGGCCTCCTGACAGCCCTATGGCCTGTTCTTTGCTTGTTAAGGAGCCCCACCCTTACCTCTGCTTGAGGGCTGATTGAGGGTGCTAGCATAGGCAAGGCCTTAGGAAACATGGACGGCAGACAGGAGGGCCAGCAGCTCTGGAAAGAACCAGGACCCCTGTGGTGGCCTGAATGAGAATGTCCCCTTATAGCCTCTTATGTTTGAATATTTGGTCCCCAGCTGGTAAAACTATGGAATTAAGAAGTTAGCCTTGATGGGGGCTGGATAGATAGATGGCTTAGTAGTTGAGAGCACTGACTGCTCTTCCAGAGGACCTGGGTTCAATTCCCAGCACCCACATGGCAGCTCACAGCTGTCTCTAACTCCAAGATCTGGCACCTTCACACAGACATACATGCAGGCAAAACAGCAATGCACATACAACAAAAATAAATAAATAAATAAAGAAGTTGGTCTTGGCTGGGCATGGTGGCATCACCTTTAATCCCAGCACTGGGGAGGCAGAGGCAGGCAGATCTCTGTGAGTTCAAGACCAGCCTGGTCTACAGAGTGAGTTTCAGGACAGCCATGGCTGTTACAGAGAAACTGTCTTGAAAAACCAAAAACAAAAAGGTTGGCCTCGTTGGAGGAGGTGTGTGTGTCACTGGAGGTGGCCCTGTTGGAGGTGTGTGTTATGTCACTGGAGGGAGCTTTGAGCCTTTGACTATCCTTGCTCTTGTCAGCTTGCTTACTCTCCCTCTCCCATCTCTCCCCTCTGCCCTCCCCAGAGGGAGGATTCATGGACTCTAGTCCTCTGAAATGGTAAGCCCCAAATAAACACTACAGTTGCCTTGGTCATGGTGTCAGAACAATGGAAAAGTAACCAGACAACCCCCAAGTGCACAGAGAAGCAGATGCATAGGCATGACTGAAGGAGAGCTCCATGGAGACCAGGCCTCTGCATCAACACCCTGCTCCCTAGGATGTCCTTAGCATGACCAAGAGAAAGAAGTCAATATGGCTCTATGGGGCTGCCAAGGCCCAGGCACTGGCTAGGCTATGTTCTCCATCCTTCACTCATTTTTGTGTCTCATGCCCTCCATGACTGAAACAGAGTTCAGTGACATGCCCAAAGTCACATGGTGAGTATGTAAAAGAACTGGGGTTCAAACCAGCTGAGGCTAAAGCTCCAGCATTTTGTTTTGTCTTGGCCTTTAGTATCTCACCTACGCTCACACTTGCTGTCTCCTCTATGATGGTGTCTTCTGACCTGGAAGTCTAGAGCTCCCTGCCCTTTCAGTGTCCTCTTCTGCCAGTCCTTCAGTCATGCTACAGTTACCCTCACCATGGTCCTGTTTCCCCTCCACTACCTCCTCAGTTGGGCTATCCTGACCTTCCTGACCCTGTGCTCCACCATAGCCCTTCCCTGATCCTCCTCATTTCTCCTCCCAAAAGCAGTTAACTCTAGCCTTTCCTTACAAACCCAGTCACCACATCTAAACATGCCAAATCTCTCACCTGTTCTACATGGCTGTGCCTTGTTTTCTCCCACCTGTCCTGAGTGCTACAAGCAAAACTTTCAGGAAAGGCCAGTATGTACTACTACCCTGATTGTTCTCCCAGTGCTAGAGATCATTTAAAATGCCAGGCAAGAACTACTACTGAACCATGTGCCTAGTCCCAAGAACTCATACTTAATGCCTAGGAACTGGGGGTACAGGCAGCTGTGCGCTGCTTTGTGTGAGCTTCTGAACTTGGGTCCCCAGGAAGAGGAGCAAACGACCTTAACCACTGAGCCTTTTTCTAATCCCAAGAATTCATTCATCCTTTCATCTATTTTTTCTCTCTTTCCCTCCCTCCTCACCCCTCTTTCTCTGAGACAGAAATATAGGCCTGGCTGGCCTATACTCACTCTGTAGACCAGGCTGGCCTTGGACTCACAGAGATCCATCTGTCTCTGCCTTCCAAGTGCTGGAATTAAAGGCGTGCACCACTATGCCAGGCAGAACTCACTCTTAGCCACTATAAATGTAACTCTGATTCTGCTTGTGGTGTCAGGTCATTGAGCTGTTTAACCTGGTCCCCACTCAACTTTGGTTCCCAGCTGATTGGCATTATCATCTTCCTTCATCTTTGCTTGCTTCTCACTGCCCCTAGCGCTCCATGTTCAGCCTTTTTCCCTTCTCCATCTATTCAGCCCTACAAAGCCCCAGCTCACACAGGCCACTGTCTAGTTAGCATTTCCAGATGCCCTCTCAACAGGTCCAAGCCAATTTTCTTCCTTCTAGAATCAGCTTCTCCCATAATCCTCATCTCAGAAAAACTGCCGCTCTATTTCTTCAGTGCTCAGGTAAGAGCCCTGAAATCCTTCTGGGATCCTTTCTCCCTCTCACAGTCAAACTGGGTCTTTCAGGAAACCCTGCAGCCCTTTTTTGCCATGGATCCATGGTACACTCTACTTGGTCTCTTGCAGTCACTTCCTTCCCACCATTCTGACTATACCCAGGCCTGTCTGCACACAGCCATGTTGCCCGTGTGTCTAAAGGCAAGCTGGACTAGACCCTGCCCTGCTCACCCTGCCCAAGTCCATCCCCATATAAGCCCTAGTCTCTCTAGCACCTCAAGGCCCTGTGAGCTTCCATCCATCCCTTGGCACTTAGTCTCTGATCACCTGCCCAAGTTGTTTATTTTTTGCTTCTTTGGGACACATCCTCACTATGCAGCCTGGCTGGCCTGGAACTCACAGGGATTCACCTACTTCTGCCTCCCTCGTGCTGGGATTAAGGGCATGAGCTGCCATGCCTGGGCTCCTTGTCTTTCAACAAGCATGTCTAGCAGATAGAAGCCCTTTCCCAGACACCTCATGGCTTGCTTCCTGTACCCAGTCAGTAGCACCCTAGATTATCCACCTTAAAAGTCCCATCCATTCTGTTCATTTTTCCCACTAGGGCCAATCTATCTTATCTTCTGCCAATTTTGTGAGAACGGGAGCTCTGCACAAGGGTTTGGCTCCCTGTTTGTCATTACAGCTGTAGCATCCAGGCAGGGTCTTCGACACAGGAGGTGCTCCAGGAACACTTGTTGGTTTTACCTGGTTTGATCACTTTTGAGTCTAGGATACTTGCTCAAAGTCATCCTTTTCTGAACCGGGGAGCCTTGACTAGACTCTCCACAGCACAGTCCTGTCCTTGCTGCAGGGCTGCCTACAGCACTCATGAGCTGTAAGAACATGCTTCCCTCTGGTCACATGCAGGTCCTGGTCATGGTGCCAGGACCTCAAGCATCCTAACTCGGGAGTCTTCTGAGACTGATGGTGCCACTGCCAGCCATCCAGGACTTCTCTGCTCTGTCCTTCAGTGCTGAGCCTTGGGCTGAGACTAAGCATCTCAAATGAACCTTTCAAAATTCCTGGACACCGGACTGGGGTATAGCCTAGTCAGTAAGGTGCTTATCCAGCATGCACAGAGCCCTAGGCTCAGCCCTCAGTACTGCATTAACCAGGTGTAGTGGGTATGCCTGTAATCCCAGCACTTGGAAAGCAGAAACAAGAGAAGCAAAAGTTCAAGGTCATCCTACTAGCTAGTACTATAAGAGACCCTCTCTCAAAGACAACAAAACACCCAAGGTTTCTGTACATGCCTCCTAGTCTGAAGCCTCCTTTAAATGGCTATCCTGCCGTTGTGGCCCCTCCCTACAGTTCCCACATCAGGGTACCTTCAGTTTCCGGGGTAGGCGGGGCCGTTTCTCCAGCTTGGGCCTCAGGGGACTGGGCTCAGGCAGCTGCAGGGCCAGGTAGTCAGAAGGGAATGGGGGGTAAGGGGGAGAAGCCAGCTGCAGGTAGGAGTAGGGAGATGGAGATGGGGAATGGAGTAGGTGAGGGAAGAAATGTACACAGGAGGATGGAAAACAAAAGAGATGCTGATGAGTGTGGCTCCCAGGGCTCCTGAGAACAGAAGGGGAAGGGACAGCAGCAGGACTATGTCCTGGGTCTGCCCCCTAGTCCTACACAGGAGAGAAGCCGGCAGCCCTGACTCACACCCTCCAGGTTACTTGTTGGCCGCATGTGGACACATTCTGAGTTGGTGAGCCTCACCCTGAGACCTGCCCCTTTGCCCCAATTACGCCCACTGTATTCCCGGCACAGTATCACACTACTTCCTAGCCTCGATCCCAACTCACCGAGCTCAGGTATGGGGAGGGGGCCCCAGAGGTCTGCAGGGGAAATCCTGTAGGAGGCAAGGAGAGGCTGGAAGGGGATGGGGCACCCCCCATTGGAGGACTTCTCTTTCTGGAGAAGGAATAGGGAGAAGGGTCAGAGGCAGCTGGAAAGCCCACACCCCCCACCCATGCCCTGGAAAATTCTGGCTCCTGCTTACCTCTTTGGGGGCTGGTGTGTCAGACAACTTGGGTGTCCCCTCTGTCTCACTGTTATCTGAAGATGCAGTGGCATCTGAATCTGTTGGGAGGGCTGGTCAGTGGGGTTGTACAAGGTTTCCCAATCTACCTCAGAGGACTCTAACTTCAACACTACAGAAAGGTGCCAGGGAAGGTACTTCCCAGTTCGCATACATGTGAGCATGTGATTATGGGGAGTTCCTCAGCTCTCATACCTATTCCTACTTAGGCACACTACTTCCTCCACGGCACACTTGCCAACACATACTATGTGCCACACTCCTTTACATTCTCCTGGTCTTTTAAAGCAGCAGCAGGAGGTACGTCCATCAGCTGTGCTTTCCAGATGAGCTCACTGGGCTCAGGTCTGTACTTCTCTGACCATCTTGGGCCACTCTTCCATGTGCCTCTAAGTAACCTTCAGCTTCTGCTCTACCTTCCTTATGCAGGGATCCATGAAAACAGCCCTCAAAACCATTAGAACTTCCTCAGCTCCACATTCCAACTGCTACCAGCTCAGGCCACCAACATGTTAAAATCAGTTGCTCAGTCACCTTGCCACTCTGCCACTTACTGTTCAACCATATTTAGTGACTGCTCACATGTGTTAGCAGTGTTCCTTATCTATTGTCAGTCTGCCGTAACAAAGTGCTAAGGACTCCTGCAGGGCTCCCACCCCAGCCTCCAAGGCACTCTTCACATCAGCAGGCCTCTTTCCTCCAAAATGACATCTAGTTCCTTGTTCAGTGTTCTTCCCAGAAGGCTCGCCATTCACTTAGCAATCACTGCACATGAGATAAGTTATCTTCTACTCACATCCTTTATTTATATTTGAGACACGGTGTCAATATATGTGTATCCCTGACAGGCCTTGAACTCAGAGAGATCTGCCTGTTATTGTCTCCTTAATATATTTTTACATTTATGTGTTGGTGTGTGAGTGTACATGTGCATGCCATGTTTATGCACAAGCCTAAGGGGGTCAGAAGAAGGCACTTAACCCCTGGAATAGAGTGAGGTGGCTGTGAGCTGCCATATAGGCACTGGAAACTGAGCCAGGCCCTTTGGAGGGCAGCAGGTGCTCTTAACTGCAGAGACATCTCTTCAGCTCTTTGGTTGCAATTTAAAGTTAAGCGTAAAGAAAAAATACTTAGGTTGGAAAAACAGCACTCTGAATTTCTGTTTCTGTTGTACACACATACACTCATCACTTAGAAAGCTCTAGCCTGGGCTGGAGAGATGGCTTAGAGGGTAAGAACACTGGCTGTTCTGCCAGAGGTCCTGAGTTCAAGTCCCAGCAACCACATGGTTGGCTCATAACCATGTACATTGAGATCTGGTGTCCTTTTCTGGACTGCAGGCATATATGCAGGCATAACGCTGTATACATGTAAGTAAATAAAATATTTTTAAAAAAAGCTCTAGCCTTGTCTTCACCAGCAAACTGCTGCTTCAATTTCTACATACCTCTAAAATGACTTGTTTCTCATTCGTACATAATTCAGATATGACATGCTTTTGTGTGATCTACAAGCTAGAATAACTTTTAAAACTTTCTTGGTTTTCTGTTTAGACAGATCTCTGTAATCCTGGTTGGCCTGTAATTCAATATGTAGACTATGCTGGCTTTCAAACTGGTGATTCTTCTGCCTCAGCCTCTTTTTTTTTTTTTTTGGTTTTTCGAGACAGGGTTTCTCTGTGTATGCTTGGCTGTCCTGGACTCACTTTGTAGACCAGGCTGGCCTCGAACTCACTAAGATCCGCCTGCCTCTGCCTCCCAAGTGCTGGGATTAAAGGCGTGCACCACCACCGCCCGGCACTGCCTCAGCCTCTTAAAGTGTTAAAATTATAGACGTGTTCCACCATGACTAACTGGTTTTCATTTATTTAATTTTGTTTCTTTGAGGCAGGGTCTTACTTTGTAGCTCAAGCTGGCTTGGAACTTAGAGCTATCCTCCTGCCTTAGCCTTATATTGCTGGGATGACAGGTATAAGGCACCACGCCCAGGTGGCTTTGCATTTGTAACTTTTAATTTTTATTTATTTAAAGATGGGGTATTATGTAGCTGAAGTTGGCCTTCAACTTCTGGTCCTCTTGTCTATCCTATCAAGGAGGCTGGGACGAAAGGGCTGTGCCATCATGTCTTGCTTCACACTTCTACCCCTTTTCTTTGAAACATAGTCTCATTTAGCTAGGTTGCAACTCTATCTAATTTAAGAAAAACTTACATTACTTATTTGTGTGCATATGGGCACATGCATGTAGAGGTCAGAGTACAATTTAGGGAGCCATTCTCTCCTATGCTGTGGGTCCTGGGGACTGAACTGAAACAGTTCAGTTCAGCAGCAACTGCCTGTGCTCAATGAGCCACCTCAAAAGAAGCTGGGTGAGGGGCTGGAGAGATGCGTCAGTAGTTAAGGGCACTGACTGCTCTTTCAGAGGACCTGGGTTCAATTCCTAGCACTCACCTCACTGCTCACAACCATCTATAACTCATTCTAGGAGATCCAGTGCCCTCTTCCGACCTCCACAAGGTCTGTGTGTACATGGTACACAGACATACTTGCAGACAAAACACTCATACATAAAAGAACACACCTCAACAACAAAAAAGCAAGAAATTATAAATATTATGAAACTATATAAAGTTAAAATCGTAATGTTTACAAATAAAGTTCTAATAAAACATAGCCATTTTGTTTATTAATATGCTGGCTATGGCTGCTTTCACATGAGCTATGTGTGAAAGCAGTTTGCTTCAGAAAGTATTTTACAAAACCAAAAATATTTTCTTGACCCCTTTGCAAAGGAAAGTTATCAGATCCTGTTATACTTTAATTACTACCATTTAACTGCTTTAATTTTCATCAAGCTCTCACCATCACTTAAAATTCTAGTTTGTTTCTTTAAATTTTTTAAAATGGTTTTTCTTTTTTTTAAAGATTTATTTATTATGTATACAGTGTTCTGTCTGAAGGTATATCTGCAGGCCAGAAGAGGGCACCAGATTTCATTATAGATGGTTGTGAGCCACCATGTATTTGCTGGGAATTGAACTCAGGACCTCTGGAAGAGCAGCCAGGGCTCTTAACCGCTGAGCCATCTCTCCAGCCCTTAATATGGTTTTTCAATTAGGGTTTCTCTGTGTATCCCTGGTTGTCCTAGAACTTGTTCTGTAGACCAGGCTGGACCTGAAATCACAGAGATCCACCTACCTCTGCCTCCCGAGTGTTGGGATTAAAGGTGTGCACCAACAGGTCATTACAGACAGCTGTGAACTGCCATGTGGGTGCTGGGAGAACAGCCAGTGCTCTTAACTGCTGAGCCTTCTCTCCAGCCCCTTTGTTTGTTTTAGAGACTGGGCCTCACCAATGGACTGCGTACCTCTGCTTCTGCCTCTTGAGCGGTGGGATTACAGGCTTGGGTACTACACATTTCTAGTTTAATTTTTCACTTATTACACACAACAGGGATGTAAATGACAAGATATTAGAGGCTTCATTCATTTTTCCAGCTTGTGCCAAGCACAATGCCTGGAACAGAGTAGGTAAGTAAACACTGAAGAATTGCCAGGCATGGTATGCACGCCTTTAATCCCAGCACTTGGGAGGCAGAGACAGGTAGATTTCTCAGTTCGAGGCCAGCCTGGTCTACAGAGAGAGTTCCAGGACAGTCAGAGTTAGGGAATTAAAAAAAAAGTCAAAAAAAGGGCTGGAGAGATGGCTCAGCGGTTAAGAGTACTGGCTAATGCTCTTCCAGAGGTCCTGAGTTCAATTCCCAGCAACCACATGGTGGCTCATAACCATCTACAGTGTGATATGCTTTCTTCTGGCTGCAGGTGTGCATACAGATAGAGCACTCATATACGTTCAATAAATAAATATTTGACAAAAAAGAAAGAAAAGCAAGCAACTACGCTTAAGAACTATTGGAAGGGCTGCATCAGCTTCCACCAACTAAGAGGATGGACCCAGGAACACTTGTTTAAAGTGCCAGTATCTCATGTCTTTCTGCAAAATGTTCATGACTTTGCTTACCAGAAGACTCTTCATCCACGTTCTCATACTGCAGAAGCCGATCTAGAAGGAAACTGGGAGAAGTGGGAAGAACAAGAAAAATTATTACCATTTTAGCGATGTTCTTGGGCTCTATCTAGTCCCCCCTAGAAGGCCCACTGTATCCTCCTAAGAGCGCATTCATTTGGGGTCCTACTCGAGGATGGAACAAGAACGAGGATTCCCTAGGAGTAACATCGCCCTTGTGCCCACGACAAGCCTTACCTCTTGTCCCGGGAAACCTTCAGCAATTTCCTTTGCGCCTTTCTGAGCTCCTCTTGGAAGCACTCGTGTTCCTGTAGCGGACAGGGCGAGAGATGAGCCAAGAACAAACCCGTAAAAGGCTCAGAACCCGGAGACACCTCTCCCTACCTACCCCCTTTACCACACAGGTAAACTGAGGCCCTCTCAGCGATAGGCCTCACACTCCACAATCTCCCAACACCGGCACTCACGTAAATGAGGAACTTGAGCTTCCGCTTCAGATTCCTGTATTTCTTTTTGTAGTCCACTTCGCCATCCGCTGGTCCGTTCATGACCCGCCTGGCAGTAGGACCCCAGGGTAGAGTCCCGCTACCCAGAGCCAAATCGGCCCGGCCTCTCACGCCTCCACTTCCGGAGACTTTGCAACGCGTAGGAAGCGACTACAACTCCCGGCGTACCCTGCGCGCAGGGAGCGTAATCACACCGCCCGCCCTCCTGCGGGAAGACCTGAAAGGAACGCTGCTGCTTCTAGTGGCGGCTTCGCGTTACGCTGAGGTCACAGACGAGCCGCTCGGACACTGGGGGACGCAATTATTGATTCGAAACTGAGTTGGAGCCAAAAAAAGATAGCCAGAAATTCAGTGTGTTGGCGAGGATACCCCTTCTCTTCCGCCTTTCGAGTAACAAAGACCTAACTTGGTGGTCCTGACTTTACGTTACACTCAGAGTGTGCCGGCGCCAAATCGGCTTCGAAAGAGAGTTTTAACAAAGAGCAGAAACCTCGAGACCCACCAGCTGCTCAGGAAAAGCAAGAGGTGGCCAAATTCTCGGTCCTGGCGCTCCTCATCGGAGGCCCAACGATCTCGCCCCTCAGGAAGCCGCGGCACTGCGCGTGCGCAAACTACTGTCAAACGCGCAGAAGGCGGCCCGGAAGAAAAAAAGGCGGGAGCTACCAATCCCCGGTGGCGCAAAATGGCGCTGGGAGATGAGATGCTGGGATTCACGCGCATCTTCTTCAGAGGTTGTCCTGACCGCAGGTGCATGGAGTAGTAAAGTCTGGTTTGGAATGGGCAGGAGTTGGACTGGGACTGTCTTGACACCTGTCTTTGTAGCGCGGCTACGCACTCTTTCGTGCGACAGAAATTTTTGACTCACGTGGGTCGGGATCGTCTTGAACCTGAGGAGAAGCAGGCGTTGAAGCGGCTGGTGGAAGAGGAGCTGCTTAAGATGCAGGTGTGGGCGCGAGCCTCGGCCAGGAGAGACGGGGTTTGTTGCTGAGGGGTTGGGGCAGGACACAACCTTGGTTCGGTTTGCTCTCATGCTGCACCCACAGGCGGATGCTGGTACCAGGGAAGGGAAGCTAGAATTTACTAAAGTGAAGAGGCCTCCTGCTCCCTGCTGTGACCCAGAGAGTAAAAGGTTCCGCTTCAGTTCAGAGTCAGGTTAGTGCCTTCTCCCTTGTTTACCCGTGTGAGTCCTGCATCATTGGTTTATTCAAAAGGCGATGTGCATGTATTAATTGCAAGGCAGTGAATGGGGGCGGGGCGGTGAGTCAGGGACCGGTGGAGCTACAGCTGTGCATCTTCCTGCTGCCCTTCACTCGACCAGAATAGCTCTAGAAGCATCCTAAACGGAAGGGACAGGAGGGACCCATCCCAGCCCTACCCTAATGTTCCAGATTCCAGCTCTACACCATCCAGTCCGGACTCATTGGGCCCCCCAAAAAAGAGCAGCACAGCCAAGAAGGCACGTCCAAGGAGAGCCTTAAAGAAAGCGGCTGAGAACACAGATGGAGGACAGCACACAGACCTGGGTGCAAAGATGGGACTAGAGGAGAGCAGTGAGAAGGAAGTGCAGGGCTCTGTCAGGTCAGGTGAGGTCTGGAAGGAAGAGAGCCCTGAGGAAGATGATGATATGAAGGAACAGAAGGGCAGGGCTGGCAGGAAAGCTGGGGCCAAGAATAAGCAAACAGCACACAAGGTTTCAGGAAGGAAAAGGCAGGCTAGGGAAGAAAGCGAAAGCAGCGAGGAAGCTCTACAGAGTAGAGCAGAGGCGGAGGAAAACTCGGGTGATAAGCCCCACAAGGAAAGTGAAAACAGTGAGGAGGAGATTCTAGCCAAGAAGAGTGAGCACAGGGAGCCCATATCAAGAAGCAACAAGGGGGAGAGGATGAGGGGGAGCTATAAGCAAAAAAGTAAGGCTGGGAGGCTAACTGGAGGCTTGGGAGACAGTGAGGAAGAGAAGGAAAGGGGGTCACTAAGTAGTGGGGACAGCAGTGGGGAAGAACAGAACTTGGCGAAGAGAAAGAGCAAGGACAGGACCCAGACTGAATTCAAGCAGGGTACAAGCAGTGAGGATGATGGAAACAGCACGAAGGTACAAGCACCTGCTCAGGGCACTACAAAGACAGGCACACTAGGTAGCATTAATGCTGAGAGTGACACAGGGAAGGAAGCAAGTGACTCCCAGGCAGGAGAGAGCACTGGAGAGGAGAGGAAGAACCGGTCTTCCAAGAAAAGCAAGGCACGAAGTTCCTCGTCCTCATCAGATTCAAGCCCAGAACCCGCAGGCCAGGTGAGAGGACACGCCAGGTGGGTGGCCTCCACCAGGGAAACAGCTGGGCCTTCAGCTGTGGATTCCTTGTTAGGCTGGTCCCCGGCGCTGTGGAGAGGACCACCCAGCTGTGGTGAGACTAAAGCGTTACATTCGGGCTTGTGGTGCCCATCGAAACTACAAGAAGCTTCTGGGTTCCTGTCACTCCCACAAGGAGCGTCTGAGTGTCCTCAGGGCTGAACTGGAAGCGCTGGGCATGAAGGGTGAGACAGGATGTGCTGGAGAGCCACAGGAGGGCCTGGGCACTGGGAAGGAGAGGCTCACAAGCTGCTTCTGCTCCAGGCAATCCTTCCTTGGAGAAGTGTCGGGCCCTGAAGGAGCAGCGGGAAGAAGCAGCTGAAGTGGCTTCCTTGGATGTTGCCAACATCATCAGCAGTTCAGGTAAGAAATTTCCTCTTCAGGAAAGGAAAAGGCTGGGGTAAAATAACTAAATTTTTCCCCCACCTCCCAGGCAGACCACGAAGACGAAATGCCTGGAACCCTTCAGGGGAAGGAATCCCTCCAGGAGAACTTTATCATCGAACCCTGGACTCAGAAGAGGAGCGGCCATGCCAAGCACCTCCAGACTGGTCCCATATGCGTGGCATCATCAGCAGTGATGGTGAGAGTAGCTGAACTCCATGTCCCAGGATGGACCGTACCCTGTTGGACAAGAGCCTGTAGCACTGAAGCAGCGCTCAAAGACAGACTATAGGAGCGGGGATCTAAGTTGTTGGCACACTACTCAATTTCATGTTCTCGAAGGTGGTTTTGGGGTTTGTGTGTGGGAGGGTGGTTGTTTGTTTTTAAAGACTCAATAAAGAAAGGTTTGTAATTACTTCATCTGAACTGGTCCCCAACTCTCATGGCCTGTCCTTTGGGGCCAAGAAATTGGGAAGTAAGCCCTTGCTACTAGGTAGTAGTCAAATTCTCTTATAGATTCCCCAGTTGTCCTAGCCCCTGACTGTCATCCAGTCTGTTACCACGCTGTACCAGATAGGAGGACATGGCTCTTCTTCCTCTAGTTTATCTGATCAAACTGGCCTTAACAATGTGAAGTTTACTGAAGAATGCATGCCTTAGCATGAACAAGGCCCTGGGTCTCAAACCCAGCAACACACAACCTCTCAGGCTCAGTTCATATTCCCTCCTCAGGCTGCAAAGGACTCTAAGCCTCAAAGAATTAGGTACGGTAGACCCGACTGACCAATCAGAACCTGACAAACCTCCTGTAGAAACTCAAGTGTCCAGACAGGCATCTAGTAAGGCATGGGGCTGCTGAGGAAGTTTGTGAACCAAATGGCTTTCTGAGAATCTTTGAACTCAAAACAAAACAAGTTAAGGGTTCAACAAGCTGATGACCTTCCAGTCTTATGTGCAGTCATTAAAATCGCTAGAATTTTAATCCCATAAGCCAATTAAGTACAAGTAACACTATCATTTGCTACTGGTCAGTTCTTCACACACACCTTAGACAGAAAGGGAGAAGTCCTGGGGTCTGTTAGAATAAACCAACAGTTTATTAAAAGCTTGCCCTAGGGCTCTGTGCCAGCCTCATAGCTGAGAGGGGCTCCTGTGACTGCTCCCAGCCTTGGCAGAAGCCCTTTCCAAGGTCCTTCCCTTGTCCCCCGCCCCAGCCCTGACCCCAGTTAAAAAAAAAAAAAAAAAAAAAAGACAAGACAGCACAGGACATCAGACAGCAACAGGAGAATGTTGAGACCTAGGCACCCTGACCTCAAGACCCCTGATCCTTCTGGAGGAAGGTCTCCTCCCATTCTCCTTGACTTGGCACCAGACCTGCTCTGCCATATCCAGGTCTGGGGGTCCTGTTGTCCCCAGTTCACGGCCCCATCACAAGGGTTGTATAATTCTCTGAATATAATATATCTAGACCCACCCTTCCCCTCCCCCAGGGGACCAGATGAATATTTGACACTCACAGTTCCCACCTTTTGTAGGTGGTGATGAGGGGAGACCCTGGCACCATGGTGGGGAGGCAGGGCTCCTGGTCAGCCTTGGGGCACCAATGCCCAAGCTGGCCTGGGGTCACTGGCCAGCCCCAAGAAGCTCACGAGATGAGGAGGTCTGATGGGGTAGCTGGAGCAAACATCTTGTCCCCACCACCACTGGGTAGGCTTCAAGCACACTGCCTGTAGGATCAGGCACCACCCACTCCCACCTTGCCCTATTCCTCTCCTCACATGTTGTACTTCAGGAATAGAAGTGGGAGGAGCCGTTGAGGATGTGGGAAGCAACACTGGTGCTTCGGCTCAGTGGCCCTGGCACTGCAGCAGGTGGGCCCACATTCTCACTGTTGCTGCCCCCTGACGCTGCCCGCCTCAGGGGTTGAGGGCTGTTTCTTAGCAGTAGCAGAGCCCCTCCACGGGGTGCTCCACTCTGTGTTGGGGGCCCTAGCCAGTTTGGAGCCCCTGGTGGAGCCAGCAGAGCTGGCTGACGCCAGGCTGGTGGGGGCATGCCTGGTGGAGGAGGGCCATGGCTCCAATGGGCCCCTGAACGGGGAACTGGTCGGGAGGGCCAGGCAGGGGCTGGGGGCGGAGCAGGATAGCCCTGGGCAGCAGCTTCAGCTGGAATACCCCCCAGAGCCATGCTGGAGAAGCCCAACCTCATGCTCTCAGCATCAAAGGCCTCGATCTCACGGGCCTGCCGCTCAAGCAAACTCCGGATTCGCTCAGAACGCCCTGTTTGCAGGGCCAGCAGCTCTTCTTCCACCTGGGACACCCGAAACGGGGGTGAGAATCCTGGAATGGAGAGCCTGCCCTCCCTGTCCTATCTTGGGGGACAAGCCCCTTACCCGTTGCTCGAGCAGCGCCCGCCTCAGTGCTACTCTCTGCTCCAGCTCTCTCAGCTCCCGCTCATGCTGGCTCTCTGTACGGATCTTGATCTTGCTCTGGTAAGCATTGAGGAGCTCCAGCTCCTGTTGGAGCTGCTGCCGAAGGGCCTGGAACTCTGCTTCTTGGGTCTCATCAAGCCGGAGCTGGAGGACAGGGAGGACAGGGTTTAGAGATCTCCTTTGTCCCCACCATCCTCCCCTGCCCCAGTAGGCCTGGGCTCTAAGGTGGCAAGGAGCAGCAGTCTCAACCTCTATCAGAATGGAAGATGGTCATACCCTGTGGTACAGCAATTACACTTGCAGGAATCTATCCCCCAGGTATACTTGCACATGTGCTCGAAGTGTTCACGGAAGCGTTGTGATAGCAAAATGCTGGAAACAACCTAAATGTCCACCAATAAGGGATGGGTTAAATAAATTATGGTACATCCATTCCATGAAAAATTCTATACTGTAAAAAAATGAGATATGTGTACTGACATGGAATGATGTCCAAGGAATACTGGGTGGAAAAAGGAAGCCAGAAAACTATAAAGTCTGATTCTACTGTGTTTAAATTTTGTATCTAATGTTCCAAATATCCATTGGAAACTCTACACAAGTTAATCACTGTAAAATTACCTCTTAGAGGTGCAGATGAGTGAGAATGAGGCCTTTTAGCTCTTTGGACTCAATGTGCATTTGAAGCAGCCCACTCCAGTGCTTTGTAGTTATCTAAGAGATTCTTTCCAGATTCCTGAAGTTTGAGTAAAAGGGCCCAAGAGCCACACTCACTGTAATGTGCTCCCTGTTCACACAAAGTTAACTCAGGTCCAGAAAAAAAAAAAAAATTACAGTCATTATCTTCCTTGGGTTCTTGGTAGAGCAGGCATGGCAACTTCGTTAAGATATTAGGGAAATAGTAAGAGAAATAATAAGACCACTGAGAAGAACATGAAATAAAAGCAGCATGGAAAATGTCAGCAGTGAAAGAGCACCTGAGTTTCCTAAGTCCAAAAGTTCTGTTCACAACTCCCACCTTCCTCTGGCACAACAAAGTGTAAAGCAAAGGCCAATCTCCATAGTCTCCCTCCCAGACCCCAGGCCTCACCGCCTGTGAGCTGAGCATCTCTGAAATGGACTGGTCATACTGCTCGGCCAGGATCGCCAGCTTTCGGGTCTGTTCCTCCTTGAGCCGCTTAAGAAGGCTCTTGTGCTGAGCTTTGGGTGTGGTCTCCAGCAAGTGTGCCCGAAGAGCCTTGTATTGCCGTGTCTGGATCTTACATGTCTCCTGGAACTGCTTCTTGATCTGCAGCTCCTTCGACTGTGCAGTGAATGGATCAAGGGGAAACGGGGCAGGGGAGAAGGAGAGGAGGAGGAGGAGGAGGAGGAAGAGGAACAACCAGGGGAAAGGAAGAAAAGGAGGAAGGAGACAGAAGCAGAGACAGGGAGAGGGAGAGAAACAGAAAACATGTTAGACAGAGGGGGCGGGGGGAGCTGTACACAGATAGACATGGAGAGATGGAACTGTTGAGAGGTCAAGAAAGTCTCCATGGGCAAGAGAGGCAGGAGAACAAGAGGTTCTGAGTACATCCAGAGTTGCATGGGATGTCACAAGAAAGAACGGAAGATCTTACAGACAGGGAACTGAGAATCTTTAGAGGACTGAGTACACAAAAGGAGCTCTGGTCATGCAAAGAGGGAGAGAGAATATATCACCCTGGGATAGAAACATTTGATCAAATGTTTAGGAGTGTAAAGACTGAGTGAGAGACCGAGGCACACACAACATCCACGAAAGGGCAGTACAACTCAGGGCAGGCAGAGGAAGGCCCGGGTCCAGTACCTTAAGGAAGGCAGGAAGAAGTACCGGGCTGAGGAATGGGTAAGAGGTCCCCCAATATCAGGCCATAGAAGGGAAAGTGCAGCAGAGGGTGGCCAGAAAATGTCCGGAAGCAGCTGCCCCCCTGAACTAGATCCACACTTTAGCCCAGCCCAACATACTTAGACCCCACTCCAAACCCACAGCAATCCCAGGCCTATAGTTTGCACATTCAACCTGGTCCCAACTAACCACCCTTGACTGGAGGTTCTGTGGTCCCAGCCCCCAACCCTGTAGACTAATGCCTGACCTGGGTGAGACACAGCTTCAAACGGAGCAGGCAATGGGTTCATAGTAAAGAAGGGGCAAAACGACCAAAAGCCTTTAACCCTAAGTACTAAGGGTCCCATGAACCGGGGGGGAAGTGAGATCAGGAAGTTCTGTGAAAGCTCTACAGGGGCCACAGCCCAGAGCCTTATGTGGTCATGGTGGAATGAAGCTATGAAGGCAAAGAGGATGAGGCTGAGGTGTGAAAGAAGACAACGGAGATGGAGTGAAGAGGTCATGGAGCTGAGGGCCAAGGGTCCAGACTCGGTGCAAACCAGGGAGGCTAGGCGGCAGGACAAAGCAGACAGAGGCAGCCTGAGCCAAAGGTATAGTTCCGCTCAGATATTTTATTTGTGTTTTTTTTTTTCTTTTCTTTTTTGTGGGGGGGGAAGGGGACAGGTTGGAAGGGAGACAGAAAAACAAAATCAAGGAGGGAAAAACCCCCATGACTTCCCTCCCTGCCACCCCTGGCCCCAGGCCTGAGCCGATGAGGGTGAGGATGAGCACACACACAGCAGGGGAACAGCAATAACTTAGGGGATTGGGGAAAACACAGAGTGTCATTTCTGGACTCCACAGTAGAGGAGGCTGCCTGTCTAGAGATCTCTGGGGACAGGATTGGACCTGGGAAACATACTGAGGAAGAAAGGTCAGAAGGGAGGAGAGGCTGGGGGACTGGAGAACTTCACTGAGTTACAGGAGATAAAGTGCTCGATGCCCTAAATTTGGGAGGTGGGTTGGAATTGGTTACCTCCAGGGAGGCAGGGCCCTGCGGGTCTGAGATCTCCGTCCAGCTACAGTCCCTGGTGGTAGCTGTCGGGAAGCAGAGAGCCCAAGGCGGCGTTGGCTGCGTGGGAGCAGCCGAGGAATCCGACTGGGCCGTTCGCCCTTAAGTAGGCCCCAACTGGCTAGTGTGTGAATAGCCCACGGGGGCAAGCAAGAGGCTAACCTGTGGCTAGCCCGTGCTAGGCGCCAGTTCCAGCCCTTGCACAGAGACCAAACTCTTGCCAATAGAGCTAGTGGGTGTTGAGTAGTGCGAGGATTTCCCTGACGGGGCCAAGGGACAGGTAGTCGGCTTCGGAAACCATTCTTGTTGGTCTTAGGGTACAGCGCAAACAGCCCCCGGTCTCCCACAGCCCCACAGCCCTGTAGAGCCCGAAAGGCCATGGGTGACAGGCGCAGCAGAACCCTCAACCAGAGTCGAGAGATTCCCCGACGCATCTGGGGGCCTTGCTGCCGCACCCATTTGCCCCCAGCTGCCATAGCTGCCAGAGGTAGAGCTAGGCTAGGCCAAGCTAGGAGCCAGGCAGCCCCAAGGCCCAGAGGCACACCCATAAGGCCTCGGCGCCAGCTCAGGCTAAGGACAGCCCCCAGTGCAGTGCCCTGAGCCAGGAGTAAGAACAGACTGGGGGGCAAGTGTAGAGCTGTACAAAGGAACAGGTAGGAGGCCCCCAGCCCCACTAGTCCTACCTCAAGGGCCAGCAGTGCTGCCTGCAAGCCACCTCCACCCTGGGCTGCCAACAGTGGGAGTAGCAGCAGAAGGAGTAGGGGCAGGAGGCCTGAGGATGACCCCACTGCAAAGGAGAGGCCAGCCAGGAGGCCATGAGACAGGAGTCCAGGTAGCTGGCTAGCAGGGTACTGTCTCAGATGTGATGGAGGTGGCTCTGGGGGGATATCTGGGGAAGGACAGCCATCTCCAGGGTCCCTGGGGGTTCCAATTGGAGCCCCTCTCTCCTCTTCCTCCTCTTCCTCCTCCTCAGGGACTGGAGTCAGAACAGGACCCTGGACCCAGTCAAGCTTGAACTCCACATCCTCCTTTCCCCACAGACTCCATGCCCCAGCCCCTTCCTGGCCAATAATACTTCTCTCCTGGGATGCCGGTGATGGGACTCTAACCTCCTTCATCTCCTCAGATATATCCCAATCTTCCTCATTAACCAGACTCCTATGTTTTTGTGGGCTGGAACTAAAGGTCCCCATTTCTTCCCCCAGAATCCTCTGCTCCTTTGGCTCCAAGGTGGTCCCTTCCTTTCCCAGAATCCTTCTCTCTGGCACTGCTTCCTCCTCCTCTCCCAGCATCCTTTGGTCCAGGATTGTCTCCTGGCCAGATGAGCAGGGCTGCTCTTCACTAGGGGTGCCTGTGCTGAGTGGACCCAGAGCCCCAGTAGCAGAGAGGCCCATGGGTAGCTGGCCTGCACGTACTTTGAGGCTCTTGGGCTGCTGGCGAACCTGGGCCGCGTGCTTCTGCCGCAACTCTTGCTCCCGTCGCTTGTTGTACTCCAGCTGGTTGCCTAGCTCTGTCTGGTGTTGAAGGCGGGTGAGTTCAGCACGTGTGCGCTGGACAGCCTGAAGCTGTCGTAGCTCCAGCTCTCGGGTAGCCTCATGCTGCCGCAAGAGTAGAGCACACTCCAAGTCCTTCTGGGTCTGTTTCTTGTTCAAGTCCTAAAGCAGAAAAGAGGCAGCACTCAGGGCCCAGTGAAGGAGCCTTCTTGGTGTTACGGGTACAAGGTTTGATAGCAGAGAGGAGGTGAAGAATGGGACACCTAAGAACATCATCCTATCAGGGTCTGGTGGGGATGGAAGGCAAGAAGAATGCTGAAAAGGAACCAAACCAAAACACTAGGAAAGTAGAGGAGAAAGAAGACACTAGGGAGGCAAACGAGAGAAAAGAGGTGCTAGGATCCTTGACCGTGTGGAGAACAAGGGCAGGTGGGCCAGGTCTACCTCCCGAAGCAGGTCCTGGTCTAGGCTGTGTCGAGCCAGCAGCATCTTGCGCTTGTACTGGCGACATTGCAGTTCAAAGTACTGGCGTTGCCTCCGCAGCAGCCCCGCCTCCTCTTCTGCCTGGCACTGTTGCAACTGCTCTTTCTGCCTCAACAGCCACTCAGCCTTCTCTCGCTTGGGTGTGCTAGGGTTCTCCTGGAGCTCCTGGCAGGGCAGTGGGGGAATGGGTCAGGGATTGCTATTGTCTTGCCTACCTGTTGGCCCTTGACTCACCCAGGGCAGTTCTGGCCAAACCTCCTTCAGTTGCTCCTTCCGAAGCTTATAGGTTCGCTTCTGTGCCTCCAGCAGAGCAGCCAGCTCCTTCTTCTGTTGCCCTAGGATGTGCTGCTGGAATTTCCGCTCCTCAGCCTGAGCAGCCCGTGCTTCTTTTTCACCAATGGCCTGGTGCCTCCGGGCCAGCTTCTCGGCCTCAGTCCCAAAGCCAGCCCGCTGCGCCTCAAGCTCCCGCTGTAGCCGGCCACTGTGCTCCTCACGTTCACCCCTCAGACGGGACTCCAGGGCCAGCAGCTGCTTCTGATGCTGGCGTCGCATCCGTTTGTAGCCACTTAGCTGCTCCCGCAGGGCCGAGTCCTGCTCATGCTCCTGGATCTGCCGGCTGACCTAGGGTAGAAGAAAGGATAAACAGTGGGAATCACCTTAGCCTCCATTTTACTCACACAGATATGGTGAAGAACAAAGTTCTCAGACTCATGATTTCATTGTTATTAAGTATCTTCCTCACACTTGAACGCGCTGAATCTATTTCCTCAACTGAATAATTATCTAGCTCATGGGTTGGTGGAGTAGACTGAGATGATAAACAGTGGTAGGTACAGGTTCTAGGGCAAAAGTAGGAACAATTCTGATTAGCAAAGAAGAATGAACTAGATTCTCCTGGGCTCAGTCCAGCTCTGCCCATTATTATCACTTGATCTCAAGCGAGTTAACGTCTCAGACCACCAATTCTGTCACGTGTCTAACAGGCCAACAGCACCTCTGCACAGAGAACAAACCAGGAGCACTGACAGCACCAAACAAACCAAGAGCACTGACTACACCAAACAAACCAGGAGCACTGACTACACCAAACAAACCAGGAGCACTGACTACACCCTCTCTCCAGCAAACACTACTGAGGGTCCACCATGTTCCAGGTACTAAGCTAGGACCCGGGTCCTGACATATCAGATCAAGACCTCTGCTGACCTCTGGGTCTCATCTCAACCTTTTATCAGTGGCTCTTACACTTGTCTAGGTTGTCAAGGCCCAGGTGAAGCACATCTCCCTGCACAGTATGACAAGGCAGCAATAGCAGCTCAAGAGTGGTCCCAGCAAGCCACTCCCAGTCATAAGCAAATCTTGAACAACACAACAGATTTCCCGGTGGCCTCCAAGGGGATTGTTGGTACTCAAATGCAGCCACAACTGGACTGTGACCTAAAGGCTTATCAGGGGCATGATCAGAAAGTTGTGTTTTATAAGAAGCCTGAATTTGCTGGGCATGGTAGCACATACCTATAAATCCAAGGACTCTAATGTAGAAGGATCACAAGTTCAAGGCTGAGCTAATAACAAGAACCCATCTCTGTAAGCAAATAATTCCTTTCTCTGTGAACTGACAAAAATGAATTCTAGATGTCTAGGACCCTATTTATAAAAATAGAACCCCACCCAAGAGTGCCTGGGCAAGTATGTCAGCCAAGCAGCCTTCCTAAACCATACCAGCCTCAACTCTTTTCTTTTTAATAGTAAAATTTATTTATTTGTTTTACATCCCAATCACCACAACCCTCTCTTGCACATCAAAACACATCCGGATTAAGTGCCCCCTCTTCCACAGAGGGTAAAGAAGGCAGCTCTGCTAGGAAAATGGGATCCAGAGGGAGGCAATAGTGTCCAAGTCAGAGATAGACCCTGCTCCAATTATTAGGAGATCCACTTGAGGACCAAGCAGCCCATCAGCTTCATATGTGTAATGAGCCAGCCTCAACTCTTAAATGGGATCCAATCTTTTCCCTCCCAGGAGAGCATGAGTGTGGGCCTGACAAATCCCTGACAAGAGATGTGTAGATGCCTGAAACCTACCCCTGCCCTCAGAAGCACTGAGTCCAGCAAACCTGCACACTGCCACCAGAAGTACTATAGCAGGGTAGATGTGCCTGTCCAGGAACATACAGAACCTGACCAGCCACAGGAGCCCAGAAGATCTCCACAAGCTGTTATTTCAACAAGGCCTTGAAAACAGAGCAACAGTTTGCCAGGCTGGCATACCCAGATTAGGCAATGTGACTAAAACAGCCTGTCAGAAGGGAACACACAAAGACAGTAGCAAAGTGAGGGTAGAATCTTGACATAAATCATACGGCAGGGAAAAATAATTTCTGGACTTCTGTCTGATGTATCCAGGTAAAAGAGAAAAGGGGAAAAAAGACCACAAGGAGGCTGAGCGAAGACGGCCACACTTACCAAGGAGGCAGTACGGATGGTAGCAAAGTGGTCCCGGTTGCGGCAATAAGCTCTGCGTCGTGCAGAAGAGGTGGGGGGGGGCTGTAGGTGGTTGGAGTGGACTTGGGGTTATCTCTGGCTGGTACGGATCATCATATAGGTTATCTGAGCCCTAGAAAAGGAAAGAAGAAAGTGATGCCCAAGGTACAGGTGCCAATGGACCCCACGGGAGTTACCTAAGAAGGCTCAGTCAGATGAGAGGAGGAGCAGTGACACTGGAGGAGAGCAGGGACTTAGGTCCTGAGCAAGTCAGCTCAGACTTGGCCTCTTGTCCATTAAGCTGCTATGGGTGAGCTGCATACCGGCAGCCGGTGGATGATGGAGCTGTGGGAAGTGACTGTATGCTCTCCCTCCTGCATCATCGCCATCTCTCGGGCTTCAGGGCCTTCCTCTTCCTCTTCTTCCTCCTCTTCCTCTTCCTCTTCCTCCTCCTCCTCATTATCTGAGGCATCTGCCAGGCTGTTGACTGAACTGCTTTGGCTGGAGGCGCTGATGGACATGCTGGGCACTGAATGGCTACTCTCTAGACTGGTTAGTGTCCCCGCTCGGTGCATGTAGGGTTCTGCTTCCTGTGAACAGGGTGTGAGCTGTTGGGCAGGGAAAGGGAACGACAAGGAAATGGAGTAGCACAAGAAAAGAAGGTAAAGACAGTTGGGAAAGAAGGGCCCCAAGTCCAGCATGGGTGAGGAGGTGTCAGGGTAAGATAGGTCACCTCCTCTTCCTCTGGGGCCTCAGCACCAGGGCCATTGGGTGCCTCTTGGAACAATATCTTCTTCATCTTTCGGTACTGCAGGTTATCCAGTTCCCGTACAGCATCTTTGGTCCTCTGGATTAGGTCCATGATAACTGTGGGTGGCCGCTCCCGGAGAACAAAGCGGTGCTAGGGAACAGAACACACGAGATCTGCTGTCAGTTCTTCATCCCCTTAGATCCCATGCCTCTCAGTGTCTCACAGCTGGATGGAAGCTCACCTCTTTCTTATTCCTCCACCCACAGTAACTGTCTTTACTACCTGTATCATTTCTCCAGGCACCGCTGATAGGTTAAGTATTCAAGAGATCTACATGCCAGTCTAGCTCTGCTTATCAAAGGCTAAGTGCCCTTGGATGAATCACAAGACCTCTTCTGGCTCTCAAAAGTTACCCTGTAAAGCCCAGCAGGTCAATCTCGCAGTCTGTCCATTCCAACTGGGGCTTCTCAGGACACAATGGGTCTGTCAAGGGAATGAAGCTCCCCCAGTTTGGAAAACTTAAAAATATCTAAGGGCCTAGAGCAAAACTCATAAAGGATGCTTTCTGTGGCTCTACCAGGTATAGTTCTTGAACACTAAGAGTGCTTACCTTCAGAAGAACCTCTGAGGTTGGTCTGTCTTGAGGGATTTTCTGAAGACAAGAGTCAACAAAATTCCGGAAGTACTCAGACCTAACATCCCGTATGAGACAGGAGGAGAGGGCATGAGCCAGGCGCCCAGATCCCATGACAATTATATTCCTTAGCCCAGGAACCCCAGTCCTCACCAGTGTCCTGACTGGAGAGCAGGGGACTCGTTCTGTGCAATGTGGTATAAGGCACTCATTGCATTCATGTTGAACAGAGGTGGCTTCCGCTCCGCTACAAAAAGACAAAGGAAGGTGAGAAGAGGTAGACTATCAGAAGCTACAAAGGAACTCAAAACAGTTTGGCTTCAAATCTCATGTCCCTGGCTTCCTTCCTGCTTGACCTTGAGCAATTCCTGACCCTGTTGCATCTTAATTTCCTCTCAATAAAATGTAATGCTCATTCTATCTGCTGCACATGGCCAGAGCACGGACTAAAGAAACAGCAAAAAGGCATAAAGACACACACTCAGTCATCAGCCAAACTAGTACTTATGAGAGCTAAGTAAGAGCAAAATGTACCAGTGTGAGAAAGACAAAAACAAGAAACATTCTATGTTCAAGAAACTTCCATTATAAAATTAACTAAAGAAATAGCATTATGTAAAGCTTGAGATACAGCTTAGTGGTAGAATGCTTGCTGAGCATGTGCCAGCCTCTAGGTCTGATCCCCAGCACCACCAAAACCAAACCCCAACTAACACTAAATTAAAGTTGCTAATTGTGGTAAGGGGTAAACAGATTAAATGGCTAGGAAACTGAGGAGATGTGCTTTAGAAAAGGGAATACTGGAGGTAGATATAAAAGTGGTGAGCCAGGTCACTGGGCACACCTTTAATCCCAGCACTCGGGAGGCAGACGCAAGCGGATCTCTGTGAGTTGAGTCCAGCCTGGTCTACAAAGTGAGTCCAGTACAGCCAGGGATACACAGAGAAACCCTGTCTCAAAAAAACAAAGAGTGGTGAGTCAGGAACTCCATGTAGCCCAGACAAATGTTTTGTTTTTGATCTAAACAGTGATTTCAAAAACTTAGTTGGCAACAATAATTATAAGAATGTAAATTTCCAGGTTTTTTTTTTTTTTTTTTAAAGAATCAGATATGGTAAAAGGACGTGGGACTCTGCCTCCGGCTTCCCACTGACACAGCACCGGCTGCCGTTTCTAGTTGCTTTTTTATATGTGCATTGGTGTTTGCCTGCATGTATGCTTGTGTGAGGGTGTCAAATTTGGAGTTACAGTTGTAAGCTGCCATGTGGGTGCTGGGAATTGAACTCGGGTCCTCTGGCAGAGCAATCAGTGCTCTTAACCACTTAGTCATCTCTCCAGGACCCCTAGCTGCCATTTCTAGTCAGGCTTTCCAATAATGACGAACTATTTCTGTGTATCCACATCTCTACAAATCTAGGAACACAACAGACGGCTCTTCTCTGTAGCTTCGCCCCACATTTCACCATCTCTCTGGCCATGGTCAATGCAGTACATATGAAAACAAAGGGCAAGAGTACAGCTAACTCTTTGATGGCAGGCACAGGACACAATACAAACCAAGGCAACAAAGTGGGCGAGCTCCTAACATGCTCCACATGGTAGAGCCCATGAAGAAAAGAGGAACCAAGGGCTCCAGCTGGTGTAAGGAAGCTGAGGATAGCTCTGGTGTAGGAAACAGGAAGCCACTGAGGGTTCTAAGCAGGGAGTGCACTTGAGCTTAGGCAGACCTCTCCAGCATCAGCACATCAGAGGGACTATAAAGAAGAGACTGCTTGCCAGGCAGTGGTAGCAGTGCACACCTTTAATCTCAGCACTTGGGGAGGCAGAGGCAGGATTTTCTCTGTGAGTTTAAGGTCAGCCTGGTCTACAGAGTGAGTTCCAGAACAGCCAGAGCTACTCAGAGAAACCCTGCCTCGGGGGGAGCTGGGGAAAAGACTGGCAGAAGAAAGATCTCTGTAAGAAGCATTCATTAAGAACTACTCTTGGGGGCTGGAGAGATGGCTCAGAGGTTAAGAGCACTGGCTGTTCTTCCAAAGGTCCTGAGTTCAATTCCCAGCAACCACATGGTGGCTCACAACCATCTACATTGAGATCTGGTGCCCGGGCATATATGTAGAGCAAATACTGTATACATAATAAATAAATAAATTTAAAAAAAAAAAGAACTACTCTTTTCTTGGACAATTATTTCATGCCTGGGATTGTAGTGAAGGTCTTACAAGCATTGCCCCATTAGACAACTGCTTCAGTACTATAGATTGGCAAAAAAAAAAAAAGAAAAAGTACCAAGACTTCAGGGACTCACTTGGGCCTAGCTTTGGGAAACTGTGAACTCACTCCTCTGCATTACACATGTAGTTCCAAAAGCTAGGCTCAGGTCCTCAGGCTTGCTATGATCTCTAAACTTCTGCAGTACTGCTTTCTGTCCAAAATCCTCTACCCTGCATCTTTCTAACAGTTCTTTGTCTTGCAGGTGTGTTTAAACATCTCTACTACAAACAGGGCTTCCTCATCCCCTAAACTAGCTGTTTTATCTCTGTACCACTGTACACTCTTATCCCAGTGATAGAAAATATACCCAGACTCCCCTACTTGAATGTAGTTTTAATGAGGGCAAGAATTTTACCACTGTACCCCAGAACCTGACACACTGGGCACTTAAATTTAGAACCCAGGTAGTAGACAAAAAACAAGAACTGCTATAAAATCTTTAGGTATAAGAAGGGGAGATGTGTGTCGGGCGGTGGTGGCACACACCTTTAATCCTAGCACTTGGGAGGCAGAGGCAGGAGGATCTCTGAGTTGGAGGTCAGATTGGTTTGCAGAGTGAGTTCCAAGACAGCCAGAGCTACACAGAGAAACCCTGTCTTGAAAAAAAAAAAAAAAAAACTAAACCAAAAAAAAAAGAATTGGCAGGGGGGCTGGACATAGTGGGACACACCTTTAATCTCAGCACTCAGGAGGCAGAGGCAAGTAGATTTCTGAGTTTGAGGCCAGCCTGGTCTACAGAGTAAGTTCCAGGATAGACAGAGAAATCCTATCTGAAAAAACAAAAAACAAAACCAAACAAGAAGCAGGGTTTGATAGTTGCTTGTACAGAAGCTCCAGGAGTCAAATGGACAGGAACTTAGAGGCCTGGGGTCCATGGAATGGGATGGAGAGGAACAGTCTGAGGAGCAGTCCTTACCCAGCTCAATACAGGTTATTCCCAAGGACCAGACATCCACTTTGCCATCGTACTGCCCCTCATCCATGGCTAGGATCACCTCTGGAGCCATCCTGGGAGGACAGCAGGAAAGAAAGGCTAACCACTAAACCCAGACCCTATGTTTCTTATTTTCAACATTTTGGGAATCTCTCCACCAGCCACCTCTCCTCTTCCACTCACCAGTATGGAGTGCCCACAAAGGAATTGGCAGGTGCCATGATAGATGCGGAGCCAAAGTCCCCCAATTTTACCAAGCCTGGTTCTGATAGCAAGATGTTTCCAGCCTTCACATCCCTGAGAGAGGCAAAGTACAAAATGGGAAATGCATCTCAGAAGAAATGTGTAGGAGCCTCAGCAGTGCCCAAGACAATGAGAGCTCAGCAAAATGAAGATTGGTATAAAACATAGCCCACTCCCAGCCACAGCTGGTGCCATCATACCTATGGATCATGTTGTGCGAGTGTAGATATGCCAGGCCCTGAAGCGCCCCATGGGTCACAGCTGCAATCTCTACCTCCTGAAGGGGCTTCTTGTGCACTGTAGAGGGAAGCAAAATAACAAACTGAGGGAGCCACAGGTGGGTGGAATGAGCTACTTTCTCCTACAGCTTTCTTGCGTATCTTCCTTGCCCCACTTTGTTTACTTACCTTCTAAAAGATCAGAAGCTGAGCCCAGGCAATACTCCATCACCAGCTAAGGAAGGGTCAAGGGTTAGAGATCAGCAGACTCTGGCCACCCCTGGCCCAGCTCCCTTGAGCAGAAACTCAAAACAGAACTTTCTTGTTTATCTTCCACTCAGGCAATGCCAAAAGGGTAATGACAGAGAGGAAGGGCAGCTAGAGAAAACAAGAGGTGGTAGGAGAGTCTCTGGATTCAAGGCCTTCCCTAGAAAGATTCCAAGACACCTACCATCGCTCCCATCCAGGTCCCTGTAAAGTCCCCTTCGATCAATACCTTCTAAAGAACACATGTCCCTCTTGTTAACAGTCTACGCAACTCTGGGTCAGCCTCTCCTGCACCTATACAGATGCTCATTTGTTTGTTTTTCTTTTTGATATAGGGTCTGACTGTGTAGCCCTGGCTAGCTTAGAACTCCCTATGTAGACCAGGCTGGCCTTGAACTCACAGAGATCCACCTGTGCCTGCCTCCTCAGTGCTGGGCTTAGAGAGGTATGCCACCATGGGTTTTCTGAGGAGTAACATGGTCAGGAGAGACTGCCCACTCAGGAGGCTGGACCAGGAAAAGATGGGCCTGAGTCAAACTGTTGTGGCAGGTGTGGGATAGCTCACCCAAGCAGTGTGCTCCCTCAGGTAACAGCCCCGGTACTGAATGGTATTAGGATGCCGGAGCTTCTGTAAGAACCGCACCTCCTTGATGATATCCTGCCATTTCTAGAAGGTCAAGAGAAGAGGGGTTACTCAGCCTGCATGTTGTGACTGGGGCCCTCCGCCCTCCACAGCCTGATCTTAATAAACCTGACTCACCTCATTTGATTGCTTCCCACTATAGGACATCTTCTTGATGGCCACCACCTCACTGTTCCGGACATCCCGGGCCTAGAGGGCCAGATTGGAGGGTGGAAAAGAACATTTTGGGTATGGGGTGGAAAGGACTGTCATGGTGGAGTGGTTCAGAGGCCTGAATGGAGATCTGAAGAGTTAGAGACTCCACCCCTGCTTTACCCTCTTCAAGACCCAACTCACAAAGTATACAGCTCCAAAGCTGCCATGGCCAATTTCCCGAAGGTCAGAGAAAAGCTTCTCAGGATCATCCTTGAAGAAGAGCTCAGCTACATCAGGGTCCTTCAGGCTCCCGGCCCGGCCCCCAGCTGGCATGATGGCCCCTGGGGGCCCTGAGATTGAGACTTTGCCTGGAAAAAATAGATAGGACCCTTAGAGCAAGGACAGGGCCCTGAGGGAGAAAAAGAGCTTCTCTCAAGTTTCTGCCTTCTCCTTCCCTCATGTACTGAGGAAGGGGAGGTACTGCTGAAAAAGGGTAGGGCTGTTAGGAACAACATCGAAGCTCAAAAAAAAAAAAAAAAAGTTGCCCTGATAACCAGACTGAGGTGGGGGACTGGGTCTCTGGAGTCCCTAAAATTGCCAGGAAGACAATTCTGGGAAGCCAAGCATCCTCATCAACCCCCTCAGCCCTCAACAATTTTCTAATTCTCTAATACACAGCCATTCCCCTCAAACATAAAGGTTTCTGCCCCCCAGCCAGAGCTTCAACACCTCACATGCCCTGTCCCACAAGTTCTCATGGTCCAGTGATTTCCAGACACCTTCCTCTCACCCTTGGTGCTGAGGCTACCTCCTCCTTTAAGCTCATACACTGGATGAGAACAGGAAACAGTAAGGCCGGATGTGGTGGAAATCCGGCCATTGTTACAAGTAGGTACTGGCCTGAAGGGACCAGGAGACTCATTTTCAAAAAAAGTTAAGGACACTGTGGCAGGAGGACATCTAGAATAGAAACAGCAGAGACTGACCTGACCCTCTGCTCTGGGCTGTCTTACTTGTCCAGTTCAACTGCATAAGCAGCATACATAAGAATGGAATGTTGCGGGCCACAAATAACATTTATTGAGCATGGACATTAAGCACCTCACATGTATCACCTCTCACTGGGCTCCTACAACCTATGGATAAACACTATTGCTACCTTTATCTTTTATAGATAAGTAAAACAGACCCTGAAAGGGCAAATGATTTGCCACCACCAGGCATGCAGAACTGTCATATGAAACCAGCAAGGCACCATCAGGGTCACCATTTTCCAGACAGTCACTGAGGCACAGAGAGGAAAAAGGGCTTTCCCAAGGTCACAGAACAGGACCTTGTCCTCCCTGGCTCAGGACAGCATTCTGTTAGGAGGGCAACTAAGCCCAGTGTCCCTGTTTTAGGAGAGCCTCCCAGACCATTCCAGCCCTTGGGAGGTGGGTGCTCCAAGCCACTCATAGAGAAAGTTGCCAAGAATACTCAGGGACTCCAGGATAGGGTTTTTTAAAGACTAGTGGGAATTTAGACACAAAAAGCTCTCAGCAGAGTTGGACTCCGGAGGCAGAGTTCTAGCTACTTAAAAGTACCTAACAATTTCAGCATATAATTATATTCTGTGCTGCATTGTTTCCTGTCCATGTTGTTAATTTTGTCTCCTCAGCTCAACTGGAAGCTGGAGGGTAGGGAGACAGCCTGGGTCTTTGGTGGGCCCCCAGGTGTGAAGGGCTCAGAATAGCCTGAGAGAATGACTGGTTGCCCTCAGCAGCTCCAAGTCTGCTCAAGGCAGGCCCCCTTCTCCTGGAGCAATAGTGACAAACCACCCCTCACCACATACCCACACAAAATGAATGTGTCCACAACTTGCCGAGGGAACCCTCATGACTTCTCAATCAGTAACAAGTCCAAGACTGCCAACCCAGAACCTCAGGCCACATGAAGAGTGCCAGCCATTGAAAAACATCATACAGGCCCCCCTTCCTTACAATAACATTTGGGCAATTACCATGGTCTGGGCTAAGTCAAAATCATCTTTTAAAATCCATGTTGTAAAAGAGTCCCTAAATTGTCTTACCAGTATCTCATCTGCAATGTATAGCAACAGAGCTTCAGGCAACTTCCTTATACTTCTCTTTGATTATGTGGATTACAGAATTTAAACAAATGGCTTTTGCTTCTCTGATTCCAGGGTTGCCACAAGGCTTTAATCCTGGGAGCAGAGGGCAGAGAGGGTCATTCTAACTCAAGAGCTAAGAAAAGTCATTAAAGCTATCATTTGTTAGGAGAGAGAGAGCTATCTCTGGAACACAGACCAAAGTGTGAGATCAGGGTAATGTGAAGGTCACACTAGAAAAATACCCATGAGGCATAAGAAGCACAAGCCAGAGCTTCCTCTCAGGAAAAGTTTCTGAGTATAGAAACCTTCTGGAAAGGACGATCATTACACCCCCATTTTTAAGCCTCACCCTGATACATTCTCTTGTGGGTCCCTGATCAAGTCCAGGCTCAAAAGAGATGGCAAGAAATGGGTACCAGTCAGGACAAGACTTGGGTTAAAATCCTGAATCGGCCACTGGATGACCTTGAACAATCTCTCTGGGCATCAATGTTCTCAACTGTAAAATGGGAAGACAACAACAAAAGAGTTCCCACAGGTTGGTTGGTATGAGTACGGCATGAAACATGTATGCAAAAGTACTTTTTAAAGGATAGGCCACTTGACAAATGCATGAGATTACTTACACCATTACAACAAGGGGCAAGTAGGTAAACACAGCTGGAGGAAAATATTACTAAATACACACACTCATACAATGAGAGAGAGAGAGAGCTTTGCAAGGACACAAACTCCAACTGGACCAAGTCAGAAAAGAATATAAGCAGTCAGTGTGGTGGCTTGCACCTGTAGTCCAAGCAAAGAGAGGTTAAGGCAGGACTGCCTCCAGTTTTAAGCCAGATGGACCAGACAGGGCTACAGAAAGGCTGTCTCAACCAAAATAAATAAATAGATAGGCCCACCTACATGAGAATCAACACCCTAGAGCAGTGTTGAAAAAAAAAAAGAAGAGTATAATAAAATCACGGAGAAAAGGTGGTTGTGAGGGCAAAATTAATAAGGGAGAAAACTAGAAAGGTGGAAACCCATTTGATTAGCTAAGCATCCTAGGGCGTGACCCTTGGTGACACGACAGGCCCCATCACCTGAGGTACCTCTTCAACCAGACACAATGAAAGAGGAAAGGAAAAAGAGATGGCAACAGAAGGCAAGGCTGGCCAGAGATTGACCATGGGCCCAGCAGGGCTTCCCCATCCTGAGGAGAAGGCCTACCCAGTCCCAGCTTCTCAGAAAGGAGCTGGCCAAAAGGATTTATGCCCATGCACCCGTGTCTCACCTGGTAGGGGTCACTATGGTGCCCCAGCGCCTCCGCTTCCGCCTGGGGTACTCCAGTTGCTCTGACAAGCAGGGAGAGGGGCAAGGAGACCTTCCCCCTCGCCACCTCTTCCTCAGCTTTCGCCCTTCCTGAGGGGCGGGCCCGGGAAGCCTCCCCTGGAGGGGAGGGGGTGACAACCTGATCTGACCTCGCGGTCCAGTCCTCCCCCAACTCGAGGGCGACAGTTGCTGAATCCCGGATTTCCGATTGTGGGGTCTGAGCCCCGTATATTTGCAAGGACTAAAAATGAATCCGATATTTGAACACCTGGAGAGTGAACCCCGGATATTGGTGCACGCAGGGTTCTGAATCCCAGGTATTTTAAATTCTATAAAACAGAGACCCAGGTTTGTAAAGGTTGGGACTCGAGTCCCAAATATCTGATATATGAGGGCTTGATACCTGGGTATTTGAGAAACGAGGGACCAAGCTCCAAAATTTGGGACCCAGGGGCCTGAGCCCCAGGTCTTCGGCCACGACAAGGGGCCCACCCAGAGGACGCCCGGCTGCACGGCCCCACTAAGGCTGGGGTCCGAGAGTGACAGCCCTCAGTCCAGCCCTAGCTTCCTCCCTTTCCCGTCCCCTCTCTCCGGAACAGCTGAAGGACTGTAGCTGAGGCGCTGCTAACCGTTCCTACGCCCTCACTCCCTTTCCTCTTCCTTTCAGCTTCTCACCGTACCACAGCCCTGCTCTCGTCCCGTCCTCCCTCTCTCTCTCTCCCTCTCTCTCTCTCTCTCCCTCTCTCTTCCTCCCAACTCCAAGATGGAGACCGGGCGGGAGCGCGCAGGCGCGGTATGGACGCCGGGCCAAAGGGGGTGGGGCCCCAAAGGAAATAGCCCCGCCCCTCGCCTCTAGCTGCCGCGGCCAAGACGACAAGCTGCCCTCGAGCTCAAGTGCGCGCGCGCCCCGCCACGCGGATCCTGGGTAGGAAGAGGAGAGGAGAAAGGCTTGGCTTGCTTGGGGAGGAGCCCAAGCGCACTGTCCTAGGACTACTGGTGGAGAAAGCTGTGGCGCATGCGCCCGCCCCGATTTCGCGCTGCGACTGAGCTTGTTGCTAGGGGAAGCTCCGAGGGGGCGCGCGAGGAAGGAAAGCTGTGGTCTGCGCCTGCGTGCAGGGTAAAGGCTGGAAGGAGTAAAGCAAGGGTGCTCGCAGCTGGGTACGAAAAAGGCGGGAAACCCGACTATTATGATGTTCATAAATATCTAAACTAGACCTGAGCTCCCAAGTGTGAGGATGATGTGCCAAAGTTGGAGAAACCCAATGGGTCAAATCCCTACAGGAAAATGAGGTCCATTAGGTTGTATCAGAAGTCATGAAGTATTTATGTCAAAGCATTTCTGCTATCTGAAAGCCCCTACCTAAACAGAATCATCAATTTATGTCCATGGAAGAAAACAAGAGATCAAATGGCACAGTTGGGGGTCACAGTATGTCTAAAAGGTATAGTGGTGGCTTAATGTTTACAATTCTAGCACTCAGCAGGTTGAGTCTGAAACAGGTGGTTACAAGTTCCACAGCAGCATGTAACCTAATAGAGTCCCAGGATCAAACAAAACAAATGTTTTCCAAAGCAAATCCACAAACATGGTCAAAGTTTTAAATGACCTATGCCCTAGGCCAACTTGTATTCCAAACTAAGGATAACAGGGACACTAGCCATCTGGACACCAGAGAGGGTGACATCCAAAGATCTCATCACCTAAAAGAGAGAAAATAGGAAGGGGGGAGCTCTGGCTTTTCATTCCAGAACTTGAGAAGCAGAGGGAGACAATTTGAGGTCAGCCTGGTCTACACAGTGAGTTCCAGGCCAGCCAGGGCAACATAGTGAGATCCTGTCTCAAAAAAAAATAACAAGACAAAACAAGGCTGGGATATTGTCCAGTGGCAGAGTGCTTGCCTAGCGTATATGAAGCTCTAAATTCAATCCATGGTCTCACAAAAGGGAGAGGACCAAAATAGGTAGGCAGGTCTTGCCATGAAAATCTGGCAACCTGAATGCAATCCCCTCAATCAATGTAAAGGTTGAAGAAGAGAATAAAATTGTCCTGTGACCCCCATGTACATGCCATGGAATGTATATACATTAAGAGCATATACACACAATCAGAAAAGAAAAATCACCAAGGCGTGGTGGCACATGATTTTCATCCTAACACTCAGGAGGCAGAAGCAGGAAAATCTCTATGAGTTCGAGGCCAATCCAGTCTACACAATGAGTCCAGGACATCCAGGGCTCTATTACACAGAAACCCTGTCTCAAAAGACCAAAAAAAAAAAAAAAAGGAAAGAAAAGAAAATCTTTTAAGTCAATAAGGAAAAGTACTCCCAGTGCTTACTTTAAACCAGTTTACACAACAGTGGTCAAAAAACCATTTATTTCCACACACTCTTGGTCTTCATGTTTTATAGTAGATCTTCTAAACTCAGAAGTAGGCCAAAGAATTTGACCTGCACCTGGAAAAAAGAAAGAAAAACAGAACAGGTAAGAAAGCCCCTGGAAGCCGGGCGTGGTGGCGCACGCCTTTAATCCCAGCACTTGGGAGGCAGAGGCAGGTGGATCTCTGTGAGTTCAAGGCCAGCCTGGTCTACAAAGCAAGTCCAGGACAGCCAGGGCTGTTACACAGAGAAACCCTGTCTCGAAAAACCAAAAAAAAAAAAAAAAAAAGAAAGCCCCTGGAGGAAACTCTGCATGAATGCAGAAATTACAGAGGAAGGGACAGCTAGAGACAAGTTCTGGCACTTAATCCCATGGGGGTGCCCTCAGAACCCCAGGATCAATCAGGAGCTGAAAAGCTGGAAGCCTTTTCCCATTCCTGATTGAAAGGCCTCCACTGTTTCCTATTCTAAGAAGAAAGGTGGTAAAGCTTAGCCATAAGAAAAATTAACAAAGTTATCTTGAGCTTCTAATTTCTCTGGGTTGGAGTCAGTCCACAGTCTAGGCTATCTCCATTTCTCCCATAGAGAATGGCTAGCACACAGAGGCCAGCAGAACCTGGAGAAGGCTTAGGAGCTGGATATATAGCGTACAGCTTTCAAACGGGGTGAAACCCTGCCAGCAAATTGAAGACATTTTTAGGTTGATTTTTTCACTCAATAAGAGGATGTGAATTTGTAGCGTCAGTACTATGAGGACACCCTTTGCTACATTTACCACGCTGATTCCCTCCACAGATATAGTTATCAGAGAAAACTGTTTTCTACGAGCAATGATGACTAAATGAAAAAATATATATATAAAGTGCTTGGGCAGAGAATATACCCAGTAATAGGGATCACCATTCATTAGATTCTTTGGAGCAGAATTCCAGGACAGCCAACAAGATGACTCTGTCACCTGGCTGACAAGTTTAGTTTGACTCCCAGGACCCACAGGATGAAAAGAGAGATGTGTGACTCCTGGCCACTGTCCCCTGACCCCTACATGTGCACTGTTGCATGCACATATATGCATGGCTCCCCCTCAAATAAATAAATTAATTAAATAATAAAAAAATTATTTTTGGGGGTGTTGGTGCATGCCTTTAATCCCAGCACTCAGGAGACTGAGGCAGGTGGGACTTTGGGGCCAGTCTGGCTTACACAGCAAACTTCAGGCCAACTAGGGCTACACAGTGGGATCCTGTCTCAAAATGAATAAAATATTGGATAAATTTGAGAAAAAAAAAATCAAGACTACATATTTAGGGCAGATCACTTGAATGTCCCTTACCTCCTCATTGCTGACATAAGGGTATGTATGAGGTGCAGCTGCAGGAAATACAATCAGAACACTACTTGGAAGACATCAGTCACAGAGGATATGTATGAGAACACATCAAGTTAAAAAATAAGGCCCAGTGTGTAATGTGATTTATTCTGTAGACCAGGTTGGCCTCAAATTCAAGAGATCCACCTGCCTCTGCCTTCTAAGTGCTGGGATTGTGTGCCACCACTGCCCAGCTTAGGGGCGACATCTGAATTACTGATAACAGTCTTCTTCTCCCTGGGTGTTATTTACAAGTGTCCACTGTATAATAATAATGAATTTTTATGGTTTTTCTTTTGACATGAAAGTTACTTATTTCACAATACAAACAGGGCAAGCAAAAGGTCTTAGCAGGTAAAGGTTCCTGCCATGAAAGCAAGCTTGGTGATCTGAGGTCAATTCTCCTGACCCTACAGAAATGTGGAGGGACAAAATCAACTCCATCAAGTGGTTCTCTGACATCCACATGCACGCCATGGCACATGCGTGGCCACACACACAGAGACAAAGAAAAAAGTAAAAATAATAAAAATACTGTATGTTTATGAAGAAAACTGTTCCCTGTTCCCATAAGGATAGGAAACAATTATTTGAGGATGGATTCTAAGGATCTGCTTACCAGTTTACAACTACCATCCCTTCCCCACCCTAGTTCCCACAGAACCTCACCTGAGAACAGAATAAGGAGCAGGCCAGCACCCTCAAAGCCGTGTTCTAGAACAGTGGAACTCTGGGCGTGGATGGAAGCACACAGCAGAGACACAGCCGAGAAAACCACAGAACAGAAGCAGGAAAGAGCCCAAGACCAGCAGTCTGGTGCCACACAGAGCTAGCTCCTCCTAGTGGGGACAAGGAGGGAAGAGGAAAGGGTTGGGAATCTTCCAGGACGATATCTTGCCCCAATCCTCCATGAGGCGAAGTCCTCCTGACACCTAAGAGCAGCGAAGGGGCAGGTGAAAGGTAACATACATCCAGATCATTTCCAAACTGCTTTCTTGCCCAATCATCAACAGAACTCCCCAGGGACTCCCCGGGGTCACTATTCTCCACATTCCACCTGTCTTCTTTCTTCCCTTCTTAAACAAATTCTTGTCATGTAGCTCGGGTTGGTCTCAAGCTCTCATGTTCCTCCTGCCTTGAGCTTTCTCAGTGCTGAGGTAACAGGTATTTACCATCACAGCCAAGCATAGTCCTTTTCAAAATATTTTTCCATCTATATTTGTGTATGACTGTTCTGTCTGCACATATATCTGTGCACCACTTGCATGCAGTGCCTGCAGAACCCAGGAGTGGGCATCAGATTTCCTAGGACTGAGGTCACAAACAATTGTGAGTTGTTATATGGGTGCTGGGAATTGAACCAGACCCTCTGGAGCAGTCTGTGCACTTAACCTCTGAGCCATCTCTCCAGCCATCAAATACCGTTACTTGCTTAAACCATCTTTCCAGCCCTTCAAATTCGAAACACTGCAAGTAGAGCCGGGTTCTGCTTTCCCATTGGCCTTTTTTTTGTTGTTGTTGTTTTTCAAGACAGGGTTTCTTGTGTAGCCCTAGCTGTCCTGGACTCACTCTGTAGACCAAGCTGGCCTCAAAGTCAAAGATCTGTCTGCCTCTGCCTCCCAGTGCTGGGATTAAAGGTGTGTGCCACCATGCTGGCACAAATGACCTTTTTTAAAATGGGGGATAAGCGCCGGGCAGTGGTGGCGCACGCCTTTAATCCCAGCACTTGGGAGGCAGAGGCACGCGGATCTTTGTGAGTTCAAGGCCAGCCTGGTCTACAAAGTGAGTCCAGGACAGCCAGGGCTACACAGAGAAACCCTGTCTCGAAAAACCAAAAAAAAAAAAAAAAAAAAAAATGGGGGATAAGCATGTATCAACCCTTTACCCACTCTCCTCCACTCAGTCCAGCTCCCCTGCCCCTCAGAGTGAGAGCTTCTTTCTCTTCCCTGAGGGCTCTACATGGCTCTCACTTCAGTGTCAAACTGTAAAATGCACAGTATCTCAGAATTGGCCTTGAGACTGAGATTTCTCCTGCTTCCTCCCATGTCATCCGTAAACTGTGAGTCCTAAAAGGCTGAACTACACGCATTTCCTCCTTGAAGGATCATCTTACCAGGAAGACGGCCTGGACTGCCACTTTGGCTTTCGTGTGCTTTTAGGCAATTCGCTCCATCTCTAAACCTGTCCCCTCATCTGTGAAATGGGATAATAGTGCCTATCTCAAGACTATCTGTAGATCAAATGAGATAATGAACACAAGTATTCTGTATACTGTAAACTACCATAAGCATCTTTCTGACTAGCCACCTTCTTTAGGAAGGCTCTCCACAAATGTTCAGCTTAGGGTTAACTGCTCCTTGCTTTATGTCTGTGTAACAGTCCACTCATATCTCTATGATAGCAACCACTAGCTCAATCTGCTTCTTATTACACTTCTGAATTTCTTTTGTTTATTGCTGTCTTGTTTCTTACACAGGATCATCCAGCCTTGGCTGTCCTGGAACTCCTTACATAGACCCCAGGCTGGTCTCCAAGTCATCGAACAGCAAAAGGCTGTCTCTGATCAAATGTGTTTTACATCAGGTACCATGCTGAGCACTTCTTATTCAAGCCTTAGTTACTGGAATTTGTAGATTATACCATGGTTGTCTTTTGCAGATGAGGAAACCGAGTCAAAGAGGTTCCCATGCTTTCTCTAGACTACACTACCTCTAACGTAAGGCAGGGTTATCAAAACCTATGCTCACTCACTCTTGTTCTTCTTTTTTAACACAGTCACTATAAAATCCAGGGTGGCTTTGAACTTTCAATCCTCCAGCCTCAGATTCTGGAGTATCAGGATTGTAAGAGAGCATGGCAGTACATCAGTCCAAGCTCATTCTTTCTCTACTAAGTGAAGTTGCCCCCTTTCAGACAGTGCTTCACACAAATTGTTGAGGATCAACCTGAGGAACATACCGAAGTAAGCAGCTTGGTGAGCACAAGGCGTTCGTGGCTCCAGACCCTGACACACTCCTCATCCATCACTGGGCTCAGGATAGCATTTCCAGCTCCTTCTTCTGAGCAGGATATAGGTGGCTGGCTAGAGGGCAGGATTTCTGGAACAGCACTGAAATAGAGGCAGGTCCCTGGAGTCCTTCCTGGGGTCACTCTGGCTGTGACAAGGACAGACTCTCCTGCTAAGGACCCTGCAAGAGCCACAAGACACAAGATGGAAAACTGAGTGAGAGGCCAGAGGGATGCCCAGCAGCAAAGAGCTGGCAGTTCTTCCAGAGGGCCTGGGCTCAGTTCCCAGCACCCACATCTAGAGGCTCCTAACTTCCTGAAACCCCAGCTTCAATTAACTACACAAAGTTGTCCTCTAACTACCCCTAGACCAATAATAAATAAAAACTAAAAACTGCAAGTATGTTAAGAGCTAGGGGAGCTCAATGGCCGAGCACTTGCCCAGCATACATGAGGCCCTTGGGCTCATTCTTAAGCACCTACGAAAGAAAACAAAACAACATGCACTAAGATGTTTGCTTTGACTTTTATCAAATATAAAAAAATAGGAAACAATAGTGTTATTTACTGGAGAAAACATTTTTAAAAAATGATGGCCTAACCACGTAATGGATCAATTTACAGCCATTAAAATAAAAGACCAGGTAGTGATACAGAAAGTCACTAAGGGCCAGGTGTGGTGGCTCATGCCTTTAATCCCAGCACTCTGGAGGCAGAGGCAGGTGGATCTCTGTGAGTTCAAGCCAGCCTGGTCTACAAAGTGAGTCCAGGACAGCCAGAGATACACAGAGAAACCTTGTCTCTAAAAACACAAAAAAAGAGCTGGAGAGATGGCTCAGCGGTTAAGAGCAGTGGCTGTTCTTCCAAAGGTCCTGGGTTCAAATCCCAGCACCCACATGGCAGTTCATAACTGTCTGCAATGGCCAGGTGTGGTGGCGCACACCTTTAATTCCAGCTCTCAGAAGGCAGAGGCAGATGAAACTCTGTGAGTTCAAGGCTAGCCTGGTCTACAAAGTGAGTTCCAGGACAGCCAGGGCTGTTACACAGAGAAACCCTGTGTCAAAAAAAAAAAAGAAAGAAAGAAAGAAAGAAAGAAAGAAAGAAAGAAAGAAAGAAAGAAAGAAAAAGCCATATATGTCTAAGTGAAAAAGAAATACAACTTGGCATATACATTATGATCACAACTAAAGAATGCACATGTACAATTCCATAGATAACTTCTTCCCCACTACTCCACTGCTCAATGGACTTGTTGGCCAGGTGTTGTATTGTTAATCCCAAACAGTAAATGGCCTCTCTTAGTTTATAAAAATTTTATTGAAATTTTTTTATCATGTCTTTCTATTTTTTTTCTTTCTTTTCTTTTCCTTTTGTCTTGTTTTGTTTTGTTTTGAGGCAGGGTCTCACTATGTAGCTCTGGCTGTCCTGGAATTCACTATGTAGACCAGGCTGGCCTCAAATTCAGAGAAATTCATCTGCCTCTGCTTCCTAAGTGCATGCTTCACTATACCCAACTTTAAAACAGAGTCTTACTACATAATCCAGGCTGTGCTCAAACCTGTCCTTCTGCCTCAATTTTCCCAGTGCTGGGATTACAGGCACTATGAAGTCTAAGTCACATCACGCCTTATAAGTCACTTCTAAGTTTTCCTGTGAGTAGACCTGTTACAGGGTATTTGATCACAGTGTGAACCTCGAAATTGTGAACTTGGAAAAAAACCTGTTTCTAGTTGTGGTATGGCTCAGCCCTAGCAAGAGCTTTTTGTAAACAAGAGCTAAATACAGTTGACCATGGGTCAAGAAGCAGAGCAAGCAACCAGTTGACAGGGAGGAAACATAAGAAAACACAGGAAGTAAAAAGGAGGGACATTGAGGAGGAGGGTATTGTGGAGGAGACAGGGCTTTTTCCTTCTGGGATGTCAGTGGAGTAGAAAGGTCAGCCGGGTGATTTCTCTGCCTCTCTGAACTAGCAGGTTTTCACCCAAGCATCTGGCTCCTGAGTCTTCATTAGTAGAATTGAATGGTTGGGAGTTTGTCCTAGATAAAGACATTTTGTGTTGCACACAAAAATTTTTTTTCGTTGCTTGTTTGTTTGTTTTGAAACAGGGTGTCTCTGTGTAACCCTGGCTGTCCTGGAACTTGCTCTGTAGATCAGGTTGGCCTTGAACTCAGAAATCCACCTGCCCCTGCCTCCTGAGTGCTGGGATTAAAGGCATGTGCTGCCACTGCTCAGCTCACACAAAATCTTTTATGCGGTGCCAGCAGCAGCAGCTCACACCTAGGAGGAGTGAACCAATGCCTGCAAGTTCTGACCTCCACAAGTACGCTATGGCATAATCACATGCTCATACACACATGAACAGAGACAGTAAATAAATAATTGTAATTAATTATTAAAAAATTGTCCATGAGTCTACTTCCTGCTTTGGACCTACTTCCCCACTCAGCATTCCTTCCCTGCACCATCCAAACTGACCCTGGGAAGTTCCTTCTCATCTACATGCCTTTGTATCTGCTGTTCCCTTTGCCTGGAATTATACATGGCTAGGCATTCTAAGAGCTTAAGCTTAGATGCTGTATCCTTGAAGGTCTTCCTTCCCTAACCTACTGTACCTTCTGTTCTACTTCATACACCCACAGGTATATTCTTTATGTCTGTATCCTCATTAAAGAGACTGTAAGCAACTTAAGGGGAAGGCCAAGAAACCTGGAAAATTACTACCAGCATCTGGTGAAAGGGCTTCTCAGTGACTAGGGTGGGTTAAGTGAAAATGAAAGATAAACATGTTGGTGAGCAAAGAGTAGTGCTGCACGCCTTTAATCTCAGAGCTCAGGAGGCACAGGCAGGATCTCTGTGAGTTCGAGACCAGCCTGGTCTACAGAGTGAGTTCTAGGAAAATCAGAATTACATGGAGAGACCTTGTCTCAAAAAAACAAAAACAACCAAACAAACCAAAGTGCAGTGAGGATGGAAGAAAACACAAAGCTCCAGTGGTAAGACAATGAAGCAATACATCAGTTTGGAGGTTCCCCAAAAAGGTAGCCATAGACCTATCGTGTGTTCCATGCATGGCTACATTCTCAGTAGTATTAAAATATATGCCCACACAAAAACTAGTGTTAAGAACAGCATAATTTCTTTTTTGTTTGTTTGTTTCTTTTTATTTTTTGAGGCAGGGTCTCATTAGGTAGCCATGACTATCCAGAAGCTCACACTGCGACTTGTACAGCCCTGCTCACCTTGGCTTCCCCAGTGCTGGGATTAGAGGTATACAGCACCACGCCAGGCTGAAGCAGTATAATGTCTAATGGCCCAAAGTGGAAACAAGCTAAAAGTCAACCAAATGATAAACAGATGCATAAAAATTTGGGATATTCATATAAGAATATTATTCAACAATAAAAAGAAATAGTAGAGCAACATGATAAACCTTAAAAATCTTATTTCAAGCCAAAGAAGTCGGTCACAGAGGACTGTATGTTGTAGCAATGTCCAGAATAAGCAGATCACCAGATACAGAAGGCAGACTTGAGAAGGCCTGGAAACCTGGGGAAATGAGGTATGGAAAAGCTATGGTACAGATCTGCTTAGATGATTAAAAAATACATATTTTACAATGGATTTAAGTATGGTTCCACAGTTGTACAAACAGATTAAAAGTAACTTAATTGTATAATTTTTTTTTCAGTTTTTTTTTTCCCAAGACAGGGTTTCTTTGTGTAGTCTTGGCTTCCTGGTACTCACTCTGTAGACCAGGCTGGCCTCAAACTCAGAGATCTGACCGCCTCTGCCTCCCGGGTGCTGGGATTAAAGGCGTGCACTATCAACGCTTGGTTTAACTGCATACTTTAAATGGGTGAAATATATGGTGACATGTGACTCATATTTCAATGTTGTCATATATATTTTAGAAGTGGTTTCCAATCTTGCCATGTAGTCCTAGATGACCTGGAACTCACTATATAACCCAAGCAGCATTGGCTTGCCTGAATTCTCTCTCCATATCTATCTCTCCACTTATAGTGGGGCAGGGCATTTCATTTTAAACTAAAGTGTCTTGGTGAATGCTGGTACAATACTGAAGAAACTTGGAACTAGAACAGCAAAGTCAAAACACAGAACCATTACTGTGGACAACATTCACTGCAAGCATCTTATCCTATCTAGTCTGTGTTATAGAAGAAGTGACTAAGGGGTGCAGATGTGCCTAATGTCACCCACCCAGTCTAGTGAAGTCAGAGGTGGGGCCCAACCCTAAGTGTTCTGATGCTGGACCCATACGTTCCCCCTCCGTATCTCACCTTTAAATCCTATCTGACTACCATGGATCTTGGCTTGGAATGTCTGAGTTTTGTTCTTGTCTGGACCATCTCTGAAGTTCAAAGTAGTCAATAAGCCGGCGACGTGAGGCCCTCGCCACTTCCCTGTGACTGTCCCATTCATGGGGCACAGGCTTAGCTGACCAAAAGATCTCAGGAAGGAAACCCAATCCTGTGTGCAAAAGGGGAGTGAAAGAGCACTGAGATTAGCAGCAGGGGCAGGTACACACCAGAAGGGAGAGCACTGGGCACTTACCTGGGGAATGTCAGGGCTACGGAGGCCGGTTGTGTGGGTGAGGAGGAAGCCACCGAGGCCCAGGCCTGAGAGGCCAAGGAGCAGCAGGATCAAAGTGGCGCAGACCAAAGGTGGGTGATGAGCCAGACAGAGGTGCAAGTTGTGCCCTGCCTGGCAGCTGCCCATGGGGAGCAGAGGGGTCTGGACTTCTGTGGGGTGCCTGCTGGAGGACAGTGAGGGAGAACTGGACAAGAGCCTGCTGGTCAGAAGGCACTCACCCATCTTACACAAAGGCAAGCTAAAGCTAGAAGACAATGAATTTGCTCAAGGCCACACAGTAAGTGGCACACCCAGGACAAAATCCGATTCTGCACTCCAAAAGTTTACCTCCTTCAGCACTTAAAAAAAAAAAAAAATGCTTGCTGTCGTTTCTGAAATAGCCAAAGGAGAAGCAAGGGAGAGCATTCTGCATTAGCCAAAGGGACGTGAAAAGAATCCTCAGCTGGAAAAAGAGGAAGCAGTTGATCTGGGGCTAGGGTTTGGCAGCCAAACAGTCCAGCCAGAATCCGGACTGGAAGTATCTGGGTTCAGAGTTCCTACTTTGGAGTTCAGCTAACCGGCTAGGTAGCAACGAATGATGCTCACTAAATGAGACCAAGCCAGTTAATGTCTATGAGGAGAAGATGTTGTGAAACGGGAGTTCTAAGAACACCAAGTAATGAGGATTCGATGGTATAGCAATTTTCTCGGTACTTGGCCATGCAAGAATTCAACAGCCCCCGGGCGGTGGTGGCGCACGCCTTTAATCCCAGCACTTGGGAGGCAGAG
>CAJQZJ010033049.1:6604295-6623553 GCA_907164525.1 Lophiomys imhausi
CAGTAGATGAATCTACCAGCATCGGATATACAGGACAATAGCATATGTCCTCTCACTTGAGTTGAACAAGACCGTAGCAGTCAACTGCACCTATATGGCACAGACAACACCATAGCAAATGATTTCAATTATTTGAAATGCACAAGTAAGCAGAAGATGATTCCACCTATATGAGATGCACAAAACCATAGTGTATGAGACCCACTCGTGTAATAGTTGAGACAATAGTTTATGATTCCACCTGTGGGAGATGAACAAGAAAACAATGAAATACTTTCCCTCTATGAGATATACTAGACAATAATGTTAGAGAATTAGTAAGGGCTTCTGAAATGCAAACTCTTCAGAGGCATGCAGATCAGCCTGGCGCCTGGCAGCATATGGACCTTTTCAAAGTCCAGGAAACTGAAGGAAGGCTTCTCAACGCAGCCACACTTTGAAAGATTCTAGCTGAAGCTTTCGGCTACTGAACATTGGCCAAAACTTGCAGCCAAGGAGGGGGTGGAAAAAGCCTCATTTTGAAGCTTGCTGACAGTGCCAGGTAAAGGGGCAGGACCTCAAACCATGGCTCTGAGAGATATGGAGAAAGCACCCAGTGGAGGGGTGTAGCCAAGGGCAGACAGTTACCTTGAGAGAGCCCACAAGACCGAGAGACTTTGAAAGACCAAGAGACCTCAAAAGACTAAGAGACCATACCCTATTTAAGCCAAAGATCTCCATGTGAAGGAGCCCCCATAGAGGAGAGAGAGAGAGAGAGATGGCTGAGCTGGAAAAGAGATATAGGTATGAAGACATTTGCCAGCTGCTTGCACTGAGGTCTTGTTGATAGAAAAAGCCTCAGAAAGGGGCTCTGGTCACAAGCCAGCCCAAGATGGCCAAGAAAACCTAGGGTATGTTAGTGAGTGAGGCTCCACACACGAGGTGCGCTCGGGCTGGGGAGACAATAGAAGTGACAGTAATGGTGGCCTAAAGAAAGTTGGGACTGGCTGACGCCACAGAAGAAGGAGCAAAACAACTGAAGTGGGACAGGGGTTGCGGGGGGCAGCGACAGCAAGGTACGAGCCATATACACTCTCTGAATCCTTGGCAAACACATTCTGAGAGGACCTTGAAAACAGGTAGGAGAGTAACTCTTGTCCCAACAGTCTATGGCAAGGCTTTGCAGTAAAATAGGCCAGTCTAGTCCACCAAGACACAGCATCTGCGACACGTATGACATGTGTGATGAAGTCGGCCCCAGCAGGGCAGGTGAGGCAAGTTGGCCGCATGAACCAGGTGGACAGCAGCCACACTAGGCCCAGAGGAAGCTGAGCCAAGCTGAAAATAAGACTGCTGTGACTGTGCCAGAGCCAGTCTTCTGAATGCTACTTGAGGTGTGCTAATAGAGAGAAGGCTGACCAAGTTGCCCAAGAAAGGACCCACAGCCTGGTACCCTGTCAAAAGAATTAGGGCAGGATTGTTTAGGTGTTCTTAGGTATTAAGTGTTTATAGATTATTAATAAATGTAGGTTAATAAAATTTATGTTTACACAATAATGATTGATCATCTATATGAGACACAGAAGACAAGAGAATATGGTACCACCAACATGTGATGCACAAAACTATAGGAAATGATCTCATCTTCAGAAGATACACAAGACAATAGTGAGTGATTCCAACTAAATGAGACTCACAATGCAATAGTGTGATTTCACTGACATGAGATGCAAAGAACAATATTATATGATTCTATCTATACAAAATGTACAAAAAAATAAGGCATTATCCCACTAACATACGACAATAGCTTATTATTTTACAAATATTAGATGGACAAGACAATAGTATATGACATTGCCTGTAGGGGTTGATAGATTAATATAAGTTAGATTTAGTAAATATCTAGGTTTCTGATACAGTCTCTTAATTTGGGGCATGAAGATTAACTTGGCTGTGAGCAATTAGTTTATCAGCTTATGAATGAAGTCACATGAAACGAGGGGAGTCTCTATGGACTAAAATCAAGGTTGAAGCCAGGTGAAACAAGTAAAGACTTTATGACCTGGCATTGTTTTCAGCTGCTAAGTGGGCAGAGCCCAAATTAAGCTGAAGCAGGTGGAACAAGGAGCGATCCTATTTAAGGACAAGTGGATGAGCCTGGAGAGCTGCGTGCTAAGGGCCCTGATACTAGAGACCTCCGATGCTAGCGAGTCCTGCTGAAGAAAGTGCTGGTGGACTGATGGCCAGATCTCCCTGAGGCAGAAAGAAGCTGGTGAGCAAAGAAAGCCTCAGCAAGACAGCAAAAGGCCAAGGACTAAACCCTGTGGCTCAGCTTTTGCCTAGAGGGGTTTGACCTGTCCGAACAGTGGCCTGAACGGAACTGTGGCCAGCTTTAAAGACTGAGGCAGAGCGGCTGAGCTGCTGATAGGAAGGAAGTTGGCCTACAGATGCTGATGTCTCCCAGAGAGAAGAAAGCCTCAAGCCTTATTTAAGGTGAGACTGCCATAGCCAATTTACTCTGATGAACCTGCATCTGAGATATTCCAGAATAAGGACTGTTAAGTGCATTAAAGAGTCTACCCCAGAGACTGTGATCCTGGTGACCAAGGACTTGCCCCAGAGACTGTATCTTTATCAATAGGTTTAGTGGTTAGGTCTTAGGGGTTGTAGGAATTTATAGGGGTTGTAGGCATTCTTAGGGGTTGTAGGAATTTATTGGAATAGTAGGTAATTAAGTGTATTTGTTATAAGTGAATATAGTTATTAATAAATAAATGTTTAAAAATTAAAAGTAGGGTTACAATTACCTGTATCAGAGCCAGTGAACAATAGCATTCTACCTATATGAGATGCACAGAACAATGCTGTATGATTCTATCTATACAAAATATACAGGACAATGGTGTAAGATGCCATGTATACAAAGTGCACAAGATTTGTGAAATGCCCATGCCAATAGTTCCACCTAAATAAGGTGCACAAGAAAATAGCATGTGATTCCACCTCTGAGGTAAATAAAATAATAACATATCCCAGCAAAATGAGATGCACAAGAAAACATTGAATTATTCCACCTGTATGAAATATGAAAGACGACATTTAATGATTCCACCTATTTGAGATTCACAATATGAATCTATGAACATGAACTGCATAAGGCAATAGTATGTGACTGCAATGAAAGGAGCTACACAAGAAAACAGCAGACAACTCCACCTCTGTGAGCTGCAAAGTCAACAGGGAATGATCCCACCTTTAAGCAATGGAAAGGAAATAGTTTATGATTTCAGTGACATAAGATGCACAAAACAATAGTGGGTGGTCCCTACCATATGAGACATGTAAGAAAAGTGATTGAACCTATATGGGATGTCTAGACAATACCATGTAATTCTACCCACCTGACAGGCACAACACAATCATGTATTATTTCACTGTTATGAGATGCACAGTCAACTCAGAGACAAAGTGGTAGCTGCCCTGGACTGGAGAAAGCAGATGATTGGAAGCTCTTTAGTGCACTCAAAGTCGTGTGTTTGCTGGGCAGGGGCAGAGGCAGGTGAATTTCTGTGTGTTTGAAGCCAGGCAGAGCCAGGTGTGGTGGCATATGCCTAAACAGCAAGTTCCAGGCCAGCCAAGGCAACATGCCAAAGCCTTGTCTCAAAATAAAAAGTTTTAGTTTTGCCTGGTGAAACATCTTGGACATGGCTGGTGGAAATAACTGTCTATAATCACCAGCAAGTGAATGTCCTTAATGCTGCTGAATGACATACTTAAAATGGTGAAAACAATACTGGGTGAATTGTTGTGTGCCTCTAGTTTCAGTACTCTGGAGGTTGAGGCAGGAGGGTTACGCAAGTTCAGAGCCAAACCTGAACTACATAGCAAGATCCTGTCTCAAAAAACAGGGGAATGTTGCTAAAGGGATGGCTCAGTGGTTCCGGGCATGTGCTGCTCTTCCTGAGGTCCTGAGTTCGATTCCCAGCACTCACATCAGGCCCTCAGAACCACCTGTAACTTCAGTTATTAGCATCTGACACCTTTGCCCTCCGTGGCCCCTTCCCTTACCTGAAAAAAATCCACATGCAGAGACATATATACACATAATTAAAAGTAATAAAAAATATAAGAGCAATAAATTTTATATTTTATTATAATCAAAATAATAGGGTGGGGAGCTGGAGAGATTGCTCAGTGGTTAAAGAGCACTGGCTGTGACAGAAAATTTTCATTTGAAACACTTTTATTTATTAGTACGTAACAAACACCTATATCCTATATCCTAATACCTATAAACACTTTATAGCTAAGAATACCTAATCAACCCTATCTTAATTTTCTCAAAAGGATATTGATATTCTTACCATAGGTTCATGCAGGAAAACTTGATTTTAGCAATCTGGCAGCCACATCAGAAAGACCCTTTCAAGCTATGTGTCTGTTGGTCCTAGCTTTGCCAGTTCGTAATGTCAGTTTATCTCAACCACTAGATTGTGGCCGGCTCATAAGGCCAGCCTGTTTTAACCACTAACTTGAGGTCAGCTTCCTTCATCAGCTGAGACTCACCCTGTAGTCTCCTCAGCCTGTGTGTGCTTCACGGCCTGGTGTTCCTCACCAGCCTCCAAACTCTGCCCACCCACTCAATCACCAGGCACTCTCAGGGCCCTGAATGGATGTCTTTAGTGTCTAGTTTTTAAGAACTCTGTCTGAGCAGGTTCTATGCCATGCTCAGGATGTGCCTCAGGCTATTGTGGCCCAAAGCAGACGAATGGCATACCTTGCTGTACACTTCTCCAGCGTGCATTGTCTTCTCAGTCCCTGAGGGCAAGAGGCAGAGAGTGCCGTGTGGAGCTCTCTGGTTTATATACAGATATACAGCATCATTTTGAGATCCTTAGCATTCTCGAGGGCCCACAAGATCTCTAGATATCCAGTGGTCTCCACGGCTTCTCGAAGCAACCGACGTCATCTGAGATTTGTGTGGTTTCTTAGCCATGCTGCCTCTTCAACAAGGCATTTAAGTGTTTCTCACAGAGCTGCGGCCTCAACTGGGCCCTACCCATCTTGGCCCCAAGTCCAAGTGACACTAAGCTTCTCCTTATACATTGCCAGATGCTAGGCTGAACTGAATACTAATTTCACTAAAGAGAACTAACTCCTACCTCAACTAGCTGTTTTTCCAGAGGACCTGGGTAAAATTCTCAGCATCCACATGGCAGCTCACAACTGTCTGTAACTCTAGTCCCAGGGGATCCGACACTCTCACACAGATATGAATGCAGGCAAAAACATTCATGCAGGTAAAATAAATTATTTAAAAAAAAATAGGTCTGGAAAGATGACTCAACCATCAAGAAGACTTGTTGCTCTTGCAGAGGACCTGGGTTCAGTTCCAAGAACTCACAGGGCAGCTTACACTCACCTGCGGTTCCAGGCCAGTCGAGCTACGTAGTGAGACCTTGGTTTGTTTGTTTGTTTGTTTTATGTATACAGTGTTCTGTCTGCATGTATTTATACAGGCCAGAAGAAGGCTCCAGATCTCATTATAGATGGTTATGAGCTACCATGTGGTTGCTGGGAATTGAACTCAGGACCTCTGGAAGAGCAGCCAGTGCTCTTAACCTCTGAGCCATCTCTCCAGTCCTGAGACCCTGATCCTAAAAGGAAGTTGGGGGTGGTGGCTGGAGAGATGGCTTAGTGGGTAAGAGCATTTGCTACTCTTGTAGAGGACTTGAATTTGGTTCCTGGCACCCACACAGTGGCTCAAAACCATTCTAACTCAAGTTCCAGGGATTCTGAAGCCCTTTTCTGGTTTCCATGGGTACAGGCATACACATGGTGCACATATACACATGCAGGCAAAACACTCATAGGAACAAAATAAAAATAAATAAATCTGAAAAAAGTATTGTAAGCATCTATTGAAAATCTGCATTCAGTCAACAGACAGTTTGGGAATGCCTGCTGTGTGCCGTTCATTGCTCTGCACACTGGAGTCCCAAGGTTGAACATGATAGCTGCGTCTCTGACTCAGGGATCCTCATCTTGTTAACACTTCATGTTAAGATCTGAGCTGATGGTGTGACAGTGCAAAGGGCAGAGTGGGAATTGTCTACAGCCTGTTTTTTCCCCCAGCTCTGCCAAGAAAACACAGCAAACCCTGAGAACCAACACAGCAGAAGCTCTGGCAGCCTACAGCAAAGCCAACAGGAGAAAGAACCAACAAGGAAAGACTTGGGTGTTTTCATGCTGACCTTGCCCAGCCGCTCTCCCACATGGCATTTCCACTCTTTCGTTTTTCTTTCTGTGGTAGAAGTTAGACCTCTTTAGTGAATTAATGTGCAGTTCAGCTTGGCATCTGGCAACACATAAAGCTTGGTGTCCCTTTGGTTTGCTGAAATGGACGGAGCGCAGTTGAGACCATAGTTCTAAGAACTGCCCTGTTGAAGGGGCGTGGCTAAGAAACTGCACAAAATGCATAGATGACATTCATTGCTGTGAGAAGCAACAGGATTGCTGGAGAGAGGGTTCCTTAAAGGTGTCTGTCTGGCCGGGCGGTGGTGGCGCACGCCTTTAATCCCAGCACTTGGGAGGCAGAGGCAGGCGGATCTTTGTGAGTTAGAGGCCAGCCTGGCCTACAAAGTGAGTCCAGGACAGCCAAGGATACACAGAGAAACCCTGTCTCGAAAAACCAAAAAAAAAAAAAAAGGTGTCTGTCTGTCTTGGGGCTCCAGAGCACTGGAACAGCGAACAAGGCGAGCAGAGTTTGGAAGCGGCCCAAGCCGCCTTTAACTCACTATGTAACTGCAGATGACCTTAATTCCTGATCCTCCTGCCTCCACTTCCCAGATGCTGTGGTTACAGACAAGTGCCACCTTACCTGGCTGACTACCTTTGTCTCACTTAACCCGGAGTCTTTCCAGGGAAGGAGAACAGCTAGATATGGTGTGTTCTTAGAAAACATTGGTAAGCAAAGAGAAGAAGCCATGGCCACCTGGGGGAAAAGATCATAGCTGAGACAAATAACTGACACACCAACCCCCCCCCAAAAAAAAACCACAGGGAGGAGAAGATGAGGTGTAAGAAGCTTGGAAAAATATATCCCTTTTCAACATTTTTATTTTTGTTTTACTTGTTTGGGTGTCCTGCCTGCATGTGTGTCTATGTAGCATGTATGTGCAGTGCCCAAGGAGTCCAGAAGGGGGTTGGATCCCCTGGAATTGGAGATACAGATGCTTGTTAGTCACCATGTAGGGGCTGAGAATCGAACCTGGGAACTCTGGAAGAGCAACCAGGGCTCTTAAATGCTGAGCCATCTCTCAGTTCCTGGAAACTATATCCCTGAAATACCCACCCTTGGCATACAAGTGCACCATGCATGATGCCCACTCAGAGAATGCTTGAGGAGATTATAAACCGGCACCTCTGCTGGTCTTCAGGTTTAGCAGAGGCAGAAACTGAGGGCTAAGTTAGAGTTGTAAGTAAGCTCTATAAAAGTGAATGTGCTCCAACACAGTGACACTCTGCAAAGGCCTAGAAAGTGGCTCTCTCCTGTCTTCTCACGGTCTTGGACCTCCCTGCCCTCAGGACCTTCTTCTCTTTCCACCCACATTGTAATATTAGAAGTGACTTATTTTATGAAAATATGTGAGACATACAAAGAACCAGTGAAAACATCCCATTCACGTAAAATAAAAGTATCCAAGGAAGCTCAGGGTTAGGGGCTTTGGGCCTCCCAAACAAAAAACTTGAAATCAGCTACTTCTAATATCCTTGAAGAGATAAAGGAAATCATGGATAAAGGAGTTAAATAAACCAGAACAACGTCTCGGTCAGGGCGAAGGCTGGGAATGTTTACCAGCCGGCGGAATGAAATCATAGCATCACATCATCTGGGCATGGGGCACATGTAATCCCAGCACACAGGAGCTGGAAGCAGGAGGATCAGGAGTTTGGGATGATTTTTGTTTGTTTGTTTGTTTTGAGACAGTGTCTCACTATGTAGCTCTGGTTGTCCTAGAATTCACTATGTAGAGCAGGCTGGCCTCAAACTCACAGAGACAAGCTGATCTTGGTGAGTTCAAGGCCTGCTTGGTCTATGGAGTGGATTTTAGGGCAATCAGGGCTACATCATAAGACTCTGTCTCAAAAACAGCAACAACAACAAAAACCAACCCAGCAGATTACTAGAGTGAAGGGGGAGAAACAATCATTTCAGTTAGTGAAAACAGTCTTTGCTGGATGTGGATGTGGTGGCATAGAACTGTAATGCCAGCCAGCGTTCAGGAGCTGCTGGTAGGAGGCTTAGATGTTCAAGGCAACTTTAGCTATATATTTGATTTTGAGGCTAGACAGAGAGAGTGTCTAAGAAAACCAAAACATAAAAAAAACTAAAGAAGAAATAGCAGTAGCCACTATAGGGGTTGTCAAGCAGAGTGGCTTCATGCTGTAGTCTTAGCACTCAGGCAGAGACAGAAAATTTGCTACAAATTCAAGCCCAGCCTGGGCTACATACCAAGTTCCAGGCCAGGCAGAGCCATACGACAAGATTCTGTCTCAAAACAATAGTGGGGGAACTGGAGAGGCAGCTCAGCAGTTAAAAGAACTGGCTGATTTTTTGTTTGGTTTGTTTGTTTGTTTGTTTTTTAGGTTTTCAAGACAGAGTTTCTCTGTGTAACAGCCCTGGCTGTCCTGAAACTCACTCTGTAGATCTGTAGACCAGGCTGGCCTCCATGCCTGGCTGGTTGTTCTTCCAGAGGACCTGGATTTGGTTTCCAGCACCTACAAAAAGGTCAGCAACCACCTGTAACTCCTGATACAGAGGACCTGGCACCCTCTTCTGACTTCCATGGGCACCAGGCATACACATGGTACACACACATGCGTGCAGGCAAAACACTCACACATAAAATAACATTAAAAAAAACAATAAAATTGGAGCTGGAGAGATGGCTCATCAGTTAAGAGCACTGGCTGTTCTTCCAAAGGACCTGGGTTCAAATCCCAGCACCCACATGACAGTTCACAGCTGTCTGTAATTGCCGGGCATAGTGGCACATGCCTTTAAACCCAGCACTTAGGAGGCAGAGGCAGGTGGATCTCTGTGAGTTCAAGGCCAGCCTGGTCTACAAAGTGAGTCCAAGACAGCCAGGGCTACACAGAGAAACCCTATCTCAAAAAAAAAAAAAGAAAGAAAGAAAAGAAAAGCCTTTAATAAGGGGCTGGAAAGATGGCTCAGTGACAAAGTCAGTCACTGACTGCTCTTTTAGAGGACCCAGGTTCAGTTCCCAGCACTCACATGGTGGCTTATAACATCTGTGACTCTAGTTCTAGGGGCTCCGGCGCCCTCTTCTGGCCTCTAAGACAATGCATGCATGTAATGCACAGGCATCCCTGCAGGCAAAATGCTCATGCACATACAGAATAAAAGGAAACAAACAAAACTTTTTTTAATGATAAAATAAAGTTCATTAACCTACAAATGGAAGAAAACTTTCTCAAATACACCCAATTGTGAAGAATGAACACTTATCACTGAAGGACTCACACACTATCCATATGTAATAGAAACCCAGCAAGTGAATCATGCAGCAAAGTCTTTACCAAGTGGGGACCAAATAACAAATACTGGTCAGAGCTGATGTTCCCAGAAAAAAACCACACCTCTGCCGGGCAGTGGTGGCACACGCCTTTAATCCCAGCACTTGGGAGGCAGAGGCAGGCGGATCTTTGCGAGTTCGAGGCCAGCCTGGTCTACAAAGTGAGTCCAGGACAGCCAGGGCTACACAGAGAAACCCTGTCTCGAAAAACCAAAAAAAAAAAAAACCACACCTGTGTTAAAGATTCTGCCTGACTGATTGGCATAGTTAGAATTTTGTGATTGTGGAGAGTTGGAATATTGCAGGTCCCCAGGCAAATTCTCTCGAGCTATCATTAGTCCCCTTAATAGCCAATATTTGCCCACTTCTGTGTCTGGTCTTACATTCTTCTGCTTGCCATGTAAAAACCTTTTTGGATACATTACATTAACAGATCACCAGCTTCCACCAACCCCCAAAGGTAACATATAAAATCTGTAACAGAGTTTTCGTTTTCTCTAGCCCAACTACCTCCTGTTTCCACACATGGATTTGAAAAGTTCCCTGAGGCCTGTGAGACGCTCAGCAGGTAAAGGTGGGTACTGCCAGCCCAGTGACTTGAAGTGCTGCCCCACCCACATGGTGGAAGAGAGAATAGAGCCGCACAAAGTCTTCTCTGACCCACATGTACTCACATGAGATAAATAAATGTGACAATCTTTAGTGCCTTAATTTATGCCTTTCTCTTGTTCTGTAACTATACAAAAAGTCAATTGAGCTGTTACTATATTGGAACATGGTATGGGGGCAACCCAGATCTTGTTTCTGTGCCATAGTTGCTTATATAGTCTCCAGGATAAACTTTGTTTTGTTGTTTGTTTGGTTAATTTTGGTTTTTCGAGACAGGGTTTCTCTGTGTATCTCTGACTGTCCTGGAACTCACTCTGTAGACCAGGCTGGCCTTGAACTCACAGAGATCTTCTTGCCTCTGCCTCCTGAGTGCTGGGATTAAAGGTGTGTGCCACTGCTGCCTGGCTAATAGACTGTCTCTTACTCCCTTTGATGTGAGCTATATTTTTGTGTTGAGGGAAACTCGGCAGACATAGACTATACAATAACTTTAGCAACACTTCACACACCTTAACATCAGAGCATCCATACTGGAAAGAAGACCTACAAAGGCAGAGAATAGGCCCTTAATCAAATCTCAGTCCTCCTTGAGGCTCAGGGAAATCCACGTTAGTAGAAACTTGTGCGTGGAATTACTGGAGTGGGAGGGGCTCTGCCAAATGTGCAGACTGGAGACCAGCAGGGATCTGTACTGAAGAATATGACACAATGTGGAGAAGAGAAAACCTCTTCTCAGACCCTGAGCTTCAGGCCTCAGGAGTATGGGGTGCATTTCCCCACAGACCACGGCAAAACCCTGAACTGCTGCTCAGCATTTATTGGAAGTCCTTAGTTGATGTTGTGGGGAAAATACATCAGGAGAGCAGGATAACTCAGGTGACTTCTCTCAGAAAGGCTAGAAATTTGTTATGAATTCAGACATATTCCATGACCTCACTGCTAAAAACCTCATGAAGCACACACAACCCTCAGATCATCGTGTCAGAATCAAAGGTGCTTCCATGATGGTCTTAGTCTGGAAATCTGTATTTGAATTAAGGGCAAACCTTAACCGTTTATGTGAATAACAGTGATGATTGGAAAGGGAAGGGGAAAGAGAGGAAGAGGCTCAACTTAAAGCAAGCAAAGGACGACTAGACATTGTTCAACAAGAAAGATATGCGAAGGGCTAATAAAACACCATTAGTAACCTGGAAATGCAAATCAAGAGCACAGTGAGGAGGCTGCCAGTGGTGGGCACGCCTCTAATAGCCAGCACTTGGGAAGCAGAGGCAGGCAGCACTCATGAGAATGAGGCCAGCCTGGTCTACAGGCACAGAGCCTGTCTCAAACAAGAAGTGGCTAGGTCTGGGGAAATGGCCTAGTGTGTAAAGCGCTTGTGAAAGCAAGATGGGCTATGCTGGATCTCTGGAAGCCACACATGGCTGGGGGATTACAGCAGTCCCTGCCTGTAATCTCAGTGTCTTCATGGCAAGATGAGAGGCAGAGAGACACACTTTCACACACACACACACACACACACACACACACACACACACACATGCACCTACACACACTTTTTGTGTGGTCTTTGTTCTGTTGTTGCTTATTTGGGGTGTTGTTTGTTTTGATTTTTCAAGACAGGGTTTCTCTGTGTAGCCCTGGCTGTCCTGAACTTGCTTTGTAGACCAGGCTGGCCTTGAACTCACAGAGATCCGCCTGCCTCTGCCTCCCGAGTGCTGGGATTAAAGGCGTGTGCCACCATGCTTGTTGTTTGTTTTTTAGTCAAGGTTTCATTCTGTAGTTCCAGTCTAGCCTGGAACTCACTATGAACTAATTTTTTTTTTGGGGGGGGGTTCTCAAGACAGGGTTTCTCTGTGTATCCCTAGCTGTCCTGGACTCACTCTATACACCAGGCTGGCCTCAAACTCACAGAGATCTGTGGTAGAAGTTAGGGCCTCTTTAGTGAATTAATATGCAGTTCAGCTTAGCATCTGATAGCATATAAGGAGGAGCCTGGCGTCCCTTTAACTTGTTGAAATGGACAAAGCCCAGTTGAGGCCATAGTTCAGTGAGGAACATGAACTGCGCTGTTGAAGGGGCATGGCTAAGAAACCACGCAAGCCGCACAGATGACATCAGTTGCCTCAAGAAGCCCCCGGACCACTGGGTATCACGAGAAATCTTGTGGGCCCTCGAGACCACCAAGGATTGCAAGATGATGTGATATATAAGCCAGAGAGCTCCATATGGCACCTCTCTTCCTCTTGCCCTCATGGACTGAGAAGACACGCTGGAAAAGTGCACAGCAAAGTGTGCCATTAGACAGTATTCAGGCTGCAATAGCCTAAGGCACATCCCATAAACTGGCCTAAGAAGATTAACAGAAAAGGCATGGCATGAAACCTGCTGAGAGAGACTTCTTTAAAAACTGGACATTGAGCCAGGCATGGTGGTGCACACCTTTAATTCCAGCACTAGGGAAGCAGAGGCAGGCAGATCTCTGTGAGTTCAAGGCCAGCCTGGTCTACAAAGTGAGTCCAAGACATCCAGGGCTACACAGAGAAACCCTGTCTCTAAAAACCAAAACAACCCCCTCCCCAAAAAAACAAACAAACAAAACCAAAAAAACCACTGGACATTAAAGTCATCCATCTAGGGGCTCAAGAGTGCTGGAAGAGTGAGTAAACTGAGCAGAATTCAGAAGCCGCTGGGAGAAGTTTTAGGCTGGGAAGCCTACATGGGCCAAGAAGCTAGAAATGAGTCTCAGCTGCTGGAGGAAACTGACCACAGTTTATTAGTTAAAACAAACTAACTTTAGAAGTTGGTCACTGTATATTTAGGAGTCAAAAGAGTGTTATAGATCTAAGAAGAGGCTTTTAAAATTGTGTTGCAAGTTAGTATGAATGTTGAGTTAGATATAGAACTTTAAACTCATGGAGATGGTTAGATAGTAGAATGTTAAAGTCAGGTGCCAAATACATATGGACTGGACATTGGGAATGTATGCTAAGCCATATAACTCTCATAACTGTGGCCTAATTACCTCTGTTGTTTTGTATTGTATTTATTATTATAAGAGAAAGAGCCATTTGTTGGACTGAAAGGGGAAACTGTAGGGGGAAATAAGATATACCTTAAACTTAAAAAAAAAAAAGGAAAAGGATGGGGGGGTTGAGGATGGGAGAGTGGGACTGGAGGGGGAAATAGGGAGGGGACTGCGAATGAGATGTAACTTGAAGAAATAAAAAATAAAGGAAAAAATGTCAAAAAAAATGAGAACATTGGAGGAGCAGGATGGGTAGGAGAGGGAGGAGAGAATGGGATGTTGGAACCAGGAGGAGTGGAAAGAGGGCACTATGATGGAGATGTAACTTGATGTAATAAATAAACATTATAATAATTTAAAAAAAAAGTTGGTCACTGTAACAGAATACTTTTATTTATCACATTTAAATTTATAAATAATTGTCTATCACTTATAAAATACCTAAATACTATAACCTAAACCCTATAATCTATAATCTACAATCTATGTAAAAACACCCCAATATCTATCTAAGAACACTCTGAAATCTACCTAAAAACATTTACCACTATTTTAACTTTCTTTTATTTATATATTTATATATTTATTTATTTATTTATTTATTTATTTATTTTTGGTTTTTCGAGACAGGGTTTCTCTGTGTAACAGCCCTGGCTGTCCTGGACTTGCTTTGTAGACCAGGCTGGCCTTGAATTCACAGAGATCTGCCTGCCTCTGTCTCCCGATTGCTGGGATTAAAGGCGTGCGCCACCACCGCCCGGATATTTTAACTTTCTTAAAAGGATATTAATAGGGCTGGAGAGATGACTCAGAGATTAAGAGCACTGTCTGCTCTTCCAGAGTTCCTGAGTTCAATTCCCAGCAACCACATGGGGGCTCACAACCATTTATAATGGGATCTGGTGCCCTCTTCTGGCCTACAGGCATACCTGCAGACAGAACACTGTATACATAATAAATAAATTTAAAATGTTAAAAAAAAGGATATTAATATTCTTAGTGTAGGTCCGTGCAGGATGGCTTGGTTTATGGCAGTCCTGGCAGTTAGCATCTTTTAAGCTTAAAGTCCATTGGGTCTTACTTTGCCAGATCTTAAGGCCAGTTTATTTCCACCACCAAGTTGTGGCCGGTTTATAAAGTCAGTCTGTCCCTACTGCAAACTAAGGCCGGCTTTTTCAATCAGCTAGGACTCCCCTCCATGGTCTCTTTGCCCCAGGCAAGTCTCAAGGCTAAAAGCTTCTCCAAACAGCTTTCTAACTCCACTTGTTTCGCTCACTCTCCCGGCGCTCTGGGTCCTCAAGACAGAAGCCTTTAAAAGACTCATCCTCGGGCTGGAGAGGTGGCTCAGAGGTTAAGAACACAGCCTGTTCTTCCAAAGGTCCTGAGTTCAATTCCCAGCAACCGCATGGTGGCTCACAACCATCTACAAAATGAGATCTGGTGCCCTCTTCTGGAGTGAATGTATACATGCAGGCAGAACAGTGTATACACAATAAATAAATAAAATCTTAAAAAAAATATTAAAAAAAAAAAAAGACTCATCCTCAGCAGGTTTATGCCAGGCCTTTGCCTTGGGCATTAGCAGTCTAAATTCTGTTAATGGCGTACCTTGCTGTGCCCTTCTTCAGCGTGACTTCTCAGTGCATGAGGGTAGGAGGAAGAGAGCGACCACATGGAGTCTGTGGCTTATAAATTGTCCCATCTCGCGATCCTCAGTGGAGCATCCAAAGTCTCTCAAGATTTCCCAGCAGTCCCGCTGCTTCTCTTGGCAAATGACTTGAGAGGTTAGTTAGCAACTCCTTAAAAAAGGGCATATTGTCGCCATAACCAGCTCCATCCATATTAACAAGTGATGGGACACCAAGCTCCTCCTTATGTGCTGCCAGATGCTAATCTGAACTGCCTACCAATTTCACCAAAGAGACCTAACTTCTACCACAGTCATGATTTAGCAGTTGAAATAAGCTGGTCATACGAACAGGCAAAGGTTAGGCCCAACAGACACTAAGCTTGAGAGAGACTGCCTGCTGGGACTGCCGTATCCATATTGCCAAAACCAAGTCATCCTGCATGGACCTAGCTAAAAATATTAATATCCTTTCAAGAAAATTAAAATAGAGTTTGTTAGGTGTGCTTAGATAGGTATTAGGGTGTCCTCAGGTTATAGGATATAGGTGTTTTATAGGTGTGTAAGTACTAATACACATAAGAGTGTTAAGTAAAAATTTTCTGTCACAGAGATCCGCCTGCCTCTGCCTCCCGAGTGCTGGGATTAAGGGCCTGTACCACCACACCCGGCACTATGAAGTAACTTTTATAAGAAGGTAATAAGTGCTGGGCGTGGTGGCGCACGCCTTTAATCCCAGCACTTGGGAGGCAGAGGCAGGTGGATCTCTGTGAGTTCGAGGCCAGCCTGGTCTACAGAGCGAGTCCAGGACAGCCAGAGCTACACAGAGAAACCCTGTCTCAAAAAAACAAAACAAAACAACAACAACAAAAGAAGGTAATAAGTGTTGACAAGTTTTGTGGAGAATTGAAAGCCCTTGCCCACGGTTGCCTTTGCTGTGGAAAACAAATTGGCAGTTTCCTTGATAAATTAGCCATAGAATTACCAGATGATCCAGCAATTTCACTGCTACACGTACACGTACATAAATTTGAAAACAGGTGTTTAGAGAAAAGAGCATGTGCTAGCACAGGAGTTCTTGCTGCAACAGTGAGAAGAGGAACTAACCCTGCACCTGCCAGTAGATGAATTGGACAAACAACACTGTGTGTTCAGCCTTAAGAAAGAGGGGCAGGGTGTGCTGGGGATATAGGGAGTTAAGAGCAGTGGCTGCTCTTCCAGGGGACCCCAGCATCTATATGAGGGGGAGGTTAAAACCTCCTGCAGCTCCAACTCCAGAAGATGAGGCAGGCATCTTCTGGCCTCTGAAGGCACCCCCTCCTGCCCACACACATGCGGTGTAAATTCACACAGATGCACACATACATACATAAAAAATAAATTTTAGGGGGCTGGAAAGATGGCTTAGAGGTTAAGAGCACTGACTGCTCTTCCAGAGGTCCTGAGTTTAATTCCCAGCAACCACATGGTGGCTCATAACCATCTATAATGAGATCTGGTGCCCTCTTCTGGCTGCAGTGCACATGCAGACAGAAAACTGTATACAAAATAAATAAATAAATCTTTAAAAAATAATAATAATAGTTTTTTTTTTGGTTTTTCGAGACAAGGTTTCTCTGTGTAGCCCTGGCTGTCCTGGACTCACTTTATAGACCAGGCTGGCCTCGAACTCACAAAGATCCGCCTGCCTCTGCCTCCCAAGTGCTGGGATTAAAGGCGTGCGCCACCACCGCCCAGCAATAATAATAGTTTTTAAAGAACAAGTGAACCTGGGCACCATGCCGGAGCCTGAAGAGGCTTTGTGGATGTGATCTTAAGTGAGATGTACCAGGCACGAAAAGACAAGCATTCTGTGCTCCCACTTTCTCCAAACTCCCAAAGGAGCCCGACTCCTAGATGAAGAACGTACAATAAACAGTGGTTGCGGGGAGAGGAAGAGCTTAATTTGCTTCAACTTGGGAACATGAAATAAGTGCTGGAGATGGACCAGGGTGATGACTGTCTCTGGGCTGTACACTCAAAAATAGTTAAAATAGTAAACTTATTTTATGTGAGTTTTGCTAAACAGAAAGTGGAAACAAGGTGGGGAAACGGTAACTGTACGTTTTCCACAGGTCTCTCCACCCACCCTGTCTCCCAAGCCCAACCCTCTCAGTCAAAGTTAACTGCAGTCTACCGCTCTCCCACACATCTTGTCTAAGGTCCGAATTGCTCTAGAGCCGGCCGGTCAGTCCTCCCACCCTCGCTCGCATCACTTATTCCAGGCTCTCAGTACCTGGCATCAGGACTGCTATGGCTGAGCCTCCCTCTCCTGTCCCTGCACCCCGTTTCCGCTATTCCTGTACACTTCCTTCCGAGTCTTCTCTCCTAAAAGAGCAACGACACGGTCAGGCTGCTTTATTTAGCTGAGGATCTTCGAGAACCCTTCCCGGTGCCAAGGCAAGTTCCCTCTCCTAGGTGCATTCTCTTCTTTTCCACCTCCATCGGTTCACAAACATTTACGGAGCAACTCTAGAAGAGCCAGGTACTGGGATTATGATGAGAAATTAGAGAATGTTCCAGGCTTCATTAATTCTCTTTTTTTTTTCCCCACAGAGAAAGGGGATTAACATGAAATTTTGGAAATGTATATGAAGGAAATAAGTGTGCGGATTCCAGGCAATAAGAGCCCCCGCCCCCCCCCAGCCTTAGATAGCGGCGGCGAAACCAGGAACGGTTTCCTGGTCCCGTTAGAGCTGATTCCTATGTCCATGAAGACACTTAGGAAGGTTTGCGAGGCGGGACCCAGACTGAAGGAGCAAGCAGAGACAAGACTGGCTTGCTGGGCAGGTGCCAGGAGCTCTGAGACAAGCAGCTGGATCCCTAGTCTGCAGCTAAGTTAGCAAGCCATGGTAGAGACCCAAATCTGTCTTGGCATAACAGCTTCAGAGAAGTCCACGTAAAGAACTCTTCACAGTATCGCCTAAAGTCCCCTGGTACTTTTGAATTCCAGAATTGACTCAATTCCTGGGCAACTGGCGGGTCTTCATAGATAAAAGCATAATTTAACATGTGGGAGCCCTGAGTTCAATCCCAGCACTACACAGACATAAAAAGAGATAGTAACGAGATAATAAAAGAATCCTTGAAACTGCTCCTCTGGACAAAGAGATTTAACCCTCTTTATGACAGAACACAAAACTGTCTGATCTGTTAGGCCTGAGACCTGGGACCTGATCTCCATGTTCTCCCAGCATGCTTCAGTCTCTACTTGTTACAGGGCATGCCCACAAAAGCCCTTTCCTATATAATCCAGACATTTTGGGTCTTGGTCTAGATCTTTCTCTCTCTCTCCTTTTCCTCCCTCCCTCTCCTCTCCCCCTCCCTCTCCGTCTCTGGCTCTGGCTCTCTTCCTGTCTATCCCTGTCTCTCTTCTCTTTGTCTCTATCTCTGCATCTCCCCCTCTCTCCGTGGTGTGAACTCGCCCCTTTCTCTCTCTCCCTTCCCCTTCCCTCCTCATAGATCAGTAGCCAATAAACCTGCCTTTATATATTCTTTTTTTGTTTTTGTTTTTCGAGACAGGGTTTCTCTGTGTAACAGAGCCCTGGCTGTCTTGGACTCTCTTTGTAGACCAGGATGGCCTTGAACTCACAGGGATCCTCCTGCCTCTGTCCCACAAAGTTTTGGGATTAAAGGCATTCGCCGCTGCCACCACCACCCAGCAGCCTTTATATAGTCTAATTTGGCCTGGATTGGATCATTTTTCAGCTGGCAGAGAATGCACTTTAACAAAGTAATACAGGATCTTTTGTAGTAGCCTCTGTATTTCTTGTTTCTCTCTCTTATCTATGTATGGTGTGGGGAGGGAGCTGTATATTTATTTATGTTTGCTTGATTTTCTTGGCAATTTCTTTCAAAATGGGCAGCTTGGCCAAGGTAGGAACCCAGGTGAACTGGCAAGGGAGAAAGAACAGGACTGGAGCTGGAGACCTGGATTGTGACCTTGATCCTCTTTGTGACATGTGGCCAGGGTCCAGTGGACTATGTTCACAGACACTTGATTAGAAGTGCTGCTAAGGGCCACATGGATGATTGAAGACATAGCTCAGTAGTAAAGTGCTTGCCCAGCATGGTCAGGACCCTGAGTCCAGTCCCTGGCCCTGTGATATACAGACATGTAGTGTTCTGGGAGTGGAGGCCTTTAGTCCCAGCCCTTGAGAGGTGGAAGCAGGAGGATCAACCTCATCCTCAGCTATGTATCAGTGTGAAGGCCAGCCTGGCCTACTTGATAATGCTTTGTCAAACAAACAAACAAACAAACAAGATTCACATCGTATGCCTTGAGCAACCAAAGATCCCCGAGCGTGACCCCACTCCAAATGGTGGTTTGCAACAGATCATCAGAGGTAGAAATAATCCATTATATATAACCCA
>CAJQZJ010033049.1:6625959-6654455 GCA_907164525.1 Lophiomys imhausi
TAAATAAATAAATAAATAAATAAATAAATAAATAAATAAATAAATAAAACCTTTTTTTTTGAGACAGGGTTATCTCTGAGTATCCCTGGCTGTCCTGGACTCAATTTGTAGACCAGGCTAACCTTTGAACTCACAGAGATCTGTCTGCCTCTGCCTCCTGAGTGCTAAGATTAAAGGTGTGCGCCATGCTGGGCGTGGTAGCACACGCCTTAAATCCCAGGATACACAGAAAAAACCTGTCTCGAAAAACCTAAAAAAATAAGAGGTGAAACTGGGCATGTAGGCACCTGCTTTTAATCCCAGTGCTAGGGAAGCAGAGGCAGGCAGATCTCTGTGAGTTCCAGGTCAGATTGGTCTACACAGGGAGGCCCTAGCTTACACAGCAAACACTTGTGTGCGTGCGCGCGCGCACGCACGTATTATGAGGAAGGGGAGTGAAAAACAGACTCCTGTGGCAAGGAGAGACCACATATTATATTAGTTTCCATTTCTGACAGGCTAGGTTTTATTTGTTTGCAGGGTTTCTCTACAGTCAGTAGCCCTGACTGTCCTGGACTCACTTTGTAGACCAGGCTGGCCTTGAACTCACAGAGATCCACCTGCCTCTGCCTCCCCAGTGCTGGGATCATAAAGGCGTGCGCCACCATGCCCAGCTCAGGATGGACATCGTAAGTAGACTTATAACTATCTCAGCAGAAACATTTTTGCTCAGGTCCAATTTTTACAAGACCAAAGCTTGGAATTAATTGTGTTTTTAAAAAAAAAACCTTAAGAATCAACCTATGGAGGGGTTCTACCTTCTGAAGCGTTTGAAGCTATTATATTGCTGTCAATATGATATGTCAATATCAGGTGGTGGCAGCTCGCAACAGTATGCACAAGGAAACCCACGCCCTCTTCTGACCTCTTCAGGCACCAAGCACACACGCTATGCACAGACATATATGCATGCAAAACACCCGTACATATAATTTTTTTTCAAATTGAAAATGACAGCCCTGGGCAATAGAATGAAGAAGGGCATGAAAAGGCATCTGAAGAACAATGTTGTCCCTTTGTCCTCAGTAGAAGAAAGTTATGTGTCTTCTTTGGGAAACACAAACCAAAGGATCAATGTGTGAAGTTTTTACAGTGCCCAGGAAGTGAAGCCTGGGCTTTCCATTAAACAAGCCCTCTGTAACTGAGCTACAGCGCCAACTACTGTTTTTAAAGCTTACTTATCACATGTGATGTTTTGCCTGCATGTGTGTCTGTGTACCATGTGAGTGCCATGTGCCCTGGCGGCCAGGGAAGGGCATCAGATCCCCTGGAGCTGGATTTACAGGCAGCAGGTCATAAGCTGCCTGACTTAGGTGACTGGAACCAAGCAGATCCTCTGGTAGAGCCCAGTGGTCCCGACTGCTGAGCAACCTCTTCAGTCCCAGTCATTTTCTTTCTTTATAATTTGGATGCCTTTTGTTCCTTTTTTTTTTCTTGCATAATTGCTCTCCTTTGAATTTTCAGTACTGGGGCTGGAGAGATGGCTCAGCGGTTAAGAGCACTGACTGTTCTTCCAGAGGACCTGGGTTCAATTCCCAGCACCCACATGCAGCTCACAACTGTCTGTAACTCCTGTTCCAGGGAATCTGACACCCTCACACAGACAGACATGCAGGCATGACACCAATGTATATAAAATAAAGATAAATAAATTAATAAAGATCAATAAATTATTTTTAAAAAGATTTTACAGTACTTTTTCAAACAGCAGAGGTGAGAGTAAGAATTCTGGTCTTATTTTGAATTCTAAAGGAAGAACTTCTAATCTTTCACCAGGGGTACTTTGTTAGCTGCGGAGTTCTCATCCCTGGCTTCTAAACTGAGATGTCTTTTCGAGCTTGCTCAGTGTCTTTATGGTGAGAAGATTTGGAATTTTGCCAAATGCTTTTCCCTATCAACTGGGAAAGTCTTGTATCTTTCCTTCTTCGCTGTGATCACACGCTGTACTACTGTGATTGATTTATGGGTGTGGAAACATCCTAACATTCCAGTAGTGAGCTCTGCCATGGTTATAAGTCTTGTAATATGTGTTGTTGAATTTGGTTTGCTAATATACCTTTGACGACTCCTGCAGCAATGCCATAGGAGATATTGGCCTAAGGTTTTCTTCAGTATCTTTGACTTAGTTATCAGGGTAAAGCTGGACTTACAGAATGAATTAGAAAATTCAATGTTACAGATTTTGGTTGTCATTTTTTGGTTTGGTTTGGTTTTTTGTTTTTCAAGACAGGATTTCTCTGTGTAGCACTGGCTATCCTGGAATTCTCTCTGTAGACCAGGCTAGCCTAGAACTCAGAAATCCACCTGCCTCTGTTTTGAGTGCTGGGATTAAAGGTGTGAGCCACCACGCCTATTGGACTTTTTACCATGTACCCCTGGCTGACAAAGAACTCATTAGGTGGCCCAGGCTGGCTTCAGATGTGCAGAGACACTCTCCAGCACTGAGAGTAGAGTCACATGCCACCATGGCCTGCCTAAGGTTCTTATTTTGTTTTATATGGTGCTGGAGATTAAATCCTGAATCTCATGCATATGTGGCAAGGGCTACCACTGAGTACCTCCCACCTCCTTAATTTTTTTTTTTTTTTTGGTTTTTCGAGACAGGGTTTCTCTGAATATCTCTGGCTGTTCTGGACTCGCTTTGTAGACCAGGCTGGCCTCGAACTCACAAAGATCCGCCTGCCTCTGCCTCCCAAGTGCTGGGATTAAAGGCGTGCGCCACCACCGCCCGGCTTTAATTTTTTTTTTAAGTTTGAAAACTATTGGTAGAATTCACCAATAAAGACATCAAGTCCAGGGTTTTCTTTGTTGGGAGATTTTTTTACTACTGATTCAATTTCCTTAGTAGATATGTTTATTCAGATTTCTTTCTTCTTCTTCTTTCTTCTTCTTCTTCTTCTTCTTCTTCTTCTTCTTCTTCTTCTTCGTCCTTTCTTTTTCTTTTGTTCCAGTGTTGAGGATTGAACTTTGAACTTCAGGGCTTCAAATACTATACACACATTCTACCACTGATCTGTATCCCCAGCACTAAAGAATATGCATGTGTGCATACACACATGTACACACACACACACACACACACACACACACACACACACACAAACACACACACCCCAAAACAAGAAACCTTGACTCAATAAAGTAAAGAGTAATTGACAAAGATACCACATGTCAACTTCTGGCCTTCATACATATATGCGCCTATACCCACACACACACACACACACACACACACACACACACATATATATATATATATACATATATATGTATATGTATATATACACACACATACAAACATGTATAGAACACACATATACACATTTACCCCAAACTAAAAAAGTCCTGCATTATTATTCTTTCAGTAGTATACAACTATATGTTTTTCTTTAGTGTAAGCAATATGTGAAAGCTATGTGTCTTAATCCATTTTGTGTTTCTGTAAAAACATACCACACTAGATAATTTATAATAAAAAGAACTGTATTTCTCAAGTTCTGGAGAAGGGGAATGCAGTCTCAAGTGCTAGGATTTGGGGTAGGCCTTCTCATTCTTTCATCCTCTGGTGGAAGGGCAAGAGAGGGAGGAGGGACCAAATTTATCTATGCTCACAAACCCACTTCTAAGACAACAAACTTACTCCAAAGACAAATCACCTTAAACATTCATGAAGACAGAGCTTTTGTGATGTAATCACTTCTTAAGTCTGTACTCACAGGATGGTTGTGGTGATCAGTGCCTTTAATTCCAGAGCCTGGGAAATAGGTAGATCGGTGATGCCAGCCAGAGCTACTTAGTAAGACTATACACACACACACACACACACACACACACACACACACACACACACACAGAAGAGAGAGACAGAGAGAGAGAGAGAGACAGATACACACAGAGTGTCTGTCACCCCTCACCTCTGTTGCCTTGGGGATTTAGTTGGTTGGGTTTTTTGTTGTTGTTGTTATTGTTTGGTTTTGGTTTTGGTTTTGGTTTTGTTTTTTTGGGTTTCTCTGTGTAGCCCTGACTGTCCTGGACTCACTTTATAGACCAGGCTGGCCTTGAACTCACAGAGATCCGCCTGCCTCTGCCTCCCAAGTGCTGGGATTAAAGGCGTGCACCACCACACCCAGCTAGTTGGGTTTTTTTTAATGTTTTTTTTTTAATTTTTTTCTTTTAATATATGGGTGTCCTGCCTGCATGCCAGAAGAGGGTATCAGATCCTATTATAGATGGTTATGAGCCATCATGTGGTTGCTGGAAATTCAAATCAGGATCTCACTGAGCCATCTCTCCAGCCCCAGTGATTAAGTTTCTAACGTGAACTTTGAGGGATATACTTAATAAATAATATAAATACAAAAATTAAGATGGTTTAAAGGATGAAAATTTATTCTATATTATATAAATAAAGATATTACATTGACACTATTTTTGTGTGTTACTTAAAATTGAAAAAAAAAGTATTCCCAGGCATAGTGGTACACATCTGCAATCCCAGCACATGGGAAACAAAGATAGAGGATTGCTTCAAGTTCAAGGCTAGCCTGGTCTACATAACAAGTTCCAGGCCCACTGGCCTCAAAAAATAAAATAAAACTGAAAGAACTAGATATTGCCAAGAGCTATTTCCCCCTCAAAACAGGATAGGCCTTTCTTATTTTGTAGCTAGAATAACAAAAGCTATTATAGGACCTATAAAGGACACATCTACAATTTTTTTTGTTTGTTTTTTGAGACAGGGTTTCTCTGTGTAATACTCCTGGCTGTCCTGGACTCACTTTGTAGACCAGGCTGGCCTTGAACTCACAGAGATCCACCTGCCTCTGCCTCCCGGGTGCTGGGATTAAAGGTGTGCACCACAATGCCCAGCTTCACATCTACATTTTTTTTTTTTGGTTTTTCGAGACAGGGTTTCTCTGTGTATTTCTGGCTGTCCTGGACTCACTTTGTAGACCAGGCTGGCCTCAAACTCACAGAGATCCTCCTGCCTCTGCCTCCCGAGTGCTAGGATTAAAGGCATGCGCCACCACGCCCGGCTCACATCTACATTTTAATAACATTTTATTTCCTGTAGTGTGGGTAATTTCTGATGTTAAGGTTGAAGTCTGGGGCTGGAGAGATGGCTCAGAGGTTAAGAGCAGTGGCTGCTCTTCCAGAGGTCCTGAATTCAATTCCCTGTAACCACATGGTGGCTCAGAACCATCTATAATGGGATCTGGTGCCCTCTTCTGGCCTGTAAGCATACATGCAGACAGAACACTGTATACATAATAAATAAAGTCTTAAAAAAAAAAAAAAAGGTTGAAGTCTAGCATCTCTGGACCACCTCAGCCTGACCTAAGGAAGTTCCAGATCCTCTAAGGACTGTATGTAGCCCTCAGGAAAGTTACAGGCTTGGCCAACCCTTTCCTGATAAGAAATCCGCCCAGTGAACACCTGGGGATTTCTTTTTTTTTGTTATTGTTCTTTTTTTTTTTTTTTTCGAGACAGGGTTTCTCGGTGTATCTTTGACTGTCCTGGACTCCTTTTGTAGACCAGGCTAGCCTTGAACTCACAGAGGTCCTCCTGCCTCTGCCTCCTGAGTTGCGAACTGCCACGTTGATGCTAGGAATTGAACAATGGTCCACTGGAAGAACATCCAGTGTGCTTTATTTCTGAGCTGTCTCCAGAAAGTGGAAATAATTGTTACTTGTTATCTTAGTAATTGCTATGTAGGGCAGGGATATAGCTTAATTTGTAGATGTTAGGTTGGAATTCCTGGCCAACTCCCATCACCCACATGACCCCTAAAATCCCATCCCCCTCCCCCCTCCAACTTCGCCTAGCTTTTGTGTGTGTGGGAATGGTGCCAGGAAGGCCAGCGTTCTGCATTCATAGCATTCTCTGGTCTCATCCTCTGAGGCTGTTGGACACCTAGGGGCTCCAGTTCCCAAATAAACTGGCCCTTTATACTCTAATTCAACTGGAATTGACTTATTTCATTGGCAGAATTACACCAGCTATATAATAACCAATCAGCAGAGTGCTTGCCTAGCATAGACAGATCCCTGGATTTGATACCTAGAACCACATAAGCTGGGTGTGGTAGCATGTACTTATAATATCATTTGGGAGGTAGGGGCAGGAGTTCAAGGTCATCCTTGGCTATATATCAAGTCTGGGATACATAAAGGAATCCCTGCCCCTCAGTCTTATCTACAAGATAGGAAGAATGAATCAGGGCTAAAACAGTAAAGTGCAGGGGTCTCTGAGACCTTTACCAGCCTGCAGAGAGATGATCCAAGGGAGGCAAGAAGGCAGTTCAGTTCAGCAGGACTCAGGAGCCAGTGTTAGTCTTCGAAAGTCTGAGACTAAGTAGTTTATTTTAGGCATACTTAAGCACAGCACAATATGGTAAAAACTTAATCTGGTAATAATTAACTCAAACCTGTGTTCACAACAAATCATACTTAAATCTCTTTGAGGAACAAAGTAAGCTAAATACAGGTCAGATGCAACAATGTCAAAACTCTGTAAAGTCCATGAAGCTAGGTTCTAAAGATTCACTGAGGAAAAACAAATTTACAATTCTCTTTGTGGAAGGATCTGGAGCCAGAAAAGTCTCTAACTGCAGAGAACTGCGACGTGCCGCGCCCTAAAGATGGCGCCGGTTTCCGCCTTCCACCAGCCCGATGGTGAGCGCTCTCGGTGGTAAACAAGTCCATATTTGGTTAAGACCGCTGATCTGGCTTGCTTCCGCATACGTGGGACTCTAAGATAGCACCACGTGGCTTTACTTGATTGGCTGTTCATATAGTATTTAGCCTGTGGGTTGGGTCTGCCCGATGATTTGGAAGACTGTTTTCAAGAGACCTGAATAAACTGCTTGAGAAGAGCTTTTGAGAGTTGCGTCATTCTTGCTGGTCGAGGTCAATGCGACAAGTGGTGGCCCGTACGGGGAACTAGAAAAGACTCAGAACTCCTGCAGTCAGGGGCAGTGCACTGGTAAGTTCCCAGGATAAATTGGGACAATAAAGTTTTGCGGAAATTGCGAACAAAAGGTAAAGTTTCGCAGAAATTGCGAACTAAAGGTAAAGTTTCGCAGGAAACTGCAAACCGAAAGTAAATTTTTAATCATGGGATCATCTCAGTCACATCCAATTTTTCTGGCTCTTCAGGAGCTACTTTTAGCTAGGAAATTGAAACTTGAGAAGTCAACCCTAGAAAGATTTTTGAATGAATGCGACTCTGTGGCTCCATGGTTTGTGGTGTCCGGGAATCTTACGGTATCCTACTGGGACAAATTAGGCAGGGACTTGGATTTTGCTTGGGAGCAAGGTGCTCTTAAGCATGGAGTAAGACCAGTTTGGAAGATGGTGAGGAGTTGTTTAGAAGATCAGAGATGCTGTAAAGCAATCAAGGAGAGAGAATCAGCCTTGGAACTTCTGCAAGGGGAAAGATCTGAGCAGACAGACAGTGAAAAGGGAAGCAAAAAAGGCGAAAGATCTGAGCAGACAGACAGTGAAAAGGGAAGCAAAAAAGGCGAAAGATCTGAGCAGACAGACAGTGAAAAGGGAAGCAAAAAAGGCGAAAGATCTGAGCAGACAGACAGTGAAAAGGGAAGCAAAAAAGGCGAAAGATCTGAGCAGACAGACAGTGAAAAGGGAAGCAAAAAAGGCGAAAGATCTGAGCAGACAGACAGTGAAAAGGGAAGCAAAAAAGGCGAAAGATCTGAGCAGACAGACAGTGAAAAGGGAAGCAAAAAAGGCGAAAGATCTGAGCAGACAGACAGTGAAAAGGGAAGCAAAAAAGGCGAAAGATCTGAGCAGACAGACAGTGAAAAGGGAAGCAAAAAAGGCGAAAGATCTGAGCAGACAGACAGTGAAAAGGGAAGCAAAAAAGGCGAAAGATCTGAGCAGACAGACAGTGAAAAGGGAAGCAAAAAAGGCGAAAGATCTGAGCAGACAGACAGTGAAAAGGGAAGCAAAAAAGGCGAAAGATCTGAGCAGACAGACAGTGAAAAGGGAAGCAAAAAAGGCGAAAGATCTGAGCAGACAGACAGTGAAAAGGGAAACAAAAAGAAGGTCCCTCTCTATCCCGATCTTAGAGATTTTAGAGATTTTGAGGACTCAGAGGGCACGGATTCTGAAGGGGAGCTACATGCTCTAATAGAACAGTTGGAGAGGACTGCTATTAGAAAAAGGGAAAAGAGCCGGGCATGGTGGCACACGCCTTTAATCCCAGCACTTGGGAGGCAGAGGCAGGCGGATCACTTTGAGTTCGAGGCCAGCCTGGTTACAAAGCGAGTCCAGGACAGCCAAGGATACACAGAGAAACCCTGTCTTGAAAAACCAAAAAAAGAAAAAAAAGAAAAAAAAAAGAAAAAGGGAAAAGAAAAGGGTAAAAGAGAAAGACATGTTGGTGGCAGTCAGTGTAAGTAAAGCCGTTGCCGCGGCGCCTTCAGCCACGTTGGCGTGGTTGGTGTAAGTGAAGCCGTTGCCACGGCGCCTTCAACTCCCCCTCCATACCCAGAAGCCGTTCAGATAGATCAGCCTGTTCAGTCCCTGAAAGTAGGGAGATCTTTCTGCCCAGGGATGCGGACACAAGTAACAACAGAATTACAGTTTGCCTATCCGGTATACCAAGACCCACAAGGGAACAGGTACGAGGAACCGCTTGATTTTTAAGTAGTTAAATCCCTTGCAGAGTCGGTTCGTACCTATGGCATTACCGCTTCTTTTACATTGGCTCAAGTAGAAGCATTAAGCAGACATTGTATGACCCCGAGTGATTGGAGTGGCCTGGCCCGCGCCTGCTTAAGTCCAGGACAATACTTAGACTGGAAAGCTTTCTTGATTGAGTATGCCACTGAGCAAGCAGCCGTTAATCAGAGAAATGGAAATCCAGCCTGGGATAGAGATATGCTGCTTGGGCAGGGGAGATTTGCCAACCAGCAGACAGGATATCCCAATCAGGTTTATGAACAAATAAACCAGACAGCTATCAAGGCTTGGAAATCCCTTCCTAACAAAGGGGAGGTGAGTGGGAACTTAACTAAGATTCTACAGGGCCCCATGGAGCCCTTTTCAGACTTTGTGGCACGATTGGTAGAAGCGGCAGGGAAGATTTTTGGTGACCCGGATGCTGCTATGCCACTAATAAAACAGTTGGTCTATGAACAATGCACCAAAGAGTGTAGAGCCTCTATCACCCCTTACAAGAACAAAGGGCTAGAAGCCTGGATGAAAGTGTGTAGAGAACTTGGAGGGCCGTTAACTAATGCTGGTCTTGCTGCCGCGGTAGTACAGTTGACCAGAAAAGGTGGAGGAAGCCCAGGAGTTTGTTTTAAGTGTGGCAAGATGGGACACTTTAAAAGACAATGCCCCGAGGGAAGGAGTACAGAAAGTACAGTAAGTGCACAACGCCCCAGGCAGCCGGGGTTATGCCCAAAATGTAAGAAAGGGAACCACTGGGCTAATGAGTGCCGTTCAGTGACAGACATCCATGGCCAGCCTTTGACTCAAGGTTATGGTGGCGCTCGTCCAAAAAACGGACAGTGGGGCCCACGACCCCAGGGCCCACAAATATATGGGGCAGTAGAAAATCAGGACAAAGAACAAAATCAAGAGAGATGGCCAACCCTCCGCCATCCGAGAGACTGCGGAGAGCCACTACAGGCTCAGCAGGATTGGACCTCTACTCCACCACCAGACTCGTATTAATGCCCCAAATGGGGGTCCAGTTAATTGAAACAGATTTTAACGGACCCCTTGAACCTGATACAGTTGGTTTGCTGTTAGGGAGGTCATCATCAGCCTGAGAGGACTTATTGTCCATCCTGGGGTTATAGATCCAGATTATACAGGAGTGGTTAAGATCATGGTAGCCTCCCCCCGTGGTATAACAGCTATCTCTCCTGGAGATAGAATTGCTCAGTTGGTCATGTTGCCAAGCTTACATGATCGCTATGCGGCAAGGGAGGAAAAGATGGTTTGGCGTCCACGGGCACGGATCTGACTTTTCTCTCCTTGGATTTGGACCAATGCCCCGTCTTGGAGTTAAAAGTTGATGGTAAAAAGATCCTGGGCCTTTTGGATACTGAGGCTGATAGGAGTATCATAGCAAAGAAAGACTGGCCTTCAGGTTGGCCTGTACAAGCCTCTTCTCAAACACTTCAAGGCCTGGGTTATGCTAAGACTTCAGATATGAGTGCAAGATTATTAAAGTGGCAGGACCAAGAAAACCACTCAGGAGAAATGCAGCCATATGTACTTGAGCTCCTTATCTCCCTTTGGAGAAGAGACCTTATAAAGGATATGGGATTTAAATTGAGTAATGACTATTCTGATTCATCCCAATGTATGATACAAGATATGGGATATGCTCCAGGCTTTGGAATAGAAAAATATTTGCAGGGGTGGAAAAGTCCCATATCTATACAACAAAGACAAAAGAGACAGGGCCTGGGTTTTTCCTAGGGGCCACTGAGGAGGGCATTCCCATAACTTGGAAGACGGAGAACCCAGTATGGGTTCCTCAGTGGCCACTTTCCTCTGTAAAATTGAATGCAACCAAAGAGTTGGTGGATGAACAGATGTCTTTAAAGCATATAAGGCCATCTGTATATCCCTGGAATACACCTATCTTTGTCATTAAAAAGAAATCTGGAAAATGGAGATTGTTGCATGACCTGCGTGCCATAAATCAACAAATACAGATCATGGGCCCAGTGCAACGCGGCTTGCCACTTTTATCATCTTTGCCAGCCTCATGGCCCATAATAGTTATAGATATAAGGGATTGTTTTTTCTCCATCCCTTTGTGTGCCAAAGATAGTGAGAGATTTGCATTTACTGTTCCATCCTGTAACCATGAAGAACCTGATCAGTGGTTTGAATAGGTAGTATTACCTCAGGGCATGGCGAACAGCCCCACTATGTGCCAACTATATGTGGGGGAAGCCATTGCTCCCATGAGAAAGAATTTTCCAGATTTGAGATGTGTTCATTATATGGATGACATCTTACTGGCAGCTAAGAGTGAACAAATGTTAGATCAGGCCTATGAAGAATTAGTTCAATTATTAAAAAAAAAAAAGTTGTTTATTGCTCCTGATAAGGTTCAAAAGAAAAATGTGGTTAATTATTTAGGAGCAAAGGTTGGACCTAAAAAGATAATACCTCAAAAGATTGAGATAAGAAAAGATAATTTAAAGACTCTAAATGATTTTCAAAGGTTGTTAGGAGATATCAATTGGGTAAGAGGCTATTTGAAGCTACCAAATTATGAAATAAGACCCCTATATGATATTTTGAAAGGTGATTCAGCATTTAATTCTCCTAGGCAATTAGCAGAAGAAGCAAGAAAAGCTTTATGTAAAGTGGAAGAAAGGTTACAGAGTGCCTTCCTAAAGAGATGGCAGGAAGGACAGCCCATTGCATTGTGCATATTTGCCACCTATGGTCAACCTACAGGATTGTTATGGCAGGACGGACCATTATTATGGACTTATTCGAAGATTTCTCCAAAAAAAATCCATAGAACATTATCCCACTGCAGTTGCTGCTTTAGCCTTGAATGGTATCCAACAATGTTTGCAGTCTTTTGGAGTTGCTCCTGCCGGTATAATAGTGCCCTATTCCAGTCATCAAATTAAGATTTTGTGTGGCACTGTAGATGATTGGGCAATATTGCAATGTAGCTTTGAAGGAGTGATTGATAAGCATTATCCTAAGCATCCATTGCTATCATTTTTTAAGGAGCACCCAGTGATATTTCCTAAGGTTACTTCAGCAGTACCACTTCAAGGGTCACCAAATGTGTTTACTGATGGCTCAAAGACAGGCTGCGGAGCCTATTTGATAGAAAGACAAGAGCCCGTGCTATGCCAATTTCAACCAGGCTCCCCCCAAATAGTAGAGTTGAAAATAGTAATTGAGGTGTTTAAAAGATGTCAATTTGCATTCAATTTGATTTCAGATTCAGTCTATGTGGTCAACGCAGTGAAAGTATTAGAATTAGCAGGTCCTATTAAGAATAGTAGTACTGTATGTGCCTTATTACAAGAGTTACAAGTTTTAATCTGGCAGAGAAAAAGGTGTTTTTATATTCAACATATCAGAGCACATACAGGATTACCTGGACCATTAAGTGAGGGTAATGATACAGTTGATCAATGGACTAGGATGGAATGCATTTTTTGGAGTTCATTCCTGGACCAAGCCAGACAGTTTCACCAATTATTTCATGTAAATGCAAAAACTCTACAACAGAAATTCCATTTGTCTAGAGCAGATGCTAGACAAGTGGTTTTAGACTGTCCTCAGTGTGATTCATCATCATCCTCCCAGTGTGGGAGTGAACTCTAGAGGGTTGATGCCACTCAAAATCTGGCAAATGGACGTTACCCACATTTCAGAGTTTGGAACCTTAAAATATATTCATGTATCTGTGGATACCTGCTCAGATATCATACATGCTACACCTATGAGTGGAGAAAAGACTCGCAATGTCATAGGGCATTGCTTAGAAGCCTGGGCTGCATGGGGAAAACAACAACAGCTGAAAACGGACAATGGACCAGCCTATACGGCTCAGTCCTTTGTCTCCTTCTGTAATCAGATGGAGGTACAGCTTAATCACGGATTACCATATAATCCTCAAGCACAAGGAATTGTGGAGCATGCTCATCGCATCTTGAAAGAATGTTTGCAAAAACAGAAAGGGGGAATAGGCCAAGGCCGTACCCCCAAGGAGAGAATGTCTTTAGCCTTATTTACTTTAAATTTTTTAAATTTGGATGCTCAAGGCCGCTCAGCAGCAGACAGACATCAGGATTCCCATGTCCACCTAAAGGCATGGTGAAGTGGAAGGATATTTTGACAGGCTCTTGGCGAGGGCCTGACCCCATGCTGACATGGGCGAAAGGATCTGTTTGTGTTTTTCCTCAGGATCAACAAGATCCAGTGTGTGTGCCTGAACGCCTTGTGAGGAAGATTCGTCATGAAGACCTTCCTAGGGATCCTGGTGATAGTAGCAGTGATGATGTCGGGAATGACTGAGCCGAGATGGGGGATCCTGTTGATATTCCCAAAGCCGATGCCAGTCAGACATGATGCAACTGTGTTTCCACGCTTATTTAGCAGTAATAGAAGCTTAGGCTTACCCTACCTTCCCTTTGATGATCAGAAAAGCCCTATAGAGGGTAATAGAAATGTCAGCTTGAAGGGTAGTCTGTGCTTTTTAATGAGCTTCAATAGGTCAGATGATACAGAGTGCATTAAATTGTCTCGGCAGTCAGTGGACTTTGTATTAAAGATTCCTCCTTGGAACGGTGCATGCGGTTTTAATATCTCAGTTAACGGTTCTCGCCTTGAAGGATGGTGGCCCACACGAGTCTCTGACCGGGACCCCCCCAAACAGCCACGCTGGGCACCTTTTTGTAGAGGATCCGCAGGAGAGGAAGGACCTTTTCCCTGGACTGGATGTCAGGAGCGTAGAGCAGTTTGGGTTCAGGGTAGATATTTTTCCTTTAGTCCCTCAATTAGTCATGTAGTAAATGAAAATTGTTCAGGATTGCTCAATTTATCTACTATGGACATAGATCAGACTGCATTGGGTATGCAACAGACTGTTACTAATCCTTTTGATTTGTGACTTTTGTGTGGGGTAAATGGAAGTTGCATGGACTTGGGACCTGTCATTATGCTTGGAGGAGGATCTTATCAAAAGGGCAGTTTTTCTTTGGGGAACTATTCTGTGGGGGTCGGAGATTCTAGTGGTGACAGTGGCTGGGGGAATGTGACATTTCTTTTGTCCAGGAATAAGACCTTTTCAGTCTCGCCAGTGTGTCTCTGGCCTCCTTTTCTGTGGATTGTAAGTAATGGGAGTGCATCCTCGGGTGAAGAAAAGTTAGTATGCACTCCGGACACATGCTTTTATGCCCTGTGCTGGAATGCCACAGCCTTTCCTGTGGCTGTGGTGACTAGAATGCCTCGATATGTACCAGTTCCTGTAGAGGCCCCTAATACCATGATGTTATTCAGGCTTAAAAGAGATTTTGGCATCACTGCAGCTATTGTTACTGCCATCACTGTTGCTGCTGTGGGGGCTACTGCCTCAGCTATTGCCTTGTCTAGTTCTATACAGACTGCCAATGCCCTGAATAACATCTCAGCCAATGTAGCACAGGCATTGGATACTCAGACCTCTATGAATTCTCATCTCAAAGAAGGCCTTATGATAGTTAATCAACGCATAGATTTAATACAAGAACAGATTGATTCTCTTTGACAACTAGCACAGTTGGGGTGTGAGTGGAAAATACAGGGTTTGTGTGTTACTTCGGTGCGGTATCAAAATTTAACAAAGGCTGCTAATCTGTCTAAGCAATTGTCAGAACTCCTCTTACAGGATTGGTCAGCTGATTTTGAAAATAAGATGAGAGAGCTGAGAGCGACAATCGTCCACATCAACTCCACTCGGGTGGATCTGAGTCTGGCTAATGGTTTGACTTCCTGGATACAGGCGGCTATGGATCATCTTAAGGAGTGGGCGGGCGTAGGCTCTTTGGCGATACTGATGATACTAGCCTCTCTGGTTTGCCTATGGTGCATCTACAAGATGAGAGCCACACAGAAGCGTAATGCAGCCATGATTATACAGGCCTTTGTCGCCATTCAGGCGGGCCAGTCCCCTCAGGCATGGCTCGCTGCCATGAAGCCTTAAATCTTCACTGAGCATAGTCCCTGCCCACTGAGGTATTCGTTCCACAGGTAGTAGGGTCTGGCAAGTCAATGACGGAATGGACGGATAAGTCTCGGCCACCTAAGACAGGGCAGCCCCGAATGGGGAGGCTGACCCAGAGACGGGTAAGAGTTTGAGCATCGCCCTCCTACAGGCTCAGGCCCGCCGTGAGATCCCCAGATATGGGGATTACGAATCCTTTCCAGGGACTTCTACCTACATTTTTAAAAAACAAAAAAGGAGGAACTGTAGAGAGCTGCGACATGCCGCGCCCTAAAGATGGCGCTGGTTTCCGCCTTCCACCAGCCCGATGGTGAGCGCTCTCGGTGGTAAACAAGTCCATATTTGGCTAAGACCGCTGATCTGGCTTGCTTCCGCGTATGTGGGCCTCTAAGATAGCACCACGTGGCTTTACTTGATTGGCTGTTCATATAGTATTTAGCCTGTGGGTTGGGTTTGCCCGGGATTCGGAAGACTGTTTTCAAGGGACCTGAATAAACTGCTTGAGAAGAGCTTTTGCGAGTTGCGTAGTTCTTGCTGGTCGAGGTCGACGCGACATCTAACCAAACATAGAGGACTAAGGTCACCAGGCTAGTAAACATCTGCTTCCAGCCTCTGGGCAGATAACAGGTATTGCATTCCTTCCCTTGAAGGAACAACCTTGTGTGCATAATGTTCCAGGTTTTCCTGGTGCTTATCTTTGAGCACAAAGACCCCAGCATACCTCCCCCAGTAAAGAACCAGCAGAAACATTGTAGGAGATGGTTATGTTTGGTCATTTTGTGTTCAGATATGATTATGGAAGTGTGGTAGAAGTTAGATCTCTTTAGTGTAGTATGCACGTCAGCTTAACATCTGGTACCACATAAGGAGGAGCCAGGCATCCCTTGACCATGAGAAACAGGAATAGTCATGTTGAAGGGGGGCGTGGCTTTGCCACAAGAAGCCACGAGACTGATGGACATCACAAGAGACCTTGTGGACCCTTGAGACATACAAGGAAGGTGAGATGATTCAATATGTAAAGCCAGAGAACTCCACACTGCCTCTTTCTTCCTCTTGCCCTCTTGAGCTGAGAAGACACACTGGAGAAGTGCACAGCAAGGTATGGCATACTCAAGCCATTAGGGCATTATGATCATAAACTGAAAGGCAGAGCCCAAGACAGAAGGACTTTTCACTGTAAGTTAGCTCGAGAAAGATCCTTTGCTGTAATTCAGCCTATTAAGGCTGGCAGCAAAGGAGTGGGCAGGGTTCAGAAGCCACTCGGAGAAGCTTTAGGCCATGAAGCCTACACGGGCAAGGAGACTATCCAAATGAGATTCAGCTGATGGAAAAAGCTGACCTCAAGCTGGCGGCTCAAATGGACTGAACTTTATAAGTTGGTCACAATCTGGCAGTTGAAATAAACTGGCCATACGAAGTGGCAAAGTTAGCCCCAACGGACACTAAACTTGAAAGGGACTGCCTGTGGGGACTGCCTGCGGGGACTGCCTGTGGGGACTGCCTGCGGGGACTGCCTGTGGGGACTGCCTGTGGTGACTGCCTGTGGGGACTGCCTGTGGGGACTGCCTGTGGGGGACTGCCTGCGGGGACTGCCTGCGGGGACTGCCTGTGGTGACTGCCTGTGGGGACTGCCTGCGGGGACTGCCTGCGGGGACTGCCTGCGGGGACTGCCTGTGGGGACTGCCTGCGGGGACTGCCTGTGGGGACTGCCTGTGGTGACTGCCTGTGGGGACTGCCTATCCACATTTCCAAAACCAAGTTACCTTGCACAAATATTAATATCCTTTTAAGAAAGTTAAAATAGGGTTAGTAAGGTGGTCTTAGGTAGATATTAGGGTGTTCTTAGATAACTATTAGGTTTTAGATATTAGGTTATAGGATGTAGATGTTTGACAGGTGTTAAGTACTAATAAATATGTGTTTTAAATAAAAATTTTCTAGGGGGGAAAGAAGACAAACCAGATCTTAGCAACACCAAGGCTTCAGGGAGGAAAGTAAAAGTCAGCTGCCAGTGTCAGAAACTGCCTTTTCTTTTTCACTGCCACATTTGAGGGGAAAGAGAGCAGAATTGACAACCCTCTTTTGGCAGAACATGAAGTCCCTCCATTACCAGAGACGTTTCTCTCTAATATCTTCTAACACGTTCACTTTGCTCCTTTCAATCTTGACCTATCCACAGCAGAACACTAAGATTTGCACCCCACTAAGCAGTAAAAGAACCAACCAGACCCAGAAAGAGGAACTTTGCCCAGATCTTCCAGTTGGCTGGTGACAGGGTTGAAACTAGAATGCTGACTTTGGTTTTATTTTCTTCTCTCTCTCTCTCTCTCTCTCTCTCTCTCTCTCTCTCTTCTTTTCTTTTCTTTCTTTCTTTCTTTTTTTTTTTTTTTGAGACAGGGTTTCTCTGTGTATCCCTGGCTGTCCTGGAACTAGCTCTGTAGACCAGGCTGGCCTCAGACTTCAGAGATCCACCTGCCTCTACCTTCTGTGTGCTGGAATTAAAGGTGTGAACTACCACTGCCTGGCTTGACTTTGGTTTTTGTTCTGCCTTGTTTGAGAGACCCCAAAGACCACCCAAGAGCTTACTTCTACACAGGCACATGAGGGTTATTTTTTCAAGCTCAAGCAAGGACTCAACTTTCACTGATACAGCAGTTAGAGTTGGATCCCTGAACTCAGAAAATACAGGGTTTTTATAGGGATTAAACAAAGGAAGGAGTTTCTAGCATAGGATTGGATGACATTTGGACAGACAAGCCTGTCTATCCCTAATCGGCTCTTTCTTATTGCCAGACCACTATTGGTCAGCTTGACCAGCAGAAAGTTTATTTAGACTTTTTGGTTGCTTTCTCAAGAGTAAGCTATCTGGTTATGACTAGGGAACTCACGGAATGCAAGGTTGGGTATATCTTGTTATTTTTGCTGGGACTGGAGGTGAGCTCTGAGTCAAACCTAAAACAAAATGGAATTTTTTTTTTTTGGTCCAAAATGGAGTTAGTCAGGTTCCACATTTTCTATCACAGAAAACCCCTTCCAGACATTAGGGTAGGCTGTTCAACATCTGAGGTATCAATTTCTAAACTGATTTAAAAACAAAAGACCTTCTCTTGCTCACAGTGTGCTCTATTTTCTTTCTTCAGTTTTGGGGTTCCATGGTAGGTGTCATGACAGCTGGGATTCTAAGATCGTTGCTAGCCTGTTCAGCCATGTGCTTTCAATTTCCATGTTCCTGCCTAATGGTTCTCGTTTTGTTTTGGGTGTTTGGTTTTTGTTTTGTTTTGGTTTAGTTTTGGGTTTTTGGTTGTTTTTCTTTTTTGTTTTTTGGGTTTTTTCGAGACAGGGTTTCTCTGTGTATTCCTGGCTGCCCTGGACTCACTTTGTAGACCAAGCTGGCCTCAAACTTACAGAGATCCATCTGCCTCTGCCTCTCAAGTGCTGGGGTTAAAGGCATGCACCACCAGGCCTGGCTCTCCTTTTGTTTTGAGACAGGTAAGAAAGACTATGTAGCTCAGGATCGCCTGGAACTCACAATCTTCCTGCCTCAGCCTCCAGGGCTAAAATTACAGTCATATGAGGCTCAGGTCTCTATTTGCCCTTCTCTCTGCCTGGAACTCTTCATCCCATCTCTACACAAGCGCTTCTTTTCATCCTCACCTCCTCAGGCCTTCCAACCAGGGTAGACAAGTTCCACTGCCACTTCCTCTGGGGGCCCAATGACCTCATTGGAGAACTTTTTATGTTTTCTGTTGACTGTTCATGCTACAGTCTGTCAAGTGCACTGGACTGGTATAGGGAAACCATGCCCAACGTCCAGGCCTCTGCGCCTGTTTCCTTTCAAGTGAATGAATCGCTCCTCGAGCTGATACCGTCATGGGCTGCGGTCTTCTCCGTCTACAGAAACAAGGGGCAAAGGGACCCTAGGCGAGGTTCTCCGCCCAGGTTTCCGACTCCTCCCAGAAGCCACACCCCAGGTCTGCAACGGCACCCTCCAACTGCGCATGTTCCAGCTCCGCCCCCGACACCGGGTCCCGGGCCTTGCCGCTCCTGCGCAGCTAGCTGCCCGCACCGGCTTCCGGGTAGAGAGAGCGCGCGATGGAGCGGAAGGCGGACGTCCCGGAGTAGCGGCGGCGAGTGGGCGTGTACGCCGAGCGGTCGGGCGCCCGCGCTACGGTCGCGGGGTCTCCGGGAGCCGGTCCAGGGCGCAGAGTGATCCTTCGACTGCCACTGGCTTCCGCTCACTGGCATGTCGGCCGAGGCCTCTGGCCCGACGGCGTCTGCGGCCGAATGCCTGGAGTCCCCTAAGCCTTCGGGTGTGGAGCCTGGCTCCCCCTCGTACAGTCTGAAGCCCCTGACCCCGAACAGCAAGTATGTGAAGCTGAACGTGGGTGGCTCGCTGCACTACACCACGCTGCGCACCCTCACGGGGCAGGACACCATGCTCAAGGCCATGTTCAGCGGCCGCGTAGAGGTGCTCACAGACGCCGGAGGTATGCGTGCCGCCGGTACACGTGCTGCCCTCCAGCCCCCCAGTTCATTCCCGGCTCCCCCTCCCGTCGTATCCTTTCTTTATTCAAAGTTTCCCTCCTTCCCCAGTCCTTTACTTCCACAGTAACCTCTATGAAGCGCTTCATTGGCGATTATTTTCTCCTCTTAGTTCAGAGAGCCTAGGAATCACCCCTGCTGCGAGCAACACCCATCAGACAACAACTACCACTTACTTCCCACTGCCCAACCTTTTGTTTGTCTCTCTGCCTTAGAACTGCCAACAGGCAACCTGGAGAACTGAAAGATCTGTGTGTCTGTCTTTAACACAGATAATTCCTGCATTCTAGAGGAATTATCTATAATTGCAGATGTCTAGAAGTCTGTGGTGGGTTTACCAGGGACCCGAGTGAAGGGCGCAACTCTCCTTGGCAGGTGAACCTTAACCTTCGCGGATTGTTGCCATTAAATCTGGGACCCGCCTCTGTAGCCTTACAGGGAAAGGGGTTAACAAAGATTAAAAATCACATGTAATCAAAGAGAATAAGTTCTTTGAATAATATTGTTCTTTATTGTTGTGGTGAACTGGAGGGTTGAAGGAGACATTTACATTAAATGAGATGGTGAAAATTAATACAAGGGGCTAAATGTATGGATAAGGTTCACCTGCCAAGGAGAGCTCCCCATGGTAAGCTGGACTTGGTGGCACATACCTATAATGCTAGCACTCAGTCTAGGCTACATCCTGTCTTAAAAAACAGATTTGGCGCCTTTAATCCCAGCACTTGGGAGGCAGAGGCAGGTGGATTTCTGTGAGTCGAGGCCAGCCTGGTCTACAAAGAGAGTCCAGGACAGCCAGGGCTGTTAGAGAAACCCTGTCTGGAACACTCCCCTCCAAAAAAAAAATCAGATTTGGGAGGAAGTTATTCTGTGACAGCTGTGTGTGTGTGACTCACTGGAGATGTTTGAAAGAGTTTTGGATATTACAGAAGTTTGAAACAGATAAGTAGTTTTTTGTTTGTTTTGCTTTTTTCCTTGAGACAGGGTTTCTCTGTATAGCTCTGGCCTGGAACTCACTATGTAGACTAGGCTGACCTTGAACTCACAGAGATCTCCCTGCAGCTGCCTCCCTAGTGCTGGGATTAAAGGTGTGCGCCACCACCTGGCATATTTAGGTTTTCTTTTCTTTTTTAATTTATTTATTACTTCAGGTTATATCACCATCATAGTGTCCTCTTTCCACCCCTCCTAGTCCCACTCTCCCACCCTCTACCCCCATCCCTTCCATCCCACTCCTCTGGAGTGGATTGTCCCTACATAACAGTCCCCCGCCCCAGTTCAGCAGTCATATGAGGGCCAAGAGCTTCCTCATACACTGGGGGCCTACAAGGCAGCACCACTAGGGAAAAGTGTCTCACTGACAGGGAGAAAAAGAGTCTATGTTAGCCGGGCGGTGGTGGCGAACGCCTTTAATCCCAGCACTTGGGAGGCAGAGGCAGGCGGATCTTTGCGAGTTCAAGGCCAGCCTGGTCTACAAAGTGAGTCCAGGACAGCCAGAGCTGTTAAACAGAGAAACCCTGTCTTGAAAAACCAAAAAAAAAAAGAGTCTATGTTCCTGTTCCCTTTGGTGCATTGGTTGTAGTATAGATATCCTGTACTATATAGCTAAAATCCGACTATAAGTGAATAGATGCCATGTGCATCCTTCTGGGTCTGAGTTAGCTCACTCAGGATGAGCTTCTTAGTTCCATCCATTTGGCTGCAAATATTTAGGTTTTCTTATGGCCTTGAAATCCTTTTCCTAAAAATGTATTAGCTCCAGTCTCCCCACAGCTCCGTGCCCCTCCCCACCCCCACCAAGCCATTTTGCCTTTTGCCTTTTCCCACCCTATCAGGTTGGGTGCTGATTGACCGGAATGGCCGTCACTTTGGTACAGTCCTCAACTACCTGCGGGACGGATCGGTGCCACTGCCTGAGAGTACCAGAGAACTTGGGGAGCTGCTAGGTGAAGCGAGATACTACATGGTACAGGGCTTGATTGAAGACTGTCAGCTGGCACTGCAGGTGAGAGCCCTCCCTGACCTGCTGAGTCCCTGCTCTCTATTCTATCCAATAGTTAGCTATTAGAATGGACTTGGGGCCACAGTCCTCCCCGCATCCCTGCTGCCTGGAGCAGGGCCCTACTAGCAACTGGTGTCCGGACTATTGTCATTAGAAATGCCTGCCTCCCTGCTGCTGGTATTAAAGGTGTGCAGCGCCACCACCTGGCTCGCAGCTGTTCCTACTCAGCTTGTACTACCACCTTAGCAATGTCATTGAACACAACCCCAGTCCATCCTCTGCTCAGAAGTCTTGAGTAGCTCTAGGCCAGTAGGAGGATCTCAATTTATATAATTTAAATTTGTGTGTGTGTGTGTGTGTGTGTGTGTAGGTCAGTCACAGGACAGCTTTCCACCAGTTTTTCACCATAGGCATTCTGGGGATGGAGCAGTGGTCAAAAGGTTTGGCCTCTGAGCCATCTCACCAGCCTGCTTTCACTCCTTCAGTTTAAGTTGGAATGTAACAACCTCTATAATCTGTCCTAGGAGGCAGCACTCCACCCCCATTCCTCACCCCCATCCCCACCCCTGTGCCTTACAACCACACAGGGCTTTTTTGTTTTTAGTTTTGTTGTTTTTTTTTTTTTCAATGGTGAAATTCTTTCCTCAGTCGAAGTGACATAGAAGTGGAACCATATTCTAAAAGCAGGGCTAGGGATTTCCAGGCCCTACCCACCTGTGATGTTACTTCTGTGGGTTCTAAGGACTCCGTCAGGATCCAGGCCATCTCTGCCATGCCTAATAACCTTGAGCCAGGCAGTTCCTGCTTCTTGCGTTCTGTTCTCATGTTCCAAAAGATAAGTAAGAAAAATAAACACAATGTAGTAAATGTTAATCAGCTCTTGTTCAGGGTTTTTGTAATAATACAGTAGTAGATTCTAACCTGTATGTCTTGAATGCCAGTTGTAAATTAAGTGGAGAGTGAACTACTTTTCTCTCAAGGAATGTTTATTGGTTTTAATTTTTTTAAAAGACATTTATATGCATTGGTGTTTTGCCTGTATGCATGTCTGTGTGAGGGTGTCATACTCTGGAATAGGATGGAGTTACAGACAGTTATGAGCTGCCATGTGGTGCTGGGAATTGAACCTGGGTCCTTGGGAAGAGCAGACAGAGCTCTTAGCCACTGAATCATCTCTCCAGCCTGGTTTTAGGTTGTGTGTGTGTGTTTATTTACTTAATGTGGGTGTGGTTACAAGTGAAAATGAACCATAGCATGTATGTGAAGGTCGGATGACATCTCCCTCCTTCCCCAGTCCTTTTACCTCGAGCAGTAACCAATAATTATGCCAGATGCTTCTTTGCACCGTAAGGGTCCTAGGGATTGAACTCAGGCCTTCAGCTTGATAATAAGCTATTCACCCAGTGAGCCACCTTACTGGCCTGCTTATTGGCTCTTGAAGTCCAAAAGTACACAATTCTTTTGGACAGTATGCATATTTTTCAAACTTTATCTGTAGACTATAGGGGGAAAATTCATTTTGTGCTTGTATAATTCAAAACATTTTGTGAAAAAGTGCTATTAATAAAATGCCCTTAATATCACTTCCTTTGTCCCTTCCTTCCCTCTCTGTTTGAAACTCATTATACTTATTTAGAACCCATTAGAGAGTTACTGTGTAGCAGTTTGAAAAATATTAAATTAGATTTTTAAAAAATAATTTATTTTTATTTATGTACATTGGTGTTTTGATCACATGTATGTCTGTGTGAGGGTGTCAGATCTCTTGGAACAGAAATTACAGACAGTTGTGAGCTGCCATGTGGGTACTGGGAATTGAACCCAGGTCCTCTTAACCCCTGAACCATCTCTCCAGCCCTAAGTTAGATTTTTTTAAAATATATTTTTTGGGGGAATAGCATGTGCCACATGTAATGTGTGGAGGCCAGGTGACAACTTTGGAATATGGATTCCCTTCTACCTTGTGGGCCCTAGGCACAGGGAGGTCAAACTCAGGTTGTCAGGTTCTGCCTCCTTTGCTCTCGGAGCCGTCTGGCTGGCCCTGAACTAGACCTTGGTACAGTCCTGTTCAGTTATTTTATCTTTTTTTTTTTTTTTTGGGTTTTACAAGACAAGGTTTCTCTGTGTATCCCTGGCTGTCCTGGACTCATGCTGTAGACCAGGCTAGAACTCACAGAGATCCACCTGCTTCTGCCTCCCTAGTGCTGAGATTAAAGGCATGCGCCACCATGCCCAACAGTTACAGGCTGCTGTGAACTGCTATATGGGTGCTATATGGGATTTGAACCCTGGTCCTTTGGAAGAGCAGCCAGTGCTCTTAACCGCTGAGCCATCTCTCTGGCCCCCAGCCCTTACATTTTTAAGACAGGGTTTAGCTGTGTAGCCCAGGTTAGCCTTGATCTCAAGATCTTCCTGCTTCGGCCTCCTGAGTGCTTGGAATTACAGTGTGCTTGTCTATTCCTGCCCTGTAATTGAAGTTGAGCTAATGTCCTTGCACACCTACTGTGTCAGGGAGTTTGCTGTCTGCTTGTTGGTACATCTTGTACCATTGGTTAACGTATAAAAATACAAAGAAACATTAGGGATGCTTTTAAAGCCAGTGAGTTCAGTTTCAGCTCCAGTTATCTGACTCCTGAGTGTACTTCCTTCCCATGCGCCACGTAGTCTTAAGGGCATGCCAGAACAAGAACATAACTGATCTAGACAAATCTTTTCTCTTTCAGGTTCGTGTCCCCTCCTCACCTTCATTCCCAATCCCTTGTCCATTTCCCCCGACTCCTACCCTTGTCTAATCCTAATGTGGTGATACATATGCTTGGATTATATCTCTTCCCTTGAAAAACTAAAGCATTTCTGTATATATGCTTTTGATGTGAATGTTTCCATCAGCATCACTTAGCTGTGGATCTTGGTGCTGTGTTTTCACTCACCACTTCTTGCAGAATCTCGTCACACTGTATGGACTGCTGTGCAGGAGTCCATGCTATTTTCTCACCATATTTTATTCATACACCCTCCTGAGTTGGAGTTCACTTTCTCTTTCCTGTTCCCACACACAGTGCTGCTGTGAGCATCCATCCTGTATGTATCCCCTCTGCTCCTATGTGAATCTCTTACAATTACAATGAGCATTACTAGGCCATGCAAGGATTCCTAAGATACATAAAAGCCAGATTACAGTAAATATGATCAATATTATGTTCTCAAATGGTTACATTGCTTTGTCCTCCGGTCAGGCAGTGCATAAAAAAAAAAAAAAAAAAAAAGAAACCTTATTCTGGCAATTCTCAGTAGTCCTCGACATCTTCCATGTGTCTAATTTTACCATGTGGATAGGTGTGGAGTGTTCTCATTTGACTTCGCATGCTTCTCACTACTAAGGAGATTGTCTTTCTCATCCCATACTCTCCTTCTTTCCTTCCTTCCTTCTAAGATTTACATAGGGAGATCTCATGTCAAAAAAACAAAACTTTCAAAATTTTTCCTGCTTTTGAAAATTAGGTTTAGATGTTGCCAGTATTTTCTCTTAGAATGTCGCTTGTCTGTGGAATAGAGATGATGTGTGTGTGTTTAATGTTTTTATTAAATTCTTTTTTTGTTTTGTTTTTCGAAGACAGGGTTTCTCTGTGTTGCCCTGGCTGTCCTGGACTCACTGTAGACCAGGCTGGCCTCGAACTCACAGAGATCCGCCTGCCTCTGCTTCCCAAGTGCTGGGATTAAAAGCATGCACCACCACACCTGGCTGTTTTTATTAAATTCTATTTATTTGTGTGAGTGGCATGTGTGTGCTACAGTGTGCATGTGGGTATCGGTTCTCTACTTTCAACATGTGTGATCTCGGGACCAGACTCAGGATATCAGGCTTTGTGACACACATCTTTACATGTTGAGCCATCTTGCTGGCCCAAGATCTGTGACTCTTTAAATTACAAATAGCCATTTAATTGTTTGTGTGTTGTGTGTATGTGTGTGTGCAGTCCAGAGGTTAATGTTAAATGTCTTCCTCAGTCACTCTCCACATTATTCACATTATTATTTCTGTTTTTCAATTTTTTATTTTTATTTTTTGAGACAGGGTCTTTTTTTTTTAATTCTTTTTTTTTAACATTTATTTATTTATTATGTATACAGTATTTGCTCTACATATATGCCCGGGCAGATCTCAATGTAGATGGCTGTGAGCCACCATGTGGTTGCTGGGAATTGAACTCAGGACCTTGGGAAGAAGAGCCAGTGCTCTTAACCTCTGAGCCACCTCTCCAGCCCAAGAGACAGGGTCTTTCTTTATTGTTCTACATGGCCTGGAACTTTCTGTGTAGGCCAGACTGGCCTCAAACCCCTAGAAATCTGCTTCTACCTCCTGAGTACTGGGATTAAAGACTATACCCAGCTTCCACCTTATTGTTTGAGACAGGGTCTCACTGAAACTGAATTCACTAACTTGGCTAGGCTTTCTGGCCAGTGAGCTCAAGGGACTTGCTTGCCTCCACTTCCTCAGCGATGGGATTGCGATGTCTCTCATGGGCTTTGTATGTGGATGCTAGGAATCTGAACTCCTGTCCTCATGATTGTATGACAAGTACTTTATTGACTGAACCATCTCTCCACCTATTATTTTTAGAGCAGTATTATCAACTATAGAAATTTAGGAAATGGATCACCAGAAAAATAAAGCATCAGTTTTTCTCCAGATGGGTGTTTGTGTGCACGTGCATGTCTATTCATTAAAACTCAGCCATGTTGTATGTCTGTTTTTGTATACTGCTTTTATTTTTTTTATTAACAAACATTGTTAATAATTGATATCTTTCTGTGTCAATAAAGTTTTACTCTAACATCCAGGGCATATGCTCCAGTTTCTCCAGTTCTGCCTGAAATGTGTTGAGCAGTCATTCAGAGTTTAGAGTTTCACATTGTGTCTGGCTGTTCTGTAAGTCTCTTCCAATCTGGAACAGCCTGGTTTTTTGTTTTTCTTATAATGCTGAATTGTTAAAGATGCTGCTTATACAGTGATCCGATTACCAGACTTGCCTGATTGCTTAGTCCTGGTGTCATTGTTATAAACCCTGATATATTCCAGATTTCCTGTGAATTAGACCATAATTTTTTTTCCCAAGACAGGTTTTCTCTGTGTAGCCCTGGCTGTCCTGGACTCACTCTGTAGACCAGACTGACTTCAAACTCACAGAAATCCACCTGCCTCTGCCTCCTGAGTGCTGAGATTGCAGGCATGAGCCACCATGCCCTACTAAATTAGACCATAAATATAAATGTTTGATGTTCAGCATTTTGATTAGATTGCATTCTAGGAGGTGTAGTGTATTTCATACAATATTGCATCTGGACACCCTGAGATTGTTAATGTGACTAGTGATGCTCAGAATTGGCCCCTGGATTCACATGACAGATTGAGTCCTCCACTATAGTTATATTTCCTTGTTGCCAACTATAAATTTGTCTGCGTGGTATTAATTTGGGCATTATGCAAGTGGCAGTTGCCTGTCAACAATACACCAATTCCTTGCTGGAATCAGTAATTTCATTAGGGCTTTGGGGTAATTATAGGTTTTAGCATTTCTTCATTGTTCCATGAGGTCATTTGTAAAGTCATACTTTGTGCTATCAACTGAGCAATTCTTTTTTTTTTAAACATTTATTTATTTATTATGTATACAGTATTTGTTCTACATATATGCCCGGGCACCAGATCTCAATGTAGATGGTTGTGAGCCACTATGTGGTTGCTGGGAATTGAACTCAGGATCTTTGGAAGAACAGCCAGTGCTCTTAACCTCTGAGCCATTTCTCCAGCCCCAACTGAGCAATTCTTGTCATTAATACAGTCAAAGGAGCATATCCCCCAGCAGTGTGGGAAGAAACTGGGGGAGGAGGACAACTCAGGTTTGATCCTGTTCTACTTTTTTATTATCTTTATAATTTTCTTTTCATATATGGACTTTTAAAAAGATTTTGTGTGTGTGTGTTTTGTCTGTATTGTGTGTCTGTAGACCACATGCATGCCTGGTGCATTAGATCCTCTGGAACTAGAGTTATGGATGGTTGTAAACTGCCATGTGGGTGCTGGAAACCAAACCTGGATCTGCTGCAAGAGAAGCCAGTGCTCTTAACCCCTGAGTATTCTCTCCAGCCCCTCATATATGGATGTTTTAATCTCAATGAAACTTACTTTTATAAATTATGAAGGGATTTAACTCTTTTTGCTCTGCATAGATAAAGTTAGTTTTTCAGGTGTCATCTATTGAGTAATTTTTGATAGCTAGTATCCAAAATGGCCTCCAATGCTTCTTGCCTCTCTGGAATTCAGACTCTTATTTAGTCCAGTCCACTCAATAGTACTAACATATGCAACCATGTTTTAGAGATACATTATGTAGGGCTGGAGAGATGGCTCAGCTGTTAAAGGCTAGGCTCACAACCAAAAATATAAGAGATACATTATGTAACTGGAGAGACAGTCTCAGTGGTTGCCAGCTGACTTTGAACTCCTGATCCTTCTACTTCTACCAGTAAGTGCCAAGATTTCAGGTCTGCACCACCACACTCAGCTCTAATGTGTGACTTTTGAAGTTAATCATAAAAGAGCTTCTGCCCCTTGGACCATTCATTCTGGTAAGCAAACCATTGTACGAGGAACCCAAACAGCTCTTGGGAAGTCTCCCTATTGAGGAACTGGCCTTCTGTCACCAGGTTCCGAACTGTGCAGGCCAGCTTTATGGGAAGTTGCCAGATCCTCATGGCCTGGTCAAGTACTCAGGTGATGAACTCCTGGCCAACATCTTGTTTTGTTTTTAAAAATGTTTTTTTTTTTTTTTTGGTTTTTCGAGACAGGGTTTCTCTGTGTAACAGCTCTGGCTGACCTGGACTCACTTTGTAGACCAGGTTGGCCTCGAACTCACAATGATCCGCCTGCCTCTGCCTCCCGAGTGCTGGGATTAAAGGCGTGCGCCACCACTGCCCGGCTAAAAATGTTTTGAGATGAGGTCTCCTTATGTATCCCAGGCTATCTTTGAACTCAAGATCTTCTTCCCGTCTCTCATAGACTGGGATTACAGCATGTGGCACCATGACCAACAGTGGCCATCATCTGAACTGGAGACCATGGGCCAATCTGAAGTTCTGACTCTTAGAAATTAAGAAGGCAATAACAAATGATTATTGTTGT
>CAJQZJ010033049.1:6664802-6712015 GCA_907164525.1 Lophiomys imhausi
GTATTCACTAAATCTAACTTATATTAACCTATCAGCCCCTACAACTGGGCCCTAGCCAGGGTTTTATTTGTTCTTGTAAGGCAGGGTCTCATCATGTTGCCCAGCCCTTGAGCTCACCAATCTCCTGGTTCAGCCTCCTGAGTGCAGGCGCTGAGTTCATAGGTGAGGTATCACCACACCTGGCATTGTTCCAGCCCTTTATATTCATAACTCTGTGTGCCTAAAATGGGCACATTGTGTACCAACTGAGACATGATAAGATTAAGTAAATGCCTGAGGTCCCATAGCAAGAGGTCAGGAGCACAGACAGTCTAGTTCATAGTCCTGTCCGAGAGCCACATCACATGTAGTCACCTGGTAAGGAGGGCAGATCCCCATAGGTGATTGGAGGAGCTGTGATTTGCCCAAGGCTGTGCAGCCCCAAAATGGTGCCACTGAGACCAGATTGGCTGGAACTGCTCAGCTCTTTGTCCCCCAACCCAGCAGAACTCGAGTCCTATTACCATTATGAGCCACTGTGTGCAGGAAGGAGTCATCCACCAGGAGGCAGTGGCCTTCAGCCCAGCACTGGGGTTCACCACCAACAACCAGCTCGCAGCCGGGGGGGATCTTCAGGCCTGTGAAGAGAGAATGGGCATCCACCATTCCTACCTGTGTTCAAGGGGCCTGCCCACTCAGTAGGCCTTATGGGCCAGATTCTGTAGTCTTCTCAAAGATGTTGGGAGTACATTCACAACATTCCTGTCTGAAGGATGCTAAGAGACTGGAAAGTGCATGTGTTGTCTGGAGAAAAGCTCCCCTGAGCACTCTCCTGGACTTTGTGTCAATTCAGTTCCAACTCACTATGTGCTGGGCACTTCTCCCCTGAGGTATAAGTAATGACTCCATCCCGACCCCAGGACCAGTGTGCTGAGGAAACCGAGCCAACTCTGACAGCAAATAACATTCTAGAAGGTGGCGTCAGGAAAAATCCTTAAGACTGGGTAGTTTTCTCAACATTACTAAGGTAGAAAGCCCTCATGAGTAGGGGTGGGAGGGTCTGGACTTGATTCTGTGGCCAGTGTGCCCCAGAGCATAAGACACATCCGGCTGACAGCACACAGACATTTGGGGTGAGCCAAAGTCATGGCATAGAATTACAACCATAATAGTTACTTCTTCCCTGATTTTCTTCCAATCTTTAGACCATTAGAAGGAAAATCTCAGGTTTGTGCTATTGAACATCCCACCAACATTGTTACTTATTAACGAAGCACACTAAATAAAGTAGGCCAGATGTAATGACGCACCTTCAGTCCCAGCACTCGGGAGGGGGGAGGCAGATCTCTGAGTTCAAAATCAGCCTGGTCTACAGAGTGAGTTCCAGGATAGTAAAACAGTGAGACACTCTGTCTCAAGAAACAAATAGGGGGCAGTTTAGAGTATCTCACTATACTCCCTAAGAATAAAAATAATAATAATAAGGTCAAGAGGCAGGTTTGCCCCACCCTGGATATTCTTACCTTAGTACCGCAGGTGCAGAAACTGCATAGGCACTGCCATGCCTTCCTCAAAGCTTTCTCTGTTTACAATTTAAATTTTATCTTATGCTGGGCATGCTGGCTCAAACTTTAATCCCAGCACTGGGGAGGCAGAGGCAGGCTGATCTCTGTGAGTTGCAGGCCAGCCTGGTCTACAGAGCAAGTCTAGGACAGACAGGACTGTTACACAGAGAAACCCTGTCTCGAAAAACCAAAAATAAAATAAATTTGATTGAGTATTTTCTCTTCAGGGCAAGTAACAGTGACCACTTACAGTTCAGTGAAGAAATCTTTTCAGTCTCCAAAAAAGGGGGGTTTGGGGAAGAGGAAGAGTCAGTGTGGAACACAGTTCAAGTGGCCACTGACTGAATGGATCTTGCATGGAAGTGGAACTCAGGAGATCTGGTTAGGGAAGATTCTGAGAAGAGAGGCATGATGGGAACCATAGTGCAGAAAGACCCAATGGCAGAAAGGTAGGGAAGGAGAAAATATGTAGCAAGGATTTTTGAACAGGCTATACTCACCTAGATGGCATCTAACCCGAGCATTGGTGGGTCCGCAGCGGCCCTCAAGCCGAGCCCCCGGCAGGAGGACGGAAAAGCCTGCATTGCCGAAGGTATTAGCACTCATGAAGCTCCGCAGCCCCCTCAGTGTGCGATAGGCTCCTGGGCACCTCCGGCAGTTGCTGGGTTGGCACCGGCCTGCTTGGTATAGCAGGAGCTGGTAGCACCCAGGGGCTAGGGGTGGGGACCAACCCCGAGGCGGAGGGGTAGTCCCTGAGAAGTCCCAGCTCACAGCCCCGAAGTCCCGCAAAATGGCAGGGAAGCTGCTCTGTAGAAGCTCCACGTCATGCCTCTGGGCGTCGCGTGGCACAAAGGGGGACGAAGGCAGGTCTGGTAGGAAAAGTAGGCCTGGGCGCTGAATGCCCAGGACCCCAGTCCCTCTTGTGAGGCCAGAACCTCCCTGAGCTGCCCGCCTTACTCTGCCCATCCCAGCCCAGGAGTAGCGCCTGGCATAGGCCCGAAGCCTCCGGCTCACTAGACCTTCTGCCCTGGGTCCTTCTCCAGGATCCCCAGAGGCCCTTGGGCCAGTCTGAGAACATACATCAGGCATACCACTAACACCCCCAGCTCGGCTTCCAGCCCCCAGGGCCTGCACGTCTTGTGAGCCCAGACGGTAGCAGTACCAAAGGAACAGAGAAGTGAGGGCTCCGAGGACCACAGTAAGAGCTGAGGAGCCTAGGGGCAGGGGCCATGGAAACATGACAGGCAAAGAGGCCCTGGCTGAGAGGCCTGCTGCATCTTCCAAACTCCAGCTCCTGGGTCCCCCCAGTTCTCCACCCGTCCCCTCGACGACTGCTTCCTGGTTACCCCCCTTCCACATCCCCACTTCTGTTCCCTTTCTCCTTCTGAAGGCCCTGCAACAGACCTTTCCCTCACCTCCCTCTAGCTCTCTCCTCTTCCTTTCTCTATTGACTGACTCCACTCTGAGATCGCTCTAGTCCTCACTCTCCCTTCTATGGCTCCTCTGCTTTCTCCTTCCCGCAATCTCCTCTCCCTCTGCCTCTCCTCTCTCTCCACCTTCAATCTCCCACTCTCAGCTCATTTCTCCACCCTCCACTCCACTCCTGCCCCCCCTATCTACCCCTTCTTTTTCTTCTAGCTTCCCCTAACAACAGTGGTCCCTACTCCACCTGACCCGCAGCCCCACTTTGTAGCGGCTTCTTTCTCCTTCCTCTTTCCTCTCTCCTTGTCCTGTCTTCTCCCTCCACCGGGTCGGTCCGTCCTCTCTGGCTCCCGGTCTCCTACACACTCCTTCCTGGGCGCCCACTCACCCTGACGTCACTCCTTCCCGCAGCCCTCTCTGCTTAGCTACCCACGACCCCTCCCGGAGGCAGCCGCAGCCCAGCCCTGGGGGGGAGGGGAGATTTCTCTCTGGATTTGCCTCCCTAGACTCCCACCCCCAACCCTGACCGAGCGCCACGTGGGGGACAGGGGCACAGTGCCAACCTCCAGCCACCCCGCAATGCGAAAAGAAGGGCTGGGCAGACTCGGGGGCGGGGCGAGAGCGCTGCCCCGCGCGTGAGGCCGATGCTCACGTACTGCGAGTCGAGTCGAGCCGTGAGCCTGCGGGTCCCTAGAGAGGTCGGACTGTGACTCTCCTTTTCCCTGGCTTGGCTTCACCCGAGCCGGCACTGAGTGGGACGCGGGATCGCGAAAGCGGTTTCAGCCAATCACGGGACCCTAGGCCTACCCGCGCAGGCGGGGTCGGGGAGCTGTCCGCGCGCCGTGGTGCTGAAAGGGCGCCCGCTCGCTTCGTGACAGAGCCAGGCGATCGCGGGTGGCAGCCGCTGGGCCTCAGGCCTCTGTCGGATCATGTACAGCAAGAATGGTCTCAACTCGTACCCCTCCCACTCCTTACAAACGTGGATACTCCCCTTTTTCCTGGGGGAGGGGCGAGCCCATCCCACCTGAGCTTCTGTAAAGGGCATAGTGAAGGCCCTCGGGGAGGTCCGGGTGTGGACAGAGAACATTCTGGACAGTCCAAAAGGCGCAAACCAAGCTGTGCCCCCACTAGACACCCTGGGAAGACCAGGTGCAGATTCCAGATGTGCTGGAACGGCGCCGGGAGGGAGCCTAATTACTACTGGGACCAGAATTTCCTTTCGCTCCCCCAGGGGCCTCGGAGGGCAGATTACGGCACTGGTTCGGGATCCCTCCTTCCTCCTTCTGCACTTCCTCCCCCTCCCTCATCGGAGAATAAATCCCAGGCCCCTCCCTTCGCCCGTCCCCAGGATCTGACGTGGTCTTGACACCTTTCTCAGCTTCTCCCTCCCGCAGCGCCAGTGGCCGAGCTCCTGCTTCCCTGGTTCCGCAACCCCTTCCCTCTTCCTCTCTATGATAAGCCTCGGTAGAACCCTGTAAGGGCCTTCGGGATCCTCAAGCCCACCCTGAGCCCCCGGAAGCTGCCTTTTTTCTCCCACCTCCCCGGGCTGGCTATCTATCCATCCCAATGGACCCAAGCGCCCGAACAAGGGGATAACCTTCGGCCCTCTCGGCCCCACCCCCCCGCAGCAGGAGCCGCGCCCCCCTTTGCCATAGATTGGAGAGCAAAAGATAAAGATTGAGCAAAAGGGGGCGGATTCCAGGCAACCCCTAGGCCAATTCTGCTCCTTCATCCCAAAAGGAGAAAAATTGTCTTCCTTTGCTGACCCTCAGCAAGAAAACAAAATTAAAGGAAAAGATAAAAAGACGAGAAGGGAAAGTAACAACTAGATTATTCAGAAGAGCCACAGAGGAGAGAAATTAGGGTGAGTCGCCATGGGGACTCCCAAGGCCCAGCATCCTCCGCCTTCCCAGCTGCTGTTCCTAATTCTGCTGAGCTGTGCCTGGATTGAGGGTAAGAAGATGTGAGGGTGGGCCCTGGGAAAGCCCTTGGGGGTCTTCCACCTTCTTTCTCTGAACATATTGAGTATTCCGAGCTTGTGGGGGAGGGGAGGGGCACAGTTGACTGGGAAGGGGCAAGCCAAGGCTCTCTGACTGGTACAGGGAGCCCTTGAACTCCTAATATTAAGGAGATGGGTAAATGAATAAGGAGAGCTTTTAGTTGTGTCTTAGTGGTTAAATCTAGGAAGAAGAGCTGGGGGAAGTTGGGTGGATGTCTGCGGAGGCAGTAGAAGCAGGCAGGGTACCTGGGTGGGAGATGGAGGTGCTGGGAGAGATGCCAGGCGCTGCACACACACATGTTCTTGGACATATGGACAAAGACAGATGAACACAAGCAGGGATATTTCATCCCTGACTCTACTCTGATCCCCAACCCGACTCCAGAGAAGACAGCAGAGACTGAAAAGACTGCAGAGAGAGAGAGTCTGCAGAGGCAGGAACCCAGAGAGAAAGCTGGCACTGCGGAAACAAGGTCTGGGAGGTGCTATCAGACTCTCCTCAGAGTTCTGAGAATGGGGGAGCGCTTCAGTGGGGTGGAATGGAAAGCAGTCCCAAAGCCCTGGTCCTGCACATCCTGCTAGAGATGCCCAGGGTTAGTACTAACCGAGGCTCTCACTGAAGGCCCAGAGACCAGAAGCAGGGACTGTTTGAGTGAGAGGGTAGATTGGAGCTGCTCCTCTGATCTTGGCTCTCAGCCCAGCCTGGGACCCTCTGAGTATCTGTTAAGAAGTGCTCTGGGAAATCTCTCTCCAGACAAGGAAGGGAAGGGACGTAGGGAAGTGGAGAGCCTCACAGGACTTCACCTCCTAGGTCTGCCCCTGAAGGAAGATGACATGATACCAGAGCCTGGAAGTGAGACTCCCACAGTGGCCTCTGAGGACTTGGCTGAGCTGCTCCATGGGGCTTTGCTGCAGAAGGGCCCGGAGATTGGCTTCTTGCCGGGTGAGGCCCCAAAAGTGGCATAAAAGTAGAAGGAGAGGCTATGATTCTGGGAGATGGAGTGCCTGGCCAGAGGGAAGGCAGGTTGAGAGAGCTCAGAGAAGGAAAGACCCCTAGGAAGCCCATGAAATTCAGAGGGAGGCAAGTGAAGAGAGTCAAAGCTGGCCCTGTATGGAACCAGAGATAAGGACAGAATGATGAACAGTCAAGAGAAGGCCATATATATATATATATATATATATATATATATATATATATAGAGAGAGAGAGAGAGAGAGAGATGTGAATTAAGGGAACCAGAGGCACAAAAATGGAGAAAAAAAGTGATATAAAACTAGCAACTGATCTAGGATCATAAAACCAGAGAGCAATAAGAATAGTAAGCAGAGAAAAGCTCCATAGAGAGCTAGTCAGAGAAGAGAGAAAGGGGTAGGCAGGAGCGAGAGCCAGACCTGGGGGTGGGGAGGGGCTCAAGGGGGCTGTCAAGGCTGTGGTGGTAAAAGAAAGGGAGCTTTGGCTGTAAAATCTTGTGAGAATGTGGGGAGCCGGGGTGGGTAAGGGAGAATTGGGGGCCTGTACTCTGTGAGGACGCTTTGGGGTTTTGTTTCATACTAAGCGGCTCCCCACCTCCATGGGCCAATTTGTGACTCCTGTGCCCTGACTACCCTCAAACTATCTCAGGATCTGACCCAGACCCCACACTAGCCACCCCTCCAGCCGGCCAGACTATTGCAGCGCCCTCCCTGCCACGTGCCACTGAGCCAGGGACAGGTCCTCTGACGACTGCTGTCACCCCTAAGGGGGTCAGGGGGGCAGGCCCCACCGCGCCAGAGCTGCTGACCCCGCCCCCCGGAACTACAGCCCCCCCCCCCCCCCGCCCCCCCCCCCCCGTCCCACCCCTCAGGCCCGAGGGAGGAGAGGAGGAAACCACCACCACCATCATTACCACCACGACAGTCACCACAACTATCACCAGCCCAGGTGAGGTGATGGAAAGCGCATGGAAGCACCCATGTGGGGATAGATGGGGGTAAAGCTGTTTGGGTTGTGGAAGAAGGAGCTTTAGGTTCGGGTCAGAGAGGGGCTTCAGATTAGTAGTGACAAAGACCCGCAATAAGGTCCTTGGTCTCTTCTGTGGACTTTCATTGTAGTTGGGGAAGGAAAGTCTCAGCAGAGGTAGAAAGGGAGCAGTGGATAAAGATGGTGAGGGGTGCTGGGGATACATATGACCGCTGAAGATGCTTGGCTGGGAGGGCAAGCCCACGGGACCTGTCAGTCTCACCCACTTACATCTCTTTAGTTCTGTGCAATAACAACATCTCCGAGGGTGAAGGGTTCGTGGAGTCTCCGGACTTGGGGAGCACTGCCAGCCGCTCTGTGGAGCCCTTAGATTGCACCTACAGCATCCATGTCTACCCTGGCTATGGCATTGAGATTCAGGTAATTTTCTTTGGCCTCCATTGAGTGTGCCCAAATCTGGCCTGGGAATCGGTGTTTTCTGACTTACATGATCTCAAAAGTCCTCTAGAGTTTTGCGACCTGGCTGGTTTGCCAGAGAGCGGGGTGGGGGGCGGCTTAGGCTGTCTCACTAGCCCCTCCCCCTGCTGACTTGTCCTGGCCTGCCTGTATCTGGCTTCTCTAGGTGCAGACACTTAACCTGTCTCAAGAGGAGGAGCTCCTGGTGCTGGCCGGTGGGGGGTCCCCAGGCCTGGCCCCCAGAGTCCTGGCCAATTCCTCCATGCTGGGAGAAGGACAGGTCCTTCGGAGCCCAACAAACCGGCTGCTCCTGCACTTCCAGAGTCCTCGAGTCCGGGGCAACGGCTTCAGGATTCACTATCAGGGTGAGGAATCAGAAGTGCCATTGGAGGGACAAGAGCCACATAGGGTAGAGAAGACATCTCCAGAGCCCTTCTAACTCAGGGTACTGAGAGAATCTTCCTCCTGCATGGGACCCTATGAGGGCAGGACCCTCAAAAGACACACATATATATTTTTCTCACACATTGGTGGGTCTGTAAATTGGTGTGAATGGATCCAAGTAGCAATTCACTTATTCGGCTCAATGAATTTTTACTGAGTACCTACCTACCTACCTCATACCAGGCTCTGTGTTCGCCATGGGGAAAAGAGTGAATAAGCTCACTAGAAGCCTGTCTTTACGGAGCTGAGGCTCTGGGTAGAAACAGAGATAATCGGAATAGTGATGCCAGTGAGGTAAGGGGTCTGATGGAGGAAACTCAGGCAAGGGGAGCAAGTATCAAAAGGGACCAAATGCTTTCTAAGGAATATAAGAATGGCTTCTCGGAGGAGGTGACTAACAGGGGACCTACAGGATGAGCTGGCCAGGCAGAGGGTGGGAAGGAGAAAGAGAAAGAAGCAATGTTCTTGGAAGAGCACATGCCAAGTCCCAGAGAGGACAGGGAATGTGACCCTTAGGAAGGCGAAGTGCTTCCAACATGGAAGATAGAATTGTCTGCACTGGGTGACCCTGCGCAGTTTATTTCACCTTTCTGTGCCCCATGCCTCTGTCTGAAAAACAGAAGTTAGAATACTTATTGTGACGTGAGTTAGTACCTGTGGAACATTTAAAACAAGGTCTGGAACACAGGAACACCTCAGACACTCCAGTCAGTGCTGCCACAGCCAAAGCAGAGGAGGTACTGAAGGAAGAGAGTCAAATAGAAAGGCCGTCCTGGGGAGCAGGCAGGGCATCAGTGGCAGTCCAGGGCACTCTGATCTGCAGGGGAGAGGAGACATTTGAAACAGCACAAGCAGGAAAGTGACACTCTTAGGTTTGCAGTTTTGGCAATTCCTTCTGGGGGTATGGGGGGCAGTGTCTCATGCATCCACACACAGATGAGCTACAACACATGTGAGTCTCTACGCTATCCTGTGTGTGTGTGAACCTTCCCACAGTGCAAATGCATTTTCTCACACACATACATGTGCATAAGCTAAGTGACTCAGTGAATGTCCCCATTCCAGACATTGCTGTCTTCTGCAAGGTCCCTCCATGTGCTCTGAAGGACAGGAGCCACTATCATTTGGCTCCCTGTACTTCTCCCTTCTTCTCAGATACAGACACCTTGTACATCTTATCCAGGTTGCAGTGTGTCTCTTTCTCATGCCCTACGTTGTTCAAGGCTGAAGCTCTTACCACGACTCCTGTTGGAGAGATCAGTGAGCTGGGGCTTGTACTTGGTGCCAGGCACCTGGTCATTGGAGACAAAAGCATGCATGCCTTGGGAGCCAAGGGGTATACATCAGATGGAAAAAAAATTAAAAAGCTACCCACTGGCTCTTTTCAGCAGCCATTTCCCTGAGGCACGAAAACTAGGACTCCTGGGCTAAGTGGAACATTGAGGGTGGCAGGGCTGTTGCGTAAAGGGGACTTTGTTACCTGCCTTTCTCTTCCCCTACTTGCAGCTCCTGCAGCATCCTTAGGGCAGAGGCACTGTTTAAGCCCTTCTTAACCTGCTTTAACTGTGGCCTCATGTCTGGAGTGCCATCCCAAGTCCGGCAAATTTGCCCATGGCCAAAGTCCTTCACCTCAGCCACTGCTTCTCACACTAACACAGAGCACCAACTCAGTTCCATCTCTCAGAGGATGGGGGTTTGAGACACCTGTTCCCATTGTGAGATCAACCAGCTCAGGCATTGTTACAGTCTCATAACAATAACAGATAAGAGATAACATAATGAGAAAGTTATATATGTAAAACTGAACACAGACAAGACCTTATGGGAGCAGGGAAAGTCATGAAGGCTTCCTGGAAGAAGTGGTACTTCAGTCACTCTTTAAAAGATCAGAAAGAGACCAGAAACCCTTGCATGTAGAAGCACAGTCCTGAGCAGAGATATGGAGGTTATCTGTCTGTGGTGGTGCATGCATACCGTTCTAGTTCTCTGGTTGCTGAGGCAGGAGGTTCAAGAGTTCAAAGCTAGCCAGGACTACATACTGAGGTCTTCTGTCAGAAAAATCAAAGAGTAGTTAGGTGTCAGTCTCACATGCCTTTAATTCTTGTGCTTGGGAGGCAGAGGCAGATGAATCTCTGTGAGTTCAAGATCAGTCTGGTCTATATAGAGTTCCAGGCTTGCCAGGGCTACATATTCAGCCCCCATCTCAAAAACAAAACTAAAAATTTCAAGGGCTAGGGGTATATATAGCTCATGGCGAAACATTTTCCTAACATGTACAATGTCATGGATTTAATCCCATCACCAGAAAAAAAAAAATAAAAGGAGGGGTAGGATAACAAGGATTCACTGAGTGTGTTGTGTAGAACATCTGGGTGTCAGGAGCTGAGTACTAATTTAAGGACTGGACTGGACCTGGCTGGGGAGGGACTAGAATATCAAACTAAAGCATTCAGGCATGTCTCTGTTGGCCACAGAGCATTTACCAAACCTGCTATGTGTTAGATGGTTGTTTTGATGTCTGCTTGTTTTAGTAGTCTGGGAATTGCAAAGGCAAGGTATGGGTTTGTTTTGTTTTCTTCCTGTCTGTCCGCACAACCCAGATAGATAAATGCTTGATGATTTCTGAAAAATGTGGAAGGGACAGGTCTCTGACAGAGTCACTAAAGGCTCCAGAGTCAGGAAAGACAAAGCCTTCTTCTGAGCACAGCCGGCCTGTGCCTCCAAGATACAGCCTTGGAAACTGAGCATGGCGGTATGATTTTCTAGAGGCAGAGGCAGAGGGATTGAGAAATTGAGACCAGCCTGGGCTACATATATTTATTTCAAAACTAAATCAACCCCACCTTACCCCCCCCCCAGATAATTTCAAGAAGTTTTGAGAAAGAATGTAAGCAATACAGTTGTCCAGAATTCATAGAGGGAAGACGGTACCAGGGAACGAATAGTAGAGGACAGAAGGACTTTGAATGTGGACGAACAGGTCACTGTTGCTAGAGAAAAAACCCTAATTCTGAGGTATAAGGAAGTCAGTGCGAAAAGCAAGTTACACAGTTCTCAGTGCAATAGACAAGACAAACCAACTTCTCAAGGAAAACAGTTACTGTGGAGCACTCCATTGTCCACTAGGGGATGCCTTCAGTGGCGCTGGGTATCAAGGTCATAAGTCAAATATTCCTACAACAGTTTCTTGTGGCTGGCCTGGCTGAAAGCTGCGTGCACCTCCATACAAGGAAGTCCGTGAGCCGGGCATGGTAGTGCACACCTTTAATCCCAGCACTTGGGAGGCAGAGGCAGGTGGATCTCTGTGAGTTCAAGGTCAACCTGGTCTACAAAGTGAGTCCAGGACAGCCAGAGCTTGTTACACAGAGAAACCCTGTCTCAAAAACAAAACCAACCCGGGTGGTGGTGGCACACGCCTTTAATTCCAGCACTTGGGAGGCAGATGCAGGCGGATCTCTGAGTTCGAGGCCAGCCTGGTCTACAAAGTGAGTCCAGGACAGCCCGAGCTGTTATACAAAGAAACCCTGTCTCGAAAAACCAAAAAAAAAAAAAAAAAATCTCACAAGTGGAAGCCTCATTGTCTGTCTCTAGAAAGTGGGTCATGTGCACTTTCCCTGCCTACTCTAAAACTGTAAATTGAGTTTGAAGTTGAACCATCTCTGCAGACACCATTTGCTATTAGTGCAGGGTAGTCAGTTGATTTGCCGGAGGTCATGCAACCAATAAGACTGGGCTCTAAACTAACTTTTATCTATAGATGAGGACCAATCGGTCATTTGTCATTTACCAAGCGGGTAAATGACAAAGACCAGAGAAGTGCACTGTTGATGTTGCCTCTTCATGAGGCAGTGAACCAGTGTAAGATGTCTCTTTTTTGCAGAGTAAACACCAACCTTGAGCCCATTTGTTCACTGGGAGTAGGGGATGGAGGGTTTGCAGAAGCCCAAAGGAATGGGTGTGAGAAATCGCCATGGAACAACAGCCCTCTTCCTCTTCCTCTTCCTCTTCCTCTTCCTTGGCCTGTGCAGCATACCTTCTGAGCTGTGGCTTCCCACCCCGGCCAGCCCACGGGGACGTGACTGTGACAGATCTGCATCCCGGGGGCACTGCCACCTTCCACTGTGACTCAGGATATCAGCTGCAAGGCGAGGAGATGCTCATCTGCCTCAATGGCACCCGGCCAGCCTGGACGGGTGACCCCCCCAGCTGCACAGGTGAGTCTCTCCCTGTAGGACTTCTGTCCTGGGGAGGGAGAGGTGGAACTGAGCTGGAAAATCTCTGTCTTTGGGGAGAACCCATCTTGAAGAAGGTTTTAGCTGCAGAGCCCCTGTCCCAGGGTATTCCCCTGAGCTCTCTCTACAACATCCCAAGGATTTCCATCCTTAGCGAACCTCCCTCATCTGGGCTTCATCTTGGGATGCCCCAGTTGGTGTTTCATCTTGTTACTACTCTAGATGCCCTTTCTTTGGACAACTCTCCACTTCAATGAACCATGTTTGGGGTCCCTGGCTGATAGACCTTGGTCCTAAGATCTTCATTCTGCAACCCCTTCTCCACGCTTAAAATACTTACATTCTAGGGATTCCTACCTTCAAGGCTTCTCATCTGAGAGCTTCAATTTTGAGGCGCCTTGTCTCAAGGTGTCCACCTCTCCAGGGGCTTCATTTTAACAGTATCTCCATGCATAGGGCTCTGCTTCAGACTAGGCAGCAGCCTGGAGAAGTATCTGTCCCTCTGCTAAATGCATGGGGCAGAGGCCATCCCTGGCCAGTACCCACCAAGCTCTAGACTGAGAAAGGGCTGAAGCCTTCCTGGTCTTTCTCTGCCACAGCATCTTGTGGTGGCACCATCCACAATGCTACACTGGGTCGCATAGTGTCCCCTGAACCTGGAGGAGCTGCAGGGCCCAACCTTACCTGCCGCTGGGTCATTGAAGCAGCTGAGGGACGCCGGCTACACCTGCACTTTGAGAGAGTCTCGCTGGATGAGGACAATGACCGGTGAGGATCTGGGCTCTGGGTCAGAAGTGGAGAGTTAGATGACACTGGATAGATCCTTGTGTCAAACCAAGTTTTGTCCTAACTTTCTCAGGGACTGCGACTGTGTAATCTAGGAGCGTTAGTGCGCCTCGCTGGTCCTCAGTTCTCTCTCATTGGTAGAATGGAGATAATAGCACCCTTCCGAACAATTAATAAGTGCGTTAAGATATGTAAAGTAGCTGGGCGTTGGTGGCGCACGCCTTTAATCCCAGCACTTGGGAGGCAGAGGTAGGTGGATCTCTGTGAGTTCGAGGCCAGCCTGGTCTACAAAGTGAGTCTAGGACAGCCAGAGCTGTTATACAGAGAAACCCTGTCTCGAAAAACCAAAAAAAAAAAAAAAAAGATATGTAAAGTAATTGAACTGGCGCCTAGGACATGATTAGCACTGTAAACGTGTCCTGTCGTCTTCCTGATTGGTCTTTGTTGCTTTGTAGTGTGCTCTCAGACTGAGCACCCAGTCTTTCTGTGCCTCTGTATCCTCATCTATAAAATGAGGGCTAATAATAGTGTCTGACTCAAGAATCCTTGTAAAGATCAAACAAGATGAGATGTGTTGGGGCTTAAAAGAATACACGGTATGGGTTAGTGTTTGATAAAAGCAGCTATAAAGATAAGCCAGGCCGGGTGTGGTGCACCCCTTTAATCCGAGCACTTGGGAGGCAGAGGCAGGTGGATCTGTGTGAGTTCAAGGCCAGCCTGGTCTACAACGTGAGTCCAGGACAGCCAGAGCTGTTACACAGAGAAGCCCTGCCTTGGAAAAAAAAAAAAAAAAAAAAAGATAAACCAGGAGAGCAGGCAGGAAGACAGTTTTCAAGGGGACAATGCACCCTGCCCCTCTTCTGTCCATCCCAGGCTGATGGTGCGTTCAGGGGGAAGCCCCCTGTCTCCTGTGATTTACGACTCTGACATGGATGATGTTCCTGAGCGCGGTCTCCTCAGTGATGCCCAATCCCTCTACGTGGAGCTGCTTTCAGAGACTCCGGCCAACCCCCTGCTGCTCAGCCTCCGATTTGAAGGTAATGGCCTCACTTTCTGACCATGCCCAACCCCAAACCATTTCCTCTTCCTCACACTGGGGATAGTCACAAGCACATACTCCCTCCCTCCAGACTCATCTCTGTGGTTGCTCCCTGACAGCTGACAGGGATTCCCTTCACAAGGACACCTTTTTATTATAAGTATTCACTTCTGAATACATTTGAAATATGGCTGGATCCACTGTACAGACAGGTGGGCAGGTGTCTGTCTGTCTCTTAGTTCCGTACTGTGCAGTGACTTCATTTGCATGCAGGCCTTCCCCACATGGTGGACCTCACTACAGACTTGCAGACTATAAACTTACTTAACGCCATCCGGAAAGAAAATAAAATGAAAGCGAGAAAGGAAATGTTCATGAGAGTTTGGGCAACATCCCAGAAAAGATTCTCACTGACTTGATTAAGTTCAATTACACCAGGCAGTATTATGATTGACAGGTTTGCATGGCATGGGTGTCTCTGTTGGTCCCAACTAAGCCTCATGGACTAGAAATAGGGAAGGCGTGCTCCACCTAATGACAATAGGGGAGCTGTTACTAGAAGAAAGAAGAATGGATGTTGGGCAGGTCAAAAGGAATTAGTGATCATGGGAGAAGAGGCAGTTAAGTGTGGCCTTCCAGGATGGATGGTAATTAGGTGACTTGAAAGAGGAAGGTGGAGGGCAGCTCAGGGGAAGGGGCAATGGTGCATTTGGGAAACAACATGGCTGAGCACTTATAAAAAATGGTAGCGAAAAACCAAAAAAAAAAAAAAATGGTAGCAAGAGGCAATGGAAGAGGCAGGCGGTGGTGGCACAGCCCTTTAATCCCAGAACTCTGGAGGCAGAGGCAGGTGGATGGATCTCTGAACTCGAGGCCATCCAGGGCTACACAGAGAAACCTTGTCTCAAAAACAAAACTAAAGGGGGGGGGGAGATGCGGAGATGCAATAGAAAGGATATGTTCAGAGATTTGGCAGACATGGTTTCTGATGGATCATAACAAGTAGAATTGGCTCTAGGCCCTGAAAGATGGACAGGATTTGCATGTGACACCCTGTCAGGTTAAGTAATACGAAATGTAATAGTGAATCTGCAGAAACCCAGTGCATGATGGGTAATGAAAGTGCTAAAGAGCTCCTGCTTTCCAGTGAGAATCCCAGTGTGGCTGCCCAGGTGGGCCACTGGTGTGCTGTCACTTTCATAGTCCTCACCTGCAGCAGAGGTGGTTTTGTAGATAAGATACAATCAGACAGACAGGGGAAAAATGCTCTAGAGATGTTCATTTTGGCTACTTTGGTCCTCCGTTAAAGTTGAGCAGCTTCTGCACTAGCTTCAATTTTGAATTCTAGCAACAGTGTGGATGATCAGAATCCAACTGTTATTTCTGAGGCTGGAACACACCTACACAAAGCCAGCTCTCCAGGAGCATCCTTCCCCAGACCCCTTGCTGTTTCCAAAGCCTGTCGGATGAAAATTAACCCTTCAGTATGGTAGCTGTGGCTCTGTAGTTGCCTCCTAGGTGACCTTGGGCAGGTGGATTTTTGTCTGAAGATGTCCTTGTCTGTAGAATAGCGGTTAGTATTATTGGCATAGGTACATGGTTCCAGCCACTTGGAAGTGTGAGGAAGGAAGATCTCAAATCCAAAGTCAGCCTGAGCTATACAGTGAGATCTCCATCTCAAGATACCAAAACAGGGGCTGGAGAGATGGCTCAGAGGTTAAGAGCACTGGCTGCTCTTCCGGAGGTCCTGAGTTCAATTCCCAGCAACCACATGGTGGCTCACAACCATCTACAATGAGATCTGGTGCCCTCTTCTGGCCTGTAGGTACACATGCACACAGAACACTGTATACATAATAAATAAATAAAATCTTTATTTAAAAAAAAAAAAATACCAAAACAAACAAACATGAGGGTCTAAGCAATACCCAAATTCAGCCTAAATGCCCAAAATGAGATTCCCCAGGCCTGTCCTAATTCTGAATGTTTGTGACCATCTCCTCTCTAGCCTTTGAGGAGGATCGATGCTTCCCCCCTTTCCTGGCACATGGCAATGTGACCACTACAGACCCTGAGTACCGTCCAGGGGCACTGGCCACCTTCTCGTGCCTCCCAGGATATGCTCTGGAGCCTCCAGGGCCCCCCAGTGCCATCGAATGTGTGGATCCCACAGAACCCCACTGGAATGACACAGAGCCAGCCTGCAAGGGTGAGCCCTCTACATTCCACAGAGTCCTTCTGCCTGCAGGCAAACCCCTGAAGTTGGGACCCCAGGAAGGCACTTGGCAGGAGATCAACATTAAAACGTAGCAATAAACCCGAATTCTGAGTAAAGCTCTGTCTCTTCAGAGGCTGCTTTTTCAGGGGAGTAATTGCTGGACTTGTGAATTCAGGCTCAGGCCCAAAAGGCTTCTAAAGCTAGAACTAGAGTTGGGCTGAGTGTAGATTGGATGAGTAAGCTGGAAAGTGGGTTGGGTTAACTAAGGACAGGGCTGGAAAAACAATCATACTAAAATCTAGATATGGCAAGATTGAAGTGGCCTGTTGTATACCACCAAGAGCAATGGGGACTGGTGAATGGAGGACACATGCCAGCATGGGCCCTGAACCTGACACTTCTTCCCTAGCCATGTGTGGAGGAGAACTGTCTGAGCCAGCTGGTGTGGTCCTCTCTCCCGACTGGCCCCAGAGCTATAGCCCCGGCCAAGACTGTGTGTGGGGCCTGCACGTCCAGGAAGAGAAGCGCATCTTGCTCCAAGTTGAAATGTATGTTTGGGTCGTGGAGCATGTGTAATGGGTTTGGGATCTATCCAGTGTGTGCGAGAGAGCAGTAGCTTGCATTCTGAAGTCACACAAAATTCTATGGGTGCATGGTGTTCTGAAAGAAGACATCAAGAGGGTACAGGATTCAGGTCACTTGGATAATAAGGCCAAGTAAAGGGGTGGCACAGCCCTCTTCAAAGGCTACAGTAGGTCTGGAGGGTCCTGCTGTCAAATGCTCTACCACTGAGCTATACCCCCTCACTGTGTGTGTGCGTGTGTGTGCGTGTGTGGTATGTGTGCACGTGTGCATATGTGTGGTGTGTGTGTGCGTGTGTGTGTGTGTGTGTGTGTGTGTGTGTGACTGCTTCTTGAGCAAAGGGACCAAGGCCTTAAACTGGTGCATCATTGCTAGTACCAAGTCAGGAGTGGGTGCAAGTCAGTGAGCTAATTTGGTATAAGGTGGTCACGTGAGTGGAGAAAAGGAGAGTGGGCATAGACCCAAAGCAGACACTCAGGCAGAGCCTGCATCTGAGAATGGAAGGGCTATGGTCTATGATTGGTCTTAGCCAGGCATAGTGGCGCACACCTTTAATCACAGCGCTCTGGAGGCAGAGGCAGGCCCATCTCCGTGAGTTCAAGGCCAACCTGGTCTACAAAGCTAGTCCAGGACTGCCAGGGCTACACAGAGAAACTGTCTCAAAACAAAAAACAAACAAGAAACAAAAAAACCCTGTGTCTGGGCATGCAATGGGGATGGAAGACAGGCTGGAAAATGGATGCAGTTAGTAATGTGCAGGGTTGAAGATTAGGAAGCAGGAGCAGGGAAGAGCCAGCCCACCTCTGGAACCTGAAGGGAAAAAAATCCAAGACTGGTCAAAACTGAGGGAAAGGGATTGTGGATGAGATGAGCTAGTCAGCTAGTTCTATTTTTTTGATCCCCCACACTGCAGCTTGAATGTTCGCGAAGGGGATATGCTGACACTGTTCGATGGGGACGGTCCGAGCGCTCGAGTCCTGGCCCAGCTGCGGGGACCTCAGCCACGTCGCCGCCTCCTCTCTTCTGGTCCCGATCTCACTCTGCAGTTTCAGGCACCCCCTGGGCCCCCAAATCCGGGCCTAGGCCAGGGCTTTGTATTACATTTCAAAGGTACGAAAGGCGAGGGGTCTGGAAGACCAGGGATCTCGCAGGGAGTGGGTACCAGCGGGAGGCCCTCTGAAGCTGGAAGGACATCCCGTCTTCGCTGCAGAGGTGCCGAGGAACGATACGTGCCCGGAGCTGCCACCTCCTGAGTGGGGCTGGAGGACGGCCTCTCATGGGGACCTTATCCGGGGCACTGTGCTCACTTACCAGTGCGAGCCTGGCTACGAACTGCTGGGGTCAGACATCCTCACTTGCCAATGGGACCTGTCCTGGAGTGCCGCGCCCCCTGCCTGCCAAAAGAGTGAGTAGGGCCCCACCCCTAAGCCCGTGCTTGGGCTCTGGTTCCCCCTTCCCTGTCCCTCTTGGATTTTATCTTCAGGTCCAACTCCTAGGTTCTACCCGTTCAGTGTCTCGAAATTCACACACACACACATTTGCCTTAGTTCAGGGCTGCTTTCTTCCCTTTCATCCTGGGCTCTACTGACTTTTCCTCAAGATCCAGCCACTTAGGTATCTTCTAAGCACCCCCAAACTCCCAGTTCCCCAAAAGCTGACACCGTGGGAAATCTTAGAACCAAGGCTTGTCACTGGACTTGGTTTGTTTTAATGTAGTAATTGAAACCTGGTGCTGGGCTGTTGATTATAGGGTGGGTTTCTGTTTCTTTCCTTCCCTGATGGATCTCCAACCTGGAAGGTAAGCAACTAGACATGTTACACAGTGGCAACTAGGGGGTGACCTGGGATAAAGTACTTAACTCTGAGTACTTGGCTCCCCGGTGGATGAAGGGGCAGGGCATTACCCAGAGCAGAGGCAGCTTTTCGTGCAGTTCCTGGTGCATGTAAGCAGTCACAGTTTCGAGCGTGTCTCAGCATTGTAGCAAGCTTAGGGCTTCATTCACCCAAGAATGGGGCACATTTACTTCAGGAGATGAGATAAACAGGCACTTGGAGGCTTTGTTTATTTACCCTTTTTTTTTAGGTTTTTCAAGACAGGGTTTCTCTGTCTGTCCTGGAAACTCATTCTGTAGACCAGACTGGCCTTAAACTCACAGAGATCCGGCTGCCTCTGCCTCCAGAGTGCTGGGATTAAAGGCATGTGCCACCATGTCCATCGTTAATTTACTTTTTAAGAAAGGCTGGGCAGAGTGGCACACATCTGTAATCCCAGCTCTTGGAAAGCTGAGGCAGAAAGAGTTCAAAGCTAACCCTGTCTGAAAAGCTCAAAGACTAGAGTGAGGCAAAGGGTGGAGCCAGATATGGGGTGCTGCAGCCCCTCAATCCCAACACTCAGGAGGCTGAAGCCAGCCAGAGCTAGTTAGCAAGACCCATCTCAAAAAAAAAAAAAATAGAATAAAGCAAACAGCAGAATGAAGTCGTATCTTGTCTCTTTAAATTTGGGAAAATTAGGGCTGGAGAGGTGGCTCAGAGGTTAAGAGCTCTGGCTGTTCTTCCAGAGGTCCTGAGTTCAATTCCCAGCACCCACATGGTGGCTCACAGCCATCTACATTGAGATCTGCTGCCCGGGCATATATGTATACATAATAAATAAATAAATAAATAAATAAATAAATAAATAAATAAATAAATAAATGTTTTAAAAAAAAAGATCTGGATTAGGGCTGGAGAGATGGCTCAGCGGTTAAGAGCACTGGCTGATCTTCCAGAGGTCATGAGTTCAATTCCCAGCAAGCACATGGTGGCTCACAACCATCCATAATGAAATCTGGTGCCCTCTTCTGGCCTGCAGATATACCTGCAGACAGAACACTGTATACATAAAAAATAAATCTTAAAAAAAAAAAAATTTGGGAAAATTAGCCAGATAGTGGTGGTTCATGCCTTTAATCCTAGCACTCGAAGGCAGAAGCAGGAAGATCTCTGGGTTTGAGGCCAGCCTGGTCTGCAGAGTGAGTTCCAGGCCAGGCCAGGGCTACCCAGAGAAACTGCTTTGAAAAAATAAAATAAATTTGGGGAATTTCATGCAAAGATTGATTTAAGTTCTTTTTTGGCTTTCTAGCCCTGACTGTCCTAGAACTCAGTGATCTGCCTGCCTCTGCCTCCCGAGTGCTGGGATTAAAGATGTGTGCCACCATGATCTATTCCATTGTAGTTCTTATAAATGGTCCCCAGGAAAGTTGCAATGGTGGACTTAATGAGGATGAGTTTCAGAAAGCCAGATTGAGGCCAGGCACAAGGAAGACTGTAGCTGACATAGCACCTCATCCCTGAGAAGATTCTCAGAACAGTGGACCTCAGTAGGCCAAAAGAGGCCAAGCAGTCAGGTTGCCTAGCCAAGGCTGGCCTTGGAAAATTGCTCAGGCTACACCCTGAGTCTGATGCGAAGGTGAGACTCAAGTCTCAGGGTCTATCCTGTACTCCAAGGCCATAATCCCTACAGATTCCAGCTTGGCCAGGTACCAAGTCCTGGACCACAAGAGAGACAGCAGTGACATTGATCTCTCAGGATAATCAGGATTAAGTATCTATCAGGGTGCCTAGCACAAGGCTATATGACTCAAAGGCCATGGGGTTGGAGGGAGAGCTGGGATGCCTCAGGCATCAGGACTTGAGCCTGATCCCCTGAATTCACATGCAAGCCAGGTATGGTGGTATGCATGCCTGTAACCCCCAGAGTTGGGGCATGGAGGGTTGCTGGAGCTTCTTGGCTAGCCAGTTAGCTGGGTAGGTGAGCCCCAGATTCAGTAAGAGACCCTGCTTCAGGACCAAAGATGGAGAGAGATAGACAAAGACACTGAACATGAACCTCAGCCCTCTGAATGCACATGCATGAACACATATAGATAAATACTCACAGAGGCCACAAGTGTGACCTTGTACAGTAGCACTGGGAATAAAAGTGCAGGCAGTATTTGTGAGCAAAATGGGCTAGGTACCATGCAAATGTAGAGGACACAAGAGCCACCCTCTGTTGAGACATTAACTTCTGTCCATAAGGATGAACTGCCATGCTAGGGACAGTGCTGGGTCTCAGTTAATGTGCTCTGATATATTGATTAAATATTTTGAAGATCACCTGAACACAGGTGCCTAGTTTGCCCCACTTGTCCTGTTTTCTCTCTCTCTGTCTCTCTCTCTTTTGGTTTTTTGAGACAGGGTTTCTCTGTGTAGCCCTGGTTGTCCTGGACTAACTTTGTAGACCAGGCTAGCCTTGAATTCACAGAGATCCACCTGTCTCTGCCTCCTAAGTGTTGAGCTTAAAGGTGTGCGCTACCACCCCCTGCTTGTCCTGTTTTCAAAAGAAATACAAAACACTGATTTTTTTTCCCTGGCCACAGGGTCTCATTATATAGCCCAGGCTGGTTTGGAATTCATATTCCTTCCTTTAGTCTCAAAGCTTTGGAATTACAGGCATTGAACCATCACATCTAGCAAATCCTTTGACCCCGAAGTGTTTCTGACTCACAATCTGTGTCCTTCTAAGAAAGTGGTGAGAAGAGGGACAGGACTGGTCTGAGGAGATGGCAACAGGTCAGGCAATCCCTGTTTCCAGGCAATCTGCTAAGACCCTCGATTCCCCTAACCTTTCCCTCCTATCACCAGTCATGACTTGTGCTGACCCTGGCGAGATCACCAACGGCCACCGGACTGCCTCAGATGCCGGTTTTCCCGTTGGCTCCCATGTCCAGTATCGCTGTCTGCCAGGCTACAGTCTAGAAGGAGCAGCTGTGCTCACCTGCTACAGCCGGGACACCGGCACACCCAAGTGGAGCGATCGGGTCCCCAAATGCGCCTGTAAGTTTGGGGAACACCCCAGGAAGGGAATCCAGACTGGGCCTGCCTAGTATCTAAGTGGGAATGTGGCTGGCGTGCTCCCTGCAGTAAAGTACGAGCCGTGCCTGAACCCTGGCGTCCCTGAGAATGGTTACCAGACACTGTACAAGCATCACTACCAAGCCGGAGAGTCACTACGCTTCTTCTGCTACGAGGGCTTTGAGCTCATCGGCGAGGTCACCATCACCTGTGTACCTGGTCACCCCTCCCAGTGGACCAGCCAGCCCCCACTCTGCAAAGGTGCCTGGGCAGACAAGGCAGGAAGGGCATATCAATCTGTGGGGAGTGACAGGGCTAGAAAAGTTGGGTAGAAAATTCAAGCTGACCCTGCTGAGTGCCCTATCCTGTGGGTCTCTCATTGTGATGAGCATGGCTGGAAAATCTGGGGAGATCTGAAGTCCCAGAATTATCAAGGAATGTAGAGAGGGCCTTGGTTTAGAAGTCCCCTACCCTCTCTGCAAAGGCCTCAGTTTTACTATCAGTGAGAAATTCTGAAGCCACTTGGCTCAGACTGTCCAGGAACATTGAACCTTTAGTGGTCTGGAGGAGGAGGACAGGCCCTGACCCATCAGTCCCCATGGCCTTCACATAGGAGGGGAAAGACAAGCTTAGATTGACCAGAGGGCAGTGAACCAGGCTGTGTGGCCCAGCCCCACCAGGCTCTCTCCCCAGTCTCCTTCCCTCCCTGGCTCAGACCCCGCCCCCTCCCCCTCCTCTCCCTGCAGTGGCCTATGAGGAGCTCCTGGACAACCGAAAACTGGAAGGTCAGTGAGGGTGCAGCTGGAGACAGGCCTGGCCAGGCTGGGAGGGCAAGGTCAAGGCTGGGGGGCAGAAGGCCAGGCCCCGGAGGGGTGAGGCCAAGGGTTCAGGGTCCAGGGCAGGAGGCTGGGAGAGCCCAGGGGTAGGTACAGCCTTGGTTCATTTGCTATTCTTCCTCCCTTCCCAGTGACCCAGACTACAGACCCATCACGGCAGCTGGAGGGTGGGAACCTTGCTTTGGCCATCCTGTTGCCCCTGGGCTTGGTCATTGTCCTTGGCAGTGGAGTTTACATTTACTACACTAAGTAAGTACCCTACTCTTGACTGCTGCCCAGGCAGGTGTCATACCCAGCATGGCAGCCAGGTAAGGGAGTTCAAGAGCTCACATATGATAAGACCGCTGTCCCCTCCCTTTCCCAGGCTGCAAGGAAAATCCCTCTTTGGCTTCTCGGGTTCTCACTCCTACAGTCCAATCACCGTGGAGTCAGACTTTAGCAACCCACTGTATGAAGCTGGGGTGAGTCTCTCCCCTCCTCTTGGAATGCCACACCTCTCAGTCTCCCTGCAGGACTTCATAATCTTCCAAAGTTCCTGCGATCTTTTTTGGTGATTTCAAACTCAGTTGCCTGCAAAAGCCATGATGATGGCCAAAGCAAGCTATGTGTGGACAATAGGGACTGGTAAGGACCGTAGCCAACCGGAGAACCATATACATATGGCCCTAATCCATAACTGTTCAAGACACCATAGAAATCCATATCATTGTCATTTTAAGATATTATAGGATAGGGGCTGGAGAGAAGGCTCAGACGTTAAGAGCACTGGCTGCTCTTCTAGAGGTCCTGAGTTCAATTCCCAGCAACCACAAGGTGGCTCAGAACCATCTATATTGAGGTTTGGTGCCCTCTCCTGACCTGCAGGCATACATGCAGACAGAACACTGCATACATAACACACAAAACAAAAATAAAAATAAAAGATTCTATAGGATAAATCAAACATATATATTAGCTATATTCGATCCAAGAAATTGTTTTTGAGACAATGTTTCTCTGTGTGGCTCTGTCCTGGACTCACTCGGTAGACCAGGCTGCCCTGGAACTCTCAGAGACCTACCTGTCTCTGCCTCCTGAGTGCTGGAGTTTAAAGTGTGCATCACTATACTTGACTGAGAATCCTTACAAGAAAACATTTTCTAAATTTTTTTTAATTTTTTTATGTGTATGGGTGTTTGCCTGACTGTATGTTAGTACACCACATGTATGAAGTACCTTCAGAGGCCAGAGAGGCTTTCAGAGCCCTTGGACAGTCATTACAGATGGTTCTGAGTCATCTTGTGAGTGGTGGGCATCGAACCTAGGTCCTCTGGAAAAGCAGCCAGTACTCTTGGCTGTTAAGCTGTCTCTCCAGATCCTCTACATTAATTTAAATATGAAGGTCTTGCTGGGCGTGGTGGCTCACAATTTTAATCCCAGCACTCTAGAGGCAGAGGCAGGCAGATCTCTGAGTTTGAGGCCAGTCTGGTCAACCTAGGGAGTTCGAGGACAGCCAGGGCTACATAGACCTTGTCTCAAAATAATATGGTCTTTTTCAGAATTTACCTTATGCACAGTCAGCAAGCTCTCGACAACGAATGGCATCTCCAGTGTCTCATTCTCCTGTATTTAGAGACAAGGGTCTCTCTATAGCCCTGGCAGGTCTGGAACTCTCGTAGATGAGGCCGGCCTCAAATTCACAGATCCACCTGCCTCTGCCTCCAAGTCCTGGGACTAAAGGTGTGCAGCATCATACCTGGCTCTCCAGTCCTCTTTGGTTTTGAGATAAGGTTTCAGTTGTCTAGTCTGGCCTTGAACTACTTCTGTAGCCCAGTCCAGCCTTGAATTGTGTCCTTCTGGCTGGATGTAGTGGCGCGCACCTTTAATCCTAGCACTTGGGAGGCAGAGGCAGGTGGATCTCTGAGTTCAAGGCCAGCCTGGTCTACAAAGTGAGTCCAGTACAAAAAGAGACACACAGAGAAACCCTGTCTCAAAACAAAACAAAACAAAACAAACAAACAAACAAAAAGAATTGTGCTTTTCTCCTCCCAAGTAGCTGGGATTACAGGTTGGTACTACCAGACTCAGCTCAAATATCTCTTCTCCCTCCTTGTGGATGCCTTTTCACCTCCGACTCACTCCAATTTATCTGCTCTTTCTGTCCTCAGGATACACGGGAGTATGAGGTTTCCATCTGAGCCCCAACTCTAAGTCTGCAGGACCCAGGATCCCCCCCCCCCCCTCTCACATCGCTCTGAGTAGTGAGCATAGACCTGGTCTCTGGCCCCTCTCCCCTCCTCCTGCTGTGTAAATAGTCTCCCCATACCATGAGGGGGCTTTGATGGCCCTGGAGACCCTACAGTATATAAACCAGCATCCTGCCACCCAAAGCCGCCTCCTCTTCGTTGCCAAACAAGGGACCTTCTGCCCCCCCTATCCTACTGACTTCTGGACCCAGGGAAGGGAAATCAGCTCCTTGCAACTCTTGGGGCCCCTCCAGCCCAGGGCCCTATTCAAGAACTGTGCCCAGCCCTACTATCTTCATGATCCTGAAGGCTCCTACCCTCAGATGCCTGTCTGCTGCTGGGCCTTGGAGGGTGAGAAGAGAAGGATGAAGGGAGAGGTGGGCGGAGCCCCATTCCTTCCCTGTGTCTCCCTGCCCACAAGCCCACACTCTCTCCACCTTTATTTGCTTCCGAGTTCTTGTTTTTGAGCAATAAACAGAAAGTCACCACTTGTAACTGAGCTGGTGAGTCTGGGAAAATGGGTCTCAAGGTGTTGGAGCTGGTGGTGGGGAACCCCCTGAAGAGTGGGTTTGGGGAAATGGAAGTGCTTTGGAGGAAAATGGAAATCCAAATTTGAGCATTGTCCCAGGTGCTGGCCTGCAGTCCAAAAGCCTGGCTTGTACCCAGTATGATGGCGCACACATTTAGTTCCAGCTCTTGGGAAGCAGAGGCAGGAGAATTTAAGTTCATCCTGGTCTACATAACAAGTTCCAGGCCAGCAAGGACTACATAGTGACCCTGTCTCAAAACAACAAGCTTGGCCCTAGGCTCAGACTCTGTAGAAGGCTGGCTGGACCAACTGACCTCTCCATTAGTTCTTGCGAGGCTCCACTAACCTAGAAGAGGAGCTCACACCCTTTCACAGACCCAAGGAACACTGAGCCTTCCATTCTTTTCATGAGCAGTTCCTCCCACCCCCATCCCTTTGAAAATGTTGCTTACCTTTATGCATTCTGTGTTTTTCTTTCCCCTGCTGACCTTTTATGGCTTATTTATTGCCTCTATCTTGTTATTGTTACTGTTTTTAAATAGTCTTGCTATATAGCCCAGGCTGGTTTTTCCTTCCTCCTCCTTCTTTTTGGAAACGGGGTCTCACTGCGTAGCTCTGGCTGTCCTGGTGGATCTGTAGACCAGGCTGGCCTTGAACTCACACAGATCCACCTGCCTCTGCCTCTCAGGAGCTGGGATTAAAGGCGGGCAGGCATCAGTATGCCATGCTCTAGGCTGGTCTTGAATTTGAAATCCTGCCTCAGTCTCTCAGTTGCTGAGGTTACAGGTATATGCCACCATACCTAGCTTCCTGCCATGTTAAGCATACATGCTGTTACATGTCTACCAAGAATGCCCCTTTTTCCCTATAATATTTGGTGTACATTATAAGCAGTTTGAAGCCTCATTTTGGTGCTGAGACTTGAACCCAGGATGTCACATATAAGTAGGCCAGGTAAGTTATGCTCCCGGCCCAATGTCTAGCCTATTTGTCTAGTTTATTTTGTCAAAATTAACTGAATTTTACTAACTTGAAGTTGTATACTCCAGCTGAATGTCTGGAGGATGTTTGAGATGACGCTGAAATACTCAAAAAGGGGTGAATTTTAGGGGACTACTGGGCAAGCTGGCCTTGGTCACAGCCAAGTACACCTGAGACAGCTTCCACACTGAATGCTTGTTTTTGAGATGGGGCCTCATCACGTAGTCCAGGCTGGTCATGGACCTCAGACCCTCCAGCAGCAGCCTGCTCAGTGGGTAGTGTACACATTGTGGTTGGTTTTTCCCATCTTCTGTTTTTGAGACAGTTCATTGCCGTGTAGTGCACACTGGCTTGATACTATGAACCGGAAGCAATCTGCCTCGGCCTACTGAGTGCTGGCATTATTGGGGATTAAAGGGGATAATCCACCTTGCTTTTTTAATCCTTGTAAGGAACACTGGGGGTAATTTATTACTCACAGTTTTTGTTTGCTTGTTTGGTTGAGTTTTTGAGACGGGTTCTCTGTGTAACCGTGGCTGTCCTGGAATTCACTCTGTGGACCAGGCTGGTCTAGAACTCAGAGATCCGTCTGCCTCTGCCTCCTGGGTGCTGGGATTAAAGGCGTGCGCCACCACCACTACCGGGCTACTCAGTTTTCAATTAAGGAAACTAAGGTTGAAAGAGGTGAATGGATTTCCTCAGAGGAACAAATAAGCAGCCAAACTGGGCCTGAAATACAGACTCCTCAGAGACGTCTGCACCACCTTCTGTCTGGTAACAAGTCAAGCACGCTCTCTTAAACATGAGACCCCATAAGCTCAGAGGGAGAAGCACAGGCCCAGGGTCCTCGGGTGACAGCAAAGGCTCTCCTTATGGGCAAGAGTGGCCCCTGGATGCTAGGGCTAGCCACAAGGTATTGGAGAATGTGTTTGGGTCCAGCAGGTGGCAGACAACTGGATTCCAGGAATATGCTGACATGCACCATCCCCTCTGGAAGAAAGGCATGCCCCCTCCAGAAGCCACTGCAGAACACTGCTAATGTTTTGGGGAAGGGAGGATCCCTGGCTCTTTATTAAAACCCTTTCTCCTCAATAGTGTGCTTGCCCATGGAGGGTGGAGAATCCTGAAAAAGTTCCAGAAGATTTTGTTGGTTTCAAAGGTGGCATTGCTTACAACCAGGGGTTCCTCTGAAGATAAGGTGGTTAGCCAGTTGCAAAAGAGGGGCTTTGAGCCGGGCGGTGGTGGCGCACGCCTTTAATCCCAGCACTTGGGAGGCAGAGGCAGGTGGATCTTTGCGAGTTTGAGGCCAGCCTGGTCTACAAAGCGAGTCCAGGACAGCCAGAGCTGTTAAACAGAGAAACCCTGTCTCGAAAAAACCAAAAAAAGGGGGGGGGGGGCTTTGAGGCTTTTACTGAGGGGAATAGGGGGGAGGAAAAGAGGCCGAGAAAGCATCAATAGGGATGGTTGGGTTCATCCTCCAGTTGTCAGGCTGTTGGGGAGTGCTCCCTGGAAGAAAATGAGAGCTGTTGACTCTTTACACTTAAGGATCCTGCCCTATCCTTCCATCCTTCCCCAGCCATCCAAGCCATACACCACCCTTGAATATAGCCACCATGCTCCACTTATCCCATAATCCATTTCTCCACGCACACATCTACCTAAGTCCTCCTTCCATCCATTCATTTGAAAAATCTATCATTCCTTCCCCATCCTTCAACTCCATCCACCTGCTTACCCACTCAGTGCTCATCCATCTTCCCACCCTTTCATCTCCATCTCCCACTTCCACTTCCTGAGTGCAGGGGCTTTACTTTGCTCCCGCACTCCAGGACAGTGCTGGCATACAGCAAGCGCTTAGCACATGTTCAGTTAACATATCTAGTCATCCAGTTACCCATGTACCTACTACTACTTCAACTCATCCATCCCTTCCTACCTTGAAACCCAACCTTTTTAATTATTCAATAATTACTTATTGAACTATATTCACTTATAACAAATATAAACACTTAACTACTAACCCTACAAATCACTACAACCCCTATTATATAACCACTAAACCTATTGATAACTATTACAACTATTTTCATAACCTTTTAGAAGGATACAGTCTCTGGAGCAGGTCCTCAGTCATCAGGAACACAGTCTCTGAGGTAGACCCTTTAATGCACTTAGCAGTCTTTCTTCTGGAATATCTCAGATGTAGATCCATCAAGGTAATTTGGCTATGGCAGTCTCACCTTAAATAAGGCTTGAGGCTTTCTTCTCCCTGGAAGACATCAGCCCTCTGTAGGCCAACCTACTTCCTTCCTATCAGCAAATCTGCCGCTCTGCCTCAGTCTTTAAAGCTGGCCACAGTTCTGTTCAGGCCATTGTTCGGACAGGTCAAACCCCTCTAGGCAAAAGCTGAGCCACAGGGTTTAGTCCTTGGCTGTGGTGAGCCATAACCCTAAGATGGCGCCTGGCTTAATGCCAGAAAGCTCAAGCTTAGCTGTAAACAAGCCTTATTTGGTAGCGGCTGCCTAGCCCGGTGTGCTTCCTCCTTTTGTGAGCCTATCTTGGATTGCTAGGTGGCATGATCTGACTGGGTTTGAGTAGGCATATAAGGGCTTGGGGGAGGAGAAGCAGAGAGACACAAACAAGGATTCAAAAAACTGTTTTCAAGGGACCTGAATAAACTGCTTGAGAAGAGCTTTTGCGAGTTGCGTCGTTCTTGCTGGTCGAGGTCGACGCGACAAGTGGTGGCCCGTATGGGGAACCAGAAAAGACTCAGAACTCCTGCAGTCAGGGGCAGTGCACTGGTAAGTTCCCGGGATAAATTGGGACAATAAAGTTTCGTGGAAATTGCGAACTAAAGGTAAAGTTTCGCGGAAATTGCGAACTAAAGGTAAAGTTTCGCGGAAGTTGCGAACTAAAGGTAAAGTTTCACGAGAAATTGCGAACCGAAAGTAAATTTTTAATCATGGGATCGTCTCAGTCACATCCAATTTTTCTGGCTCTTCAGGAGCTACTTTTAGCTAGGAAATTGAAACTTAAGAAGTCAACCCTAGAGAGATTTTTAAATGAATGCGACTCCGTGGCTCCATGGTTTGCGGTGTCCGGGAATCTTACGGTATCCTTCTGGGACAAATTAGGCAGGGACTTGGATTTTGCTTGGGAGCAAGGTACTCTGAAGCATGGAGTAAGACTGGTTTGGAAGATGGTGAGGAGTTGTTTAGGAGATCAGAGATATTGCAAGGCAGTGGAAAAGGAACAAGAGGCATTAGAGCAGTTAAAAGAGGAGCGCTTGGTCAAATCTGGGAAAGATACTTCGAAAGAGGATAGCTCAGAGTCTGAAGAGGAACTTGAAATGTTAGCAAAGGAAATGGAGAAGTCATCTTTGAGGAAGAGTTCTGACTGCACCCGGATAGAGCCCTCAGGTCCGGGGCCGTCTGTGTTGGCATCGCCTTCATATAATGAGACTTCCCCTCCGAGTGGTCCTAGTGGGCGGTCATTCTGTCCAAATGTCTGGAGGGAAGTGAGACACGAGCTGTACTACCCTGTCTTTCAGGATGGAGGGGGAAATTGTTATCATGAACCCCTCGATTTTAAGGTAATTAAAGCACTTGCTGAGTCTGTCCGCACTTATGGGATTAATGCTGCTTTCGCTGTAGCTCAGGTGGAAGCTCTTCATCATTATTGCATGACTCCTAGTAACTGGATGAGCTTGGCACGTGCCTGCTTGTCCTCTGGGCAGTATTTAGATTGGAAGGCTTTCTTGATTGAGTTTGCTAATGAACAAGCTGCTGCTAATCGTGCAGCAGGAAACCCAGCCTGGGATGTGGACATGCTTCTTGGGCAAGGTCGATTTGCTCAACAACAAACTGGGTATCCGGCTCAGGTGTTTGAGCAAATCAATTTAATCGCAACCAGAGCTTGGAAATCATTCCTGTTAAGGAAAATGTTAGTTTTGATTTAGAAGGGAGTTTATGCTTTCAGATTATGCAGAATATTAGTGAGAAAAGTGGTTGTATTTTGCTCTATAATCAAGCTACAGCTTGGTTTGATCTCCTTATTAGGTACACTGGCATTATTATTACGCACGAAGGAGTGGGTGTTATAGAGAAGGTAGGCACTGAGGACGCTCTCCCTGGCACTTTTGAACACAGTGGTACTTGGATTACAGGGAGGTGGCCTACAGCTATATCAAGGGAGAATGGTACTATTCCCCTTCAGCCTAGGTGGGCTCCATTCTGTAGAGGTCAGAGAGATGAGTCTCTTAGACCATGGACTGGATGTTAGGGTCATGGAGTCACTTGGGCAGTGAAGGACTATTTCACATTTTCTCCTAGAACTAGCACGTTTCCTAATGCAACCTTTCCAGGATATAATTGGACCTATCAAAATCCTACTCAACGCCGGGCGGTGGTGGCGCACGCCTTTAATCCCAGCACTTGGGAGGCAGAGGCAGGTGGATCTTTGTGAGTTCGAGGCCAGCCTGGTCTACAAAGCAAGTCCAGGACAGCCAGAGATATTCAGAGAAACCCTGTCTCGAAAAACCAAAAAAAAAAAAAAAATCCTACTCAACAAGGAGGTTCTAATCCTTTTGATACTTGTACAGATATCTCCCCAATGGCTATGATTGGAGGAGGGGCTATAGGAAAAGCATCCTTTTGGTGAAATACTTCACTAACCTTTGAATCCTCTGTAGAAAGCCCCAGTGCTATGACCCTTTTTAGAGCAAAAAGAGATTTTGGAATTACTGCTGCCATTGTTACTGCCGTTAGTCTTGCTGCTGTGGGAGCTACCACAGCTGCCATTGCTATGCATTCTACGGTGCAGACTGCAGCTACCTTGAATAGTTTGTCAGCCAATGTAGCCATGGCCTTGGATGTATTGTGGCAGGTGGCCCAGATTGGCTGTGAGTGGAAAATGACTGGATTGTGTGTGATCTCTGTGCCATATCAAAATTATACTGTATCTGCAAATTTGTCTAAGCAACTCTCTCAGTATCTTACAGGAAATTGGTCTGGCAAGTTTGATAAGCTGATGCAGAATCTGAGAACTGCCATCGTGCATGTGAATTCCACCCGGGTTGATGTCTCTGTTGCTGAAGGACTGTCAACATGGATCCTCCGAGCCATGAATCATCTGAAGGAATGGGCGGGAATGGGTGCCCTAGGAGGCATGCTCTTCCTAGTCAGTTTCATTGCCCTATGGTGTATCTGTAAGATGAGGATTTCACAGAGGAGAAGTAATGCCATGCTGGTGCAAGCCTTTGCTGCCTTGGAGGCTGGACAGCCGCAAGCTTGGTTGACTGTCCTAAAGGACTAAGCTATCATCATGCTCAGGATGCGAGGCTAAGCACTGCACTTGGGGTCAGCTTCTAGTGACTTCAAGAAGGGCATGTTTGATTGCATATGGGTTGGTATCCTAGTTTCCCATCTCTGAGAAAAAGATACCGGACGGGTATGGCACCAGCCTGGTTGGCTACTGGGCGTGGGGTCATTACAATGTCCTTTACATGCATATCAGAGATCAGACCTCTACCCTTGCCTGTTGCGTTTTAAAACAAAAAGGGGGAACTGTGGTGAGCCACAACCCTAAGATGGCGCCTGGCTTAATGCCAGAAAGCTCAAGCTTAGCTGTAAACAAGCCTTAGTTGGTAGCAGCTGCCTAGCCCGGTGTGCTTCCTCCTTTTGTGAGCCTATCTAGAATCGCTAGGTGGCATGATCTGACTGGGTTTGAGTAGGCATATAAGGGCTTGGGGGAGGAGAAGCAGAGAGACACAAGCAAGGATTCGAAAAACTGTTTTCAAGGGACCTGAATAAACTGCTTGAGAAGAGCTTTTGCGAGTTGTATCGTTCTTGCTGGTCGAGGTCGACGTGACACTTGGCCTTTTGCTGTCTTGCTGAGGCTTTCTCTGCTCACCAGCTTCTTTCTGCCTCAGGGAGATCTGGCCATCAGTCCACAAGCACTTTCTCCATCAGAGGATACAAACTACTCATTCTTTTTAGTGTGAGGATTCACTAGCATCGGAGCTCTCTAACATGGAGCCCCTAGCACGCCCTCTCCCGGGCTCATCCACTTGTCCTTAAATAGGATCGCTCCTTGTTCCACCTGCTTCAGCTTAATCTGGGCTCTGCCCACTTAGCAGCTGAAAACAATGTCAGGCCATAAACTTTGTTTTTAGTCCATGAAGTCTTTCCTTGTTTCACCTGACTTCATCCTTGTTTTTAGTCCATACACTGATAAGCTAATTGCCCACAGCCAAATTGATCTTCATGCCCTGGATTAAGAGACTGTATCAGAAACCCCTAGATATTTACTAAATCTAATTTATATTAATCTATCTTCCCTTACACTACCTAATGTTTGTTTGCTTTTTATTTTAAAATTTTATTTATTTATCTTTTTTGGGTTTTTGAGACAGGGTCTATGTTGCCCTGGTTGACCTGGAACTCCCTCTATAGTTTAGCCTGGCCTGGAATTCCCAGAGATTCACCTGTTTCTACCTATTGAATGCTGACATTAAAGGCATGTGCTGCCAAAAGCAGTCTTTTACGGATTTTCAAAATGTTATTTTATGTGTAGTGCTGTTTTGCTTGCTTGCATGTAAGTCTGTGCACCACTTATGTGTCTGGCGGCTGTGGAGGCCAGAAGAGGGTGTCAGATCCCCTGGAACTGGACTTACAGACAGTTGTGAGCCATCATATGGGTGCTATAAATCAAACCTGGGTCCTCTGGAAAATCAACACACACTCTTAACTCCCGAGTCATATCTCTTCAGCCTCTTTTGTCTGATTTTAAATTTTGTCTCCCATTTATATATTTTTTCTCTATTACATATTGTATATTACACATGTATAATTTCTAAATTCCTATGTTTGTTTATTTTGTGGAAAGAAATATAGGACAAAACAACAGGATAAAAATGTCCTGGAACCACTACATAGACCAATTTGGCCTTGAACTCGAAGGGATCACCCTGCTCTGCCTCCAGAGTGCTGAGATTAAAGGCATGCGCCACCATTCCTGGCTGGACCTAGAGCATACAAGCTGCTCACAACCTCACTTCACTAAGATGCCTCTCTGTGCCTTGGGTCATACAATCCCTACTGTTTAGAATATGTATAGCTGTTTTCCTAGAAAATTCTTTCTTTAGGTGTTTCCTTCTTCAGGAAGCTCCATGGTGCCTTTCCTTCCTAGCCCAGCAGAGGATGGGCTAAAGACTAAAAATAGTCTTATTGTTTTCTCTTCCTAGGTAGGTACCATTCCATATTATGTTGTCATCAGCCATTAATTTGTCCTAGCCTCATTCTAAACTGAATTCTGTTGGGCGTTGTGGTATAGGCTTTTAATCCTAGCACTGGGAAAGCAGACGCAGGTAGATCTTTGTTATGTCAAGGCCAGCCTGGTCTACATAGCAAGTTCCAGGCCAACCATGCTACATAGTGAGACCCTATCTCTTTCTCTCTCTTTTTTTTTTTTTTTTTTTGGTTTTTCGAGACAGGATTTTTCTGTGTAACAGCCCTGGCTGTCCTGGAACTCACTCTGTAGACCAGGCTGGCCTTGAACTCACAGAGGTCCACCTGCCTCTGCCTCCCGAGTGCTGGGATTAAAGGTGTGTGCCACCATGCCCAGCCATTACAGACAGCTGTGAACTCCCATGTGGGTGCTGGGATTTGAACCCGGGTCCTTCAGAAGGGCCAGTGCTCTTAACCACTGAGCCATCTCTCCAACCCCAAGAGACCCTATCTCAAACAGACCAACAAATCCCCAAATTCTTCAAGGGCTGACTCTATACCATGCATTGTGTCCCAAACTCCTAACCCAGGGAGCAGTGCAGAGTGGAAGCTGGAAACATTGAACCCGAGTGACCTAACACAAACCTTTTCACGAGGAGATGGCAGGAGGTGTGCTTTGGAGCGAGTTCTATTTCTGTCAGAGCTTCAGGGGGCAGAAGACAAAAGAGAAAGCTGAGACTCATAAACTGTAGGACCAGCAGGGAATAGAATAGAACTGCATGATTTAAAACTCCCTCTCTACCCTGCCAGGATGCTGTCAACCCTTGCTCTCTCAAGAGCCTCGCTCACCGGGTGTCTGTGCCTCTGGTCTTGGTGAAGAACACTGGAATTAGAGGCCCCAGTTAGAGAAATGATTTTCCTCCATGGCTAGAAAGAGTCATGGCTAGAGCAGATGAGGACAAGGGGGCTCCTGGCTAGCAACAGTGAGTTAGAGGGTAGGGGGCACTATGCTTAGGACTGGCACTGAAGGAAAAGATGAGCAGATTCCTGGGGAGCTCAGCTATAGCTGGAAGGGAGTCAGGGACTGGTCTCTAGAAGGAGAGTTCACCATGTCTAGATATCTGAGTCCCTTGGTCTTTTGTCTGCTTTTCCTTGGTGGTCACAGGGTTTATGTGGGAACGAGCAATAAACAGTGTTTCATCTGTAAGTTCTGTGCTGATCCGTGTCAGGAATTCTTCAGAGCGGGATAATGAGGCTTTCTGGAAAGGAAGTTAAAACTCAGTCTGCAAATTCCGATGGGTCTGGTATCTTCCTGTCGCAGGCTCTGTGGCTAGGGGATCTGGTATTAGAAGATTGAGGTACATGATTTGACTGGAAGGTCCCAGACATCCAGAAAGCAGTCTGTGAGGCCTCAAGTTAAGGATTAAGGCTAAATCTCAAGGCTTGTGGCCGACTCAGACCAGTTACCTGCCTAGCTCTTCCTTCACATTCCCAGGGTTGTTTACCTGCCCTCCGCCCAATGAGGCCGTGGCTTGAGATGACCAGCTGTCCTTTTTCTCCCCATTCCTGGCAGATGTGGATGCCATACCCCTGGAAACAGAGTTCCACTGTTCAGACGGAGACGCGGCCGGCCCACTTCCCCCCCAGCCCCATCTCACGCCATTCCCTGGGCCCAGATTTATTTACTCCACAACCATAGCTCAAACATCCTATTTCTGTCCTTGAAAAAGTTTGTTTTGCCTACAACATTGGGGGGGGGGGGGGGGGGGGGGGGCTCTCTCAGAACAACTCCCTTTCTGTCCCCTCCAGAGCCTTTCTTCTTTCTTTTCTGCCAAGGCACTTCCTAAGGCAAGGCAGCCAACACGCAGCCCCCGACCTGACTGATGGGTTGAAATCTTGGGTTACTTGGCAGGAAGGGAGATGGAAAGTTCTAAGGAAACCCTAGGATAGGGCTCAGGGGATAGGGAGTTGGAGTTGGGGAGGAAGGTTGGAAAGGAGGTGGCGGGGAGCCAGGGAAGCGCTGCTTTGGGTTGCTATAAAGACCTAAATGTTTGCGGAGGTTCTATAGTCCTGTTGCTAGGAGACTGGAGGTTCTAGAACTAAAGACATTTTCCTAGCGTGCCATGTCGCTCTCCTGGTTCCTTCCTGGAGGTGGTGACTCCAGCATTATATCAAAGCTGGGAGATGACGTAGGGTGGAACCTGGGTTCTAATCCTCCCACCACCAGGGCGGCGCCAGAAGCAAGCGGCAGGCCCGCCCCGAGCCTCTCTAGCCACCTCTTCCCAGCCTGGGCCCGGGAGAGCGACCGCGGCCTCAGACGTAGTGGGCGGGGAAGCGAAGTGGACTGTACTAAGTCACCCGGTCTCTCGGGGAGGCGCAGACTCAGGACTGCGGAAGCTTTACGCCTTGCCGTTGTCTCCAGCAGTTCACGCCCTCTGTGAAATGAAAAATGCAGATTCTCTTTCAGGTCTCTTCTGCTTCTCCCATTCCAGTGCCTTCCCTCGCCGATGGCTTTCGGCTCCCTCCCCTCCCTCGGTTCGTTGGTACGAGCCGAAGCCTAGGGACCCCGGCAGGAAAAGGAAGCAGGCCGGCCTTAAAGGGGCCTCAGACATTATTTATTTTATTTTATTTATTTGTTTATTTATATTTAAAAGCTGCTCTCTCCTTCCTCCAATGTTGTTAACGTCCCCAACAGAAGAGTAGGCTCCGGGGAGCCGGGTGCAGCTGGAGCAGCGGGATCCGCTGCTGGAGACGACAGCGCCTGCCCATCGGAAGACCAGGTGTGCGTGAGCTGCGCCCAGGGGTGTCCCGTGCCCTGGCGCCCTGCGGGCTCTAACAGCTGGGGTCGCGCGGGGGAACTGGGTCCGGGGCTCAGGTGGAGCGGCCGATGCCCCAGGCTGAAAGGTGAGGCCACGCTGTTGAGGCTGGGGCAAGCTCTTGCACCTCCAGAGCTAGGCCGGGACGACAAGGGGAGCCGCCAAGATGTCAGAGGAAAATATCTTCTTGTTCGTGCCTAACCTTATCGGTGAGTGCTACCTGCGGCCCCAAGACCAGCGGAGGGCGAGGAACCCTGAGCTGGCTCCCCGATCACAACCTGTGCCTCTCCCGCCCCATCTCAAGGTTATGCCCGGATTGTCTTCGCCATCATTTCTTTCTACTTCATGCCCTGCTGCCCCTTCACGGCCTCCTCCTTCTATCTACTCAGCGGACTTCTGGACGCTTTCGATGGACACGCAGCTCGAACCCTTAATCAAGGTGACAGAACTCTACCACTACTAACTACTACCACTCAGGAGCCCAACATCCCCCTGCCCTTTCCTGCTTTCTCAGAACCTCAGAGGTAGAGGGCTTTTTCATTCCCGTCCCTGTAAGAAAACAAAACAGAGCTGCCTGGGATTTAAGCTTGAATATTGACCACTGCTTGTGTGGGATGTGGAAGACCTAGACTGGACGTAGCTGTGAGAGTGGAAGAGGTCTCTCTGGATAAATTCCATTCGGGTCGGGCATGGTGGCTCAAGCCTGTAATTCCAGCACTGGGAGAGGCAGACAGACAGATTGCTCCACGTCAGCAGTCATTTTAGGCTGCATATTGAATACCAGGTGAGCCAGGGCTACACAGCAAAATTCTGCAAAAATAAAAGTAATTGGGGCTGGAGAGATGGCTCAGAGGTTAAGAACACTTACTGCCCCAGGCGGGCAAGGTGGCAAACGCCTTTAATCCCGCCTTTAATCTCTGAGTTCAAGGCCAGCCTTGTCTATAAAGTGAGTCCAGGACAGCCAGGGCTTGTTACACAGAGAAACCCAGTCTGGAAAAAACAAAAACAAAACATACAAACAAAAGAATGCTTACCGCCCTGGGTGTGGTGGCACATGCCTTTAATCCCAGCACCCGGGAGGGAGGCAGAGGCAGGTGGATCTCTGTGAGTCCATGGACAGCCAAGGATACACAGAGAAACCCTGTCTCTGAAAAACCAAAAAAAAAAAAAACAAAAAAACAAAAAATGCTTACTGCTCTTGTAGAAAACCTAGGTTTGATTCCTAGAACCTACATGGTGGCTCACAGCCAGGGGATCCAGTGTCCTCTTCAGGCCTCTGTGGGCACCAGGCATATATATGGTGCACATACATATATGCAGACAGACACTCATAACATAAAATAAAAGATAAAACTTTTAAAAATGCAAGTAAGTAAAAAAAAAAAAATCCCATTCAACAGGTGTTACTAAGGGGTTACTGTGTGCTAAGCACAGACAATAGGGATTGGCACTTGGTTGGGGGAAAGCAATGTGGTGTTTGGAGCTCTGACTAATTCTTTAATGAGTTCTCCAGACACTCCTCTACAACTGACCCCTAGACTTGCCCTTCTTTGGGATCCAGTCCTGGGTCAGAGGAGTTGAGGATAGAGGGTCCCCGCTCCTCCAACACCTCTCCTGCCACAGCCCATGCCTTCTCACTTCTTGTCCTCATAACCCTTGGCCTACTGGTCTCACCATCTATCGAGAGCAGCCTGCTTCCTCAAGCTGTACGTGGTAGACACTCTCAAACTCCATTCATACTCGGCCTGGAGTGATAGGCCCAATGTGGGTGGGCACCTGTCATGGTTCTTCTGTACCACATGGTCCCTTTTAACTTAATAGTCATTATTTTTCAGGAACCCGGTTTGGGGCCATGCTCGACATGCTGACAGACCGTTGTGCCACCATGTGTCTCTTGGTCAACTTGGCCCTGCTGTACCCTCGAGCCACTCTTCTCTTCCAGCTCAGTATGAGCTTGGATGTGGCCAGTCACTGGCTGCATCTGCACAGGTCCGCTTTGACACTGCTGAGTAGAAGATGTTGCAGTGGGAGGGGGACTGGGATGGCTGCAGGCTCCCTGGGAGGTGTCTTCCCTTTCCCCCTTGAGACGGTAACCCAAGGCTTGCTTAGAATCTTAGTGTGTGCCCAGGTAGGCCTCAAGTTCATAGCAGTCTTCCCACCTCAGTCCCCTGAGTGCTGGAATTATAGGAATATACCAGCATGCCCCTGTCCTTAAGTCCCTGGGTGAGCCCTGTGTCTCTGAGTGGGCTTGTCATTTTGACAGGTGGCATAAGCAATTTCTAGCATGGGCCTGGCTGGATATTTTAGGGTTTGAAATGGGTGAAGAAGCATGGGTGCGTTGTGGGCCTTTAATCTTGACTCCGCCCCACCGGGAACTGTATGACTTTGAGCAAGACGCAGTTTTGAGCTTCACACCAGTTCCTCTGCACAGTAGAGGCAGTGCCAGTTGGTGGGACTATCGGATGAATGTAGTGGCAGTGAAAGCTCATGAAGTCCCATGATTTTTCCCCCCAAGCTCTGTGGTTCGAGGCAGTGAGAGCCACAAGATGATCGACCTCTCTGGGAACCCTGTGCTTCGTGTCTACTACACCTCTAGGGTGAGCACTTCCTGCCCCGCCCCCACTTGATCCGAAAATGGGAAGTCTTAGGCTGAACACTGGTCAGGAGAGATGACACAGCCATCTGAGCAGCAGTGGTCCTTGGGCTGAGTCATGGTGAAGGAGAATTGGTGGGAGGTCTATGTGCATCCTCCTGGCAGCAGTGAGAATGAAACTCTGAGACAGAGAGAGAGACAGACAGACAGACAGACTAAAGTATGCAGTAGGGTGCAGTGTGCATCTGGCTGAGAGGCACTCTCCTGTCTGTGGTAGAAGTCCCTGTGGGTTATGGTAGGGACATGGCCCTGTGTCTTAGGCAGCCTTATATTGTGTGCAGCCTGCTCTGTTCACCCTGTGTGCTGGAAATGAACTCTTCTACTGCCTCCTGTACCTGTTCAATTTCTCCGAGGGACCACTAGGTAGGAAAAGGGGGTGGGGGTGGGGTTCCACCCTGCCTTGCCTGGGGAGAGAGAGGCCTTAGTCTTGTACCCTCCATCCCCGCTTTCATTCTTTCTCTCTGCCTCCCATAGTTGGCTCTGTGGGGCTTTTCCGAATGGGTCTATGGATAACGGCTCCCATTGCCCTGCTCAAGTCCATCATTAGCGTCATCCACCTCATCACGGCGGCAAGAAACATGGCTGCCATGGACGCGGCGGACCGTGCCAAGAAGAAATGACCGTCTCCTGTCCCCAGCTGCCTACCTGCCCCTGGCATCTACTGTGCCATGTGGCTCCTCTCCTCCTCCTAAGAGGTTCCAGTGTCATGTCTTTCTCATGTGTTCTCTAGCCTGCTGTGATTGTGGGTCACCCTCTGTGTGGTGTTGTCACCATCTCTTTAATCCTGAGGACTAGACCCAACCTGTGACCCCAAGGACCTGGCACTGCAAAGCAGGAAGGGTGCTCAGGAGGCCTGTCTGAGAATTGGGTGTTGCCACACATCCTGCTGACTCAGCCCTGGGGTCTGGCCTGAGATTTTGGTGGACATGTGAGGGAGGGACACGTGTGGATCGCAGGTTTCCTAAAAGGCAGAGGAATCAGACTGATGCCATTGGACCAAGGAAGCCTGGGGTACCAGGCCGGGGAGAGAAGGGGCCAGGGGCCAGCTAGATCCTTCCCTGAGGCAAGCTCCTCCATCCTGTCCTCTTGCTCTGGAAGCCTCCATAATAAAGGGGGGATCTTCACTCTTTTTTTGGACTTGTTTACTTTGAGACATTCTTAGATGAGAGTCTAGGGTTAAGAGGAGCTGGGCCTAAAAGATTCACCTGGAGGCTTTTCCCAAAGAAGGTGGCTGGCTCCTCCTTGCCATTCCAGTGACCTTAGAGAGGCCCCATGGCTCTTCATAATCACTGTCTCTGCCCATTTGCTTTTTATGTCCTCGACTGGCCACTTTCATTGTAACCTTGATATCTTCTACTCTCACGAGAATGTAAACTTCATGAGAGCAGACTTCTGTCTTTGAAGAGTAGCTTGGCATGTGGTAGCTGCTTAATAAATATTCATGGAAAGATGATTTTCTCAGAGCATGGTCCTTAGGCCACCCCAAGTCTCACACACATGCCACACACATCATCTTGCTTCCGGGAACTCCTGATCCTCTTGCTTTGGCCTCCAGGTGCTAGGATTACACTGTACAACCACCAAACCAACCTAAGGGTTTTGTTTTTTATAATGATTATTATTTTATGTACATTGATGTTTTGCCTCTGTGTGAAAAATTTGGATGCCATGGATCTGGATTTACAGACAGTTGAGACCTGCCATGTGGGTGGTGGGAATTGAACCCTGGTCCTTTGGAAGAACAGCCAGTGCTCTTAACCTCTGAGCCATCTCTCCAGCCCAAGGCTTTTTTTTTTTGATGGTCTCATAGCTGACACTGGCCTTGAGTTCCTAATTCTTTTGATTCTGCCTCCTGATTGCTGGGATGTGCCACTGTACCCAATGATTTTTTTTTTTTTTTTGAGGCAATATTGCTGTATTACCCTGGTTGGCTTTGACAAAACTCCTGGGCTCAAATGAGCCTATTTCAGTCTCCAGGTCATTGGGATTGGTGGTGCATATCACTTCCTGGTACCAGCTTTTTTTGTTTTGGCTTTTTGAGACAGAGTCTCATATAGCCCGGGCTGGTCTCAGCTCTAGGAAGCTGAATATGACCATGAACTCCTGATGATGTTCCTGTCTCCACCTCCCACATGCTAAGATTACAAGCAGGTGCCAGCAAACCCAGCACTTTTTCATTTTTAAGCATATTGGATTGCAGTGCTAGACCCCATGCTGGGGTTGTTGGCAGATAATGCTTGTTCCATCCTCATAATAGCTTGGCTGTTTCAGCCAATTTATGTTTTGGAAAGCTGACATTCGGGTATGATTTTGGGGGTTTTGGAGATAGGATCTTACTGTATAGCCCAGGCTGGCCTCAAAACCTTCCTGCCTCAGATCTTTTTTTTTTTTTTGGTTTTTGTTTTGTTTTTTGAGACAAGGTTTCTTTGTGTATCTCTGGCTGTCCTGGACTTGCTTTGTAGACCAGGCTGGCCTCGAACTCACAGTGATCCGCCTGCCTCTGCCTCCCAAGTGCTGGGATTAAAGGCGTGCGCCACCATTCCCGGTCCTGCCTCAGATCTTTGAATGCTGGGTGTGTGCCACTACACCCAATAGGATGAGGTGTTGATATTTTAAGTATGTAACTGGTGAAGACAGTGAGGGAAGAGTTATTGCTCTTGGCAGAACAAACAGCCCACATAGGCAGGGGTCCAGAGAGCACCCAGGCAATTAAGAGAGACTGAAATAGATCTTGATCTGTGTGTCTGGAACACTAAGCTGGGGTGTAGGGGAGCTGCTGAGAATTAAGCACCAGCAGCCAGCTGGGCAGCCTAAAGAGCTCAGTAGGACTTTAGATCTTGCTGTTTCCTTATGCTGAAATTCATTTTGGGTATGGGCTGCCATTTTCCAGTGCTGTTTCCATCCATTACCTCACCTCCCAGCATGCTCCTCCATGTATGTGAGATGGCTATCTGCTGACATGCTCATCTTCCCGGGTGGGGGATGAGAGGAAGCTCTGAAGGATGAGTTTGGCTCTGAAGTGGACCCTCCTTGCTTTTTCATGTCAGCAGGTTTCTAAAACATGGGGTGCTCCCTTTTCCTGATGTAACCAGATCCTGCCATGACTGAATGATGCTGCTGGTAACTCTTCTTGCCTCTTTTTGGAGGCATGTGCAGGATAGGTGTGGAAGGAGTGAGATGTTGACCCACACAAAGCTGATCACATTTCAGATGGTCTGGCAACCTCCTGCCAGGCCTTCCCTAGTGGAGGTGGGAAGTTGGGTGAAGTGGTTCTAAGGACTTTCCTGGAGGTAGCCATCACTCCCACCAGGTAGATCTTCTAAGTGTTCAAACAGAGGAGTCCTTTGCTTTCTTTGCTCCCACAGCCCTGTGTTACATGAAATCTTTATTTAAAACACTTATATTTATTAATGTATTATTAATTATGTTACTATTAAAATATTACTTAAACATCTATAAAACAGCTATGTCCTAATACCCAAAACCTATAAATACTTAATATCTAAGAACATGTAACCAATCCTATTTTAACTTTCTTAAAAGGATGTTAATATTCTTAGTGTAGGTCCATGCGGGCAAACCTGATTTTAGCAATCTGACAGTCACAGCAGGCAATCCCTTTCAAGCTTAGCATCTGTTGGGCCTAACTTTGCCAGTTTGTATGGTGAGTTTATTTCAACCGCTAGATTGTGGCTGGCTTATCAGCCTGTTTTAACCCATAACTTGAGGTCACCTTTCTTCTGTAGGGCCTCTGAACTCCACTTGCTTCGCTCAGTCTTGGCACTCTCAGGGCCCTGGACAGATGTCTTTAGTGTCCAGTTTTTGTTTTGTTTTTCGAGACAGGGTTTCTCTGTGTAGCAGTATGGGCTGTCCTGGAACTCACTTTGTAGACCAGGCTGGCCTCAAACTCACAGAGATCCACCTGCCTCTGCCTCCCGAGTGCTGGGGATTAAAGGTGTGCACAACCATGCCCGGCTTAGTGCCCAGTTTTTAAGAACTCTCAGCAGGTTCTATGCCATGCCTTTTCTGCCAGCCTTCTTAGGGGATGTCTCAGGCTACTGTGGCCTAAATGCTGATGAATAGCATACCTTACTGTACATTTCTCCAGCGTGTGTTGTCTTCTCAGTCTGTGAGGGCAAGAGGAAGAGGGCACAACATGGAGCTCTCTGATTTATATATGGCATCATCTCTCGACCCTTGGCGGTCTTGAAGGCCCACAAAATCTCTCGAGATATCCAGGGGTCTCCATGGCTTCTCACAGTAACCGTCCTCTGTGGCTTGTATGGTTTCTTAGCCACGCCCCTTCACAGAGCTGTGGCCTCAACTGGGCTCCACCCATCAGGCCCTAAGTCCAAGTGACTGTCTCTATATACTGCCTTTACCTGCATACTAATGCACTAAACCTCTACCACAGGCCCTGACTTACTGTAGGGCCCTGGCTGTAACCATTTATGACACCAGCAGCCTCACTATATACAGAGTCCAGCTATATATGATCTTCACAGTGAAAATGAAGATGGAGAGAGGGACTGCTTTATAGCATAATGTTGTACCTGAGGGCCTGAAGCCTGAAGGGCTTACACTGCATAAAAAGCATATACACAGGGGGCTGGAGAGGTGGCTCAGCGGTTAAGAGCACTGTCTGCTCTTCCAAAGGTCCTGAGTTCAATTCCCAGCAACCACATGGTGGCTCACAACCATCTATAATGGGATCTGGTGCCCTCTTCTGGACTGCAGGCATACATGCAGACAGAATACTGTATACATAATAAATAAATAAATAAATAATATTAAAAAAAAACAGGGTAGCTCAAGGGTAGGTCATCAATTTCTTATAAAAAAAAAAAAAGCATATACACAGAAAGGCCTCTGTGTCCCTTGAGGTTGAGTCCCAAGTCAGCATGGGACCTTTGGTCTCCCACTCAGTGGATGGACTGAACTCCAGAAGAACCTGCAGGGCACAGGCCTGCATTTACAGCCTAGGACTCAGAAGCCCAGAAGTCTGGAATTTGGTCCTGAAGTCATTATACTTGTCTAGGGATAGGAAGGAGTCATATATGTACAGTTGGCCCTGTCTGGAGGGATTCCCCAGGGTGTTCACCAAGCTTAAATCTTTGGAAAGAAACTGCATGCCTACTGGATGTATACATACTTTTGTCATTATTCCCTAATGATTTGGGTATCTTACATATCATAGCATCTACACGGTGATGGGCATGTTAGGGATGTAGAGGTTGAAGTATGTAGGTTATGTGCAAATACTACATTTTTTTTTAATTTTTATTTATTTAGTTAGTTTTTTTTGAGACAGGGTTTCTCTGTGTAGCCCTGGCTGTTCTGGACTCACTTTGTAGACCAGGCTGGCCTCGAACTCGCAAAGATCCACCTGCCTCTGCCTCCCAAGTGCTGGGATTAAAGGCATGCGCCACCACCGCCCGGCCATTTTTTTTTTAATGGATAGATCTTGGGTTCCATGTTGGGGATTGTGTCCTGGAACCAACCCTTCACAGGTACAGAGGGATGACTGTAATAATTTCCTAGTAACCAACTATGTTCATTCAGGCCGAATGAACAACCTCAAGTAAGACACTGCAGTGGTTCATCCTATGCAATGGCTGTGTCTTGGAGAGGGCAGGAGATAGGTATCCAGATTACTGTTCCTTTGGGTACTCTCAAGTCTCCTCCCTGTTTCATGCTGCAGTTAAAAGTGACCCTGGGCAGGCCAGGCAGTGGTGGCATACACCTTTAATCCTAGCACTCTGGAGAGAGTGGCAGGCAGATCTCTGAGTTAGAGGCCAGCCTTGTCTACAGAGTGAGTTCCAGGACAGCCAAGGCTACATACACAAAGAAACCCTGTCTCAAAAAAACAAAACAAACAAACAAAAAAGAGTGACCCTGGGTGTTGAAGAGATGGCTCAGCTGTTAGAGGCCTTTGTTGCTCTTACAGAGGAGGAGTTCTAGTCCTGGCACCCATACCATGCAGCTCACAGCTATCCATAACTCCAGCTCCAAGGAATCCAGTGCCTCACAGCACTCAACATACAGAGGCACACATGTACATAAATAAAAGGGTTTTCAGCTGGACATGGTGGTGCACACCTTTAGTCCTTCAGCTCAGGAGGTAGAGGTAAGCAGATCTCTGTGAGTCTGAATCCAGCCTAGTCTACATAGTGAATTCTGGGACAACCAGAACTACATAAAGAGACCCTGTCTCAAAAAACCAAAAAGAGGGATAGCAAGGTCTTGAAGAAAGACTAAGGTCGTGCAGCCATTTCTTTTGCCTTCCTTCTCTATGCTCCTCACTGAACTTCCAGCAGCACCATGTATCAGGAGGTTCACTACCTCTGTGGTCCATTGCACCTGCTATGAGGAGGGTTCAGGGAAGAATTTGTCATTTTCAGTGGAAAGCAAGTGGCAGTTACTGGCTCTGATGCTGGTGTGCTTTGGAGTAGCAACAGCTACTTGAAAAACAAGGATATTTAATTCATCCCTTTAACAGAATGAAGGATATTTAAGAGATATGATCTGAAAATTGGATTAAACTCGAACTCTTAAACTAGATACAATTATAAATAAACTAATGACATAAAAAAACCAACAAAAACAAAAAGAGGGCTGGAGGGATGGCTCAGAGGTTAAGAGCACTGGCTGTTCTTCCAGAGGTCCTAAGTTCAATTCCCAGCAACCACATGGTGGCTCACAACCATCTGTAATGAGATCTGGTGCCCTCTTCTGGCCTGAAGGTGTACATGCAGGCAGAACCCTGTATACATAATAAATAAATTAAATATATATGTTGATTTTTTAAAAGACAGGGTTTCACCTCCCTGTCTTGGACTCACTCTGTAAACCATACTGGCATCGAATTCACAAGCGATCCCCCCCCCCCCCCGCCTCTGCCTCCTGAGTGGTGGCATGCTTTTTTTTTTTTAATCTCAAAATAAACAAATAAACCCTAGTTGCTGTAACAAACTCCAAGATGCAGTGATGGGCAGGAAGTTTCCAAGACTACGTGGGCATGCCTATAAACCCAATACTCAAGAGTCTGAGACAGGTGGATTGCTGAGTTCAGGAGGCCAGCCTATACTATATAGTGAGACAGTCCCCATCCCCACACCGTACATTTTTTTCTCATAAAAGTTTCCTTAAAACTGTTCCTTTTCCTGGCATATAGCTAAAAGTAAGCCATCTGTTTTAGCGCTGGAGAAAACGGCTTGTGTTCCCCTTCATTGTGACCACGCTTGTTGATGGAATATGTCTTCCTGGGAGCACAGGGTTAAACTTGGTAACTGACTGGAACCTGCTTCCCATGTGAGCAGGGAAGTGTTTTCCTGTCACTGAGGTAGACCTGTCATTCTCACATTGCTACCTGTGCTGGGCCAGTCTACACTGCATACATTTTAGATTGATTTTCTTACTGCCTAGGACTGTAAACCCTATGGAGTAGAGTCATCAGGCCAGACTAGTTATGCTGTGGTAATATCCCCACCCCAGTCTCTCAGATGGCATCCGTATTTCTTTCTTTTTTTTTTTTTTTAAGATTTTCAAGATAGGGTTTCTCTGTGTAGCCCTGGCTTTCCTAGAACTCACTCTGTAGACCAGGCTGGCCTTGAACTCACAGAGATCCACCTACCTCTACCTCCCATGTGCTTGGATTAAAGGCATGTGCCACCACACCTGGCCAGCACACACATTTCTTTCCACGACCTGTCTGTCATGGTTTACCTGTGGTTTATCATGATTTATGTAGGTGCCGTTTTCCATCTAGGATGCAGGCTGATGGAGTAGCCTGTATGGGGACTAGTACTGATTATACTTTTATATGGAAAAGAGAAGAGAGAGTGTAATGATTATGTTGTGTCCCCAGGATGTCACTGGCTAGAAGAAATCACGTGAGCAATGTGATGGGCACTGTGCAATCCATGTGGAGACATGAAGCCATGACCTGGAAGTGATGGTCACCAGAGGTCAGGGTGACAGCAAGGCTGGAAAATGGGTTGTGAAGCCAGTGGTTGCTGGCTGAGAATGTAGGTAAGAGAAAGGGACTTAGGGGGACCTGCCCTGAGGGCTGTGTAGGAAGGACAGCACTGGACAATGGGAAGGCAGAAAGAAAACTAGAGTGTGTGGTCACGGGAGCCCAGTGTGGAAAGAAGGGACCTGTCAAATGACAGGTGAGGCAGGACAGGAGTAGACTGAACTGAACAGACATCACCTGGAATGCCTATAAAGGAGAAACTGGGGACACACTGACTAGGATGGTCTGAAAGCCACTGAGCTGTGAGGGATGGGAACTAAGACCACAGGGAACGCTGGGGAAGTCCGGCTGGGAAGAACTAAGAGTAAAGTAGAGGTAAAGACAAGGATGTAGACTCAGGGAGCACTTAGGTCAG